>PVIJ01001227.1:0-212338 GCA_004024925.1 Scalopus aquaticus | reverse complement strand
ATATATATATATATATATATATATATATATATATATATATATATATATATATATATATATATATATATATGATAATCCAACAGATAATACAGTGTTGGAGTTAAGTATATTTCCTCCATAGGACAAAAAGTGAGGAATGAGTATGTAAGTCACATCTGAGGATTGAAAATTTGAAATACATGTTTATAGTAAAGGATTCATTCATAATATACTAAAACCTTCCTACAAGTAATTAAAAAAAAAACCCAGTTAAAAATATGTGTGAGTCTTGCATCTCTTAAGATAAATTCATGGACACTAAACTTGTAAAGATGCTGAAAATCATTACTTATTAAGGAAATAAAAACTACTAAAATGTAGCTTATTACCAGCCCTGGAATGGCTAATATAAATACTGAAATACCAAATTTTGGCAAGAATGTACAAGTGGTATTCTTGTTCTTGGATCAGCTAAAAAGGAGTTTTTGGGATGTGTACAATAAGCAATTGTACTGACAACTGAAAAGTCAGCCAACACACATTTCTGCTAAGAGTCATTCTAACTCTTCATAGTTTACTGGTTGAGTTTTTTTTTACCTAGCATTCATGGCTTCTTGAGCCTCTAAATTTGTAATTTCTAAATAACTTTGTTCTAACACATCACAGACTCTGACTTATTTTCTGTTTGTTGTCTTTTACTTTAAGCCCATGTCCTTGGTCTTCCAGGATCCAATCCGAGACCTTTAGAAAAGAAAATCTGTTGTGCTCTGCTACATTATGGCCACAGGGTTGGGATTATCTCTTGTGAACATAATCCCAGGGCCCCCTCTACATGGGATGGATGACTAGAAAACCTAAATGTATTTATTGACAAATTTTGACCTCTTAAGATTCCCCTGTGGCCTCAATAAGTAAATGGCCATAAGATGCAAGCAGAATATCTATCTAACATGTGGTAAGAACAAAGTAGGCTTGTTGGTATTATAGTAATTAAATTTAAAAGTGTAAAAGAACATATAGCCTAGTGCACACATTTTAGTAAATGCTCAGTACCTTTTTTTCTCATTCATCAAACTGGAAGGAAAACCAAAGAATATAAAGAAAATGAATCTTGGTATTCAATTTGGCAATGTCTTTACATCAACTTGGTCTGTGAAATTTTGTAACACAATGTAAAGAGTGGACTATTTCAAAGTAAACCCTTACCATTTATTCTAAATATGTCTTAGTCTTGTCAAACATGTTGTTTTTTAGTATAGAATAGAATAGTATAGAATAGAAAGTGCTTGTCTCTCTAGAAGTGTCATTCTGGTCTGTGTTCTCACCATCAAAAGATAAACTGAGGCACATTACAAAAATTAAGAGTTCATTTGTACATACAGTATATCAGATGAGTCGGTGCCTAACTGAAGTTGTCAGGAGTGCCTCTGCTCACCTGAGTGACGGGAGAGGTTTTAGACACAGATAGCAGGCAAAGCAAGGACATTACTTGGATGGTTACAGCTTAAGCAGTTGCCTGATTAGTGAGTTGAATTGGCCATTGATCACTGAATGGTCTTTGGTTTCGTTTTCTTGAATTTGAGAGCATTGGCACTGGCTTAGATTTAGGTTGGCTGGTCTAGGCTGCCAAGACAATAGACTGAATCAGAATAGTGACTTCCTTGTACTTGAACACCAACATCAGTCTGATTTCTGTGAAACTCATCCCATGATTTACAGCATAGCTTCAAGCAGCTTGGAACTGGTCAGTGCATCCATGGCTGTGGAGAAAGTGACATACCCCTTCCTGCATTAGAAGCTTTGACTCTCATCACTTTCGTGAGGACTGGGCTTATTCTTGATCCTAACTTTAGCTCATAATTCAGTAAATTGTTGGTATTGTGTAAGCAGTCATTGACTATTTGTTGTTATATAAACTTCAGATAATATGTGTTCCTTTGGTACATTTCACCATTTGAAAGATTCTTCATAATATAGAAAAAAAGAATTCTGAGAAACTTAAATTTTGTATTTTCCCCATTAGCTTGTGGGCATAAAATTATTTAATGTTAACTTATTCAATGTGAATGGATTAGTAAATTTGGAAAACAGATTTGAAAATACATCTCCTGGCTATAGAATGAATTTTCTGTTACATAAAGGAGCATAACAATACAAATAGTTCAAATTTTTCCCAAAAGAAGAGTCTTCATTGAAATGTTAACTGACTTCCTAAGATATCCCATAAAATTACACTAATTCTAAGGAAATGGAAATCTATGGATTGGAAATCCTTCATTTGAAAACTACCTTATCAATGTCAAGGAGGTTCACCAAAGGACTCAGGCACAGCACTTAGCAATTTAGAAAAGCCAAATTAAACATTACTGAACTGAAAATTTATTGCTGTGATAAGTGTATATTTACTATTTCTGTTAATAGATGTTCTGTAATTAGTACAACTATTACATCAGTCTATAAAGAGCAGGCAAATGTTCTTAGAAAACAGTTTTCACTAAATCAGTCCTAAGAAGCATGCATTGCAAGACTGTCTCTAATAATCTGGTCACTTTGCATATGAGATCATCTTATGTCTTAGATCCTTCTTCAGCTACCCTCCATTTCTCAACTGATTTGCACCTCTTAAGGTAGCTTTTATTTCCACAGTACCTGTCTCCTCCTAACTAATTGTCCTGTGCATATATTCTTCTTGCTCTGTCTTATTACAAAGTGAGTATTTATTCTGACACTTCACTGTGAACCTACCCAAATTGAGATAAATGATCTGCTGCACTTTTGTAGTGAACTTTTGTTATTCTGTGGTTTAGAATTCTTTGCCCTTCTTGGGAAATCCATGTTCTGATTGCCAGTGTGATGGGAATCTTTCCTACTCTTGATCCACATTTTCCAGGAATCTGGTAACACTGCATGTGGTGATTTGGGGAAAGAACCTGATAGAAAAGATATTTGATCTGATACCTGAATGATAAGAACAGTCAGTTTTGTGGAGATCTGAGGGGAGTATTCTATGCAGACAATAAGGCAAGGGCAAAGGCTTTGAGGTCAGAATTAACGTTTTGTCTTTGAGCAACTAAAAGAAGATATCGAACGTGAAGTATAGTGCATGATAGAGCAGTGGTGGAAGATGCCATTGAAGAAGCTTGCAGTGTGAGATCCTAATAGGACCTTCAGGGTAAATCTTTGCGTTTTATGATGTAGGTACTGAAAATCACTAGATTTTAAACCAAAAACACTTGTATAATCAGATCTATCTTTAAAAATCATTTTGGTGACTAGAAAGAGATTTTGCTAAGGGATATCACAACATAAGCCTACACTTTGACTTTGAGTGAGCCCCTTCTCAGCATCCTCAGGGGTTAAATGGAGACAACAGCTCACAGAGGAGAATAATTATGGGTGTTTTATGCTTAAGCAAGCTTGTGATTAACAAAATAGATATTAGGAAAGATCTTGGAGTTATAGGAAAAGAATCTAAAATGAGGAAAGGAGTGTGGTCTACTCAACAAAAGTTACTCAGAATAACAAAAGCAAATGGAAAAATATTTTCTACTGTGCCTCCTTGCAGACTCATTGGTTTCTGCCCTTATGTTTTCATTCTCTGACTTCAAGAGTTGACTTTAGCCATTTCCCTCTGTCAATGTCACCTTTAGTATTTATTAAACTATTCATTAAATATGTTGGGAAAGAAGTGTACTGGAAATGGGGAGTTGAATGTGAAAAAGTGGGCTAAAAAAGAAAGAGCAGAGATAGTGCTTGAGAGAGTCATTTAGCAATTTTGTTCAATCCCCCTATTTCTCCCTTTGTGACTATCATCCATGAATCATCAACCAGTTGTTTATAACAAACACAAGAATGATGTAGCTGAATTCACCCTTCTATCCAGCTAGTGTTTGAGAATTAAAGGTGAGATCTTCACGTATACTTTCTTTAACATTTTGCACGAGAGATTTATAAAGAATCATTATGCTATTTTTTTTAATTTGGTATTAACTTTTTCCAGTGTTGAAGTTACTGTGTGAGATAATTAAAATGTTCTAAGCAGAAAGAAGGCACTTTTATCTCTGTATCAAAGGATGTGTTTGTCTAAATAATGGAGAATTCTTGTCTTTTAATGGCCATTAATATAGTGAATTTCAAATTTTCCGTACCCCCTTTTGTCAAGTACTTTTCAATCTGCCTACACACACTGTATCTGCAGTGTTGCCTAAGCTAGTTGCATCCAAATGAAAAGTCATTCCTTTGACTTCAGAGAATTCAACATTCCAGCAGATAGCTTTCAACCTTATGTTAACATTTTATTGCACAAATAGATAGATTCTCCTTATAAAATTTTAATTTGTTTCCAAAGCTCCAGTCCACGTCTCTCATTATCTGCAATATTAGATGCCTCCCTTTTCACCCCGAAGTAACTACTTGTCATTCAGTTTGTGAAAATCTTCTAGTGGTATTTAATTTATATTTATGCTCATGTAGTATATTCATTTATATAAATAAATTGGTCTACTAGGTATATTTTTTACATGCACTTTGTTAATCCATACATATTATCCTCCAACTTTTTAAAAAGTAAAGACAATGTCTTAAAAATAATTGCATGTTTATATGGATTTCTCCTTAGTTGTATGTAGCATAGCATGTTATTACATGGAGTTTTATTTTTAAAGTGGGAAGAATCTAAATGTTTATAACTAGGGGAAGGGATAAAAATCTTTGGTTTCAGACCAAGGCTGACTCATCTCTAAATGGGCTTTCTAGGAATATAATTTGTCAAAGTAGAATGGTCAGGTTTAATGATTTACTTTCCAGTGAAGATGAATTGAAATCATAGATTGAAATAATTTGAGAAATTATTATGTGTTATACCAAAATGGCTAGTAGGAGCACAAGTTTGCTTCTTATCTCTTACCAAGTAATTAGTTAGGCTATTGTTGCATTATAAGCTGTTTCCAAACTCAGTGACATAAACTATATGTATATTTCTCTGCCTCTTGTCTCCAGTTAGGCAGCTCTAGACTGAGCTCAGTTGGGTGACTCTCTTCCACATGTCTCTCATTGGTCTTAGATTGCCAGGTTGATGGCAGAAGTGCAAATGAGTGAGTGCAAGTGTGCAGAGTCTCTTAAGACTCAGGTTCAATACATGGATATACTGTCACTTCTGTCTCTATCAGATAAAAGTATCCCATGACAAAAATGACATTAAGAGTCAGAAATATATGTCACACCTTGAAAGGGAAGAATGCAAAGTGGCATATGAGTGTGTGAGTACAGGAATACAGGGCACTATGCCAGAAGTGCAATTTACTGCATTAGATTGGATTTTCTCTCTTAGTATCTCTGAGATCCAGTCACACCTGAAGACCCTTATGGATTTTTTTCATACATGTGTAGGTTGCTATATTATACTTAGCATTTTAATCTATATAAAGAATGTTTATATCAATACCACAATGGTAACCACAAAATAGATGCATATTTACCAATACTTAAAATGTTATTCATACATATCTGCTACCATTTTGTATGGTACTTGTGGTATGCTATGCTTTGAGAAATCTTTACTAGGAAATTTTAAAGTTGATAACTATAATGTAACTGCTTTTGTTGTTCATTTCACCATAACTAATTCTTGGCCATCATTCAGCACCTTCTTGTATTACAGCTTGGAAAATCTTGAAGAAATACTTAATACAATTAATTATGCTGTAAGACATGAGCTTTCTCAAAGGCTAAATCATCACTGGTCCATTGTTGAATTCTTTGAGGACACCAGATCTTCCCTTCAAATAAATCACAATTCTAGAGGGAAAAAGTAGTCCTGTCAGCAAATTATTTTAGGGAAAATACAGATAAAATGAAGCACATGATGATTATTTGGTTCACAATTTGTCTCCATGAGTGACAATAAGATAGAGAACTTGTTCCAGATGGCATAATGGTTAGAGTCCTCTTCTCAGAAGACATTTAATTAAAAATTCCAGTTTACCCTCGTGTGAGAGATGAAGCTAGTAGTCTCTTCTTGGATTACTTCCAGGGAACCACTGCACTGCCTAGGCCTGTGTATGTGCATCTTCCCCACAGCTAAACAGAGTTCAGGAGAGTAGGGGCCAGGGGGAGGTACAGGGTTCCCTTGCTACCTGACAGCAGAGCATTCCTGTGAAAACTTTCCTAAGCCAAAGTGGCAGAAGTGAGGAATCGGTGACCATGCACTCATAGGAAAAAATTGTTGAGTATTCCCAGGCCCCCAAAATAACCTACCAAATCACACATAAAAACTAAAATCACACTCACATGGAGTAAAAGCAGGATAAATACTTGTGTAATATGAATAGTTCCTGGGAAGGCGCTTGGTGGAGCCAGTCTCACTACACGGGGTACAGCTGCCTCTGAAACAGCTGCTGCAAAACCAGTGCGGAATGTTAGCTACACGTTTTACTTTGTGTCCTAAAAGTGAAATCCTCTTTGGATTTATTTTGGTTAGCTTAAAAAGGTTCTAAGGTAGGTCCTTCCCTCAAAAGAGTGTAGTGGAGTAATGCACTTTCAAAATGTGGCGGCTTTACCAGTATGTGCTTAGCTAGTGCCTGAGTCTGAGTCTGTATTAGAATTTTTTTTTCAACTTCATAGCTCCTAAGGGATTTATAGCAGTACTTCACATTGTACATATCTTTTCTTAATGAAAACAGTATGTATTTTTAAAAATGTTTATTTATGCATACAAGAGCTGGGGTATAGGCCAGAGGTGTGGGGTGGTGAGAGGATTCACCAGAGACAGAGTGAGGAGCAAAAGAGGCAGATCTATTGAAGTACACTGCTGAGGGGAGCAGTGGGTGAGACAAGAGGTCTGTTATGCCAAGTGGGAATCTCCCTGGCTGGGGATCTAACTCATGCTGCAATGGCTGCAGATAGTTTCATAGTGCTGGGACTTAACCCTTTGTGCTGCCCGGGAGGCTCCATAAGTAGTATATATTGTTAACATAAGGCCTCTGAGAAAATACAAACAAAAAATCTGGAATGATAGTGGGCATGAAGTATCCCTGACACCCTCTGTGCATAAACTGAAGTGGTCACTCAATATAAACTGAACAGAACCCCTACTTCCTTGAAATATACACTAGTGTTCTGCTGTTGAGCTTGTTCCCTTGGCCTATTGTTTAAGGAATAGTTCACTGAGAGCACAAGAAACTTGTCAACTTTAGAAAAATACCCAAGGTTTTTACCTGGGAAAACTACTTTTAAGAGAAAATGTGTTAACAGTCACCTCACAAGTTCTTAGTAAAATGTGGGTTACATGAGTATCTGTTCATTTATTTTGTTTGGCACATGCTTTGGGAAGTTCCCTTCTTCCCAAGTTTCATTTTGAAGAAGCCACTGGTCATCCTCCTGTTTGTGAGGCGAATGTTGCCTTCCGTCAACAACAGGATGTGGCATCATTATTCTGCTCACTTCTCCCTCCAGAGGGGAGCCTCTAAGATCAAAAACTTGACACTTCTTAACCTTGAAGACATTTAACCATTAAAACTGATTTTACCCTTTATTTGAATAAGGAAAAAGCCAAAAGTGCTTGAATTTAGCTTTCAGTATATTTTCTGAATACAGTATGACTGCGAGTAAGGGGAGACTTGACTTGAGGGAGACTTTCGTACACATTATTTTATTCTCTGGTAATTCTTTCTCCTTTTCTGTCTCTCCTTTCCTCCATGCTTGCTTACCGAGGAATTTTGGGAGGCATCCTTCTTGGCCCCATCTTTCCTGGTGACCAGAACCCACGCTGAACACCCTGCCATCTGTCTTCCATCTTATTATCTCAGGGTCCTGTCTTTGCTATCTAGGAGATTTATTTAATTAATGGCAATTTTCACAGTAGTAGAGTTGCATGTCTAATATGTTACCCTGTCCGTTAGCTTTGTGCCTCTTTAGGGTCTAGAATAATTACCAATATGGTAAATTTTAGACCTAGTTAAAACCACTGGGGGAAGTTTTTCTCCCACCCATATGGATGGCATGGTCCTCTATGCTGTTTCTATTCTCTACCACACATCTATGCTAGTGATAGAATAGAAAAGCCCAGAAGCTTTACAGAGAAAACTTTCAGTCAGAATTTTATTCAGAGGAGAAAACCAGGGACCTGTTTTTCAAAGATAGAACCGATATTATCACTTTGACTTTTCTTTTAGAAAGACTATTGGTGAATACTCAGCAACATGAAAAGAAAGCACACCATTTTAATGGTTCTAAAGAAGTCTGGGCAGGGGCTAATTTGTATTAAAAAAAAAAGAGAGAGAGAGAGAGAGAGAGAGAGCTTCCTGAGTGGCCTGGGTGACTGTGAGCAGAATTGGAGATGTCCAGTCCTTACCTGGTGGTGATAAATTTGTATGAGGAAGGAGCCCTGGGCTTACCCACTTCTAAGTTTTCTGTCCCATGCTTCCAATCACAAACCACTTGGAGATGACTAAGGAAAGAACTGAAGGCGGGATTAGAATGACTAGAAAGAGTATTTAAACTATGCCCTTAGATATACTAAAAGGAGAGAGCAGAGAAAAATCTCTGCCTAGCTCTTATCAGGTCTTCAGATATTGCCTTCTAGGATATTCCTTCTGTGACCACAATTCTACATCCCCATCTACAACCCTCTCATGCCAGTTCACATTTTCCTTCATAAAGTTCCCATAATTTGTAGCTAGCTATCAATTTGTCTGAATGTACAAGTACTGCCCATCTTGCCCCACCAAGCTTGACACTCCCTGAACGTAGGAACTGTGTATTGAAAATCTAGCATGGTGCCAGAAAATTTTATATATTGAACATTGATTCAGTATATTGGTTCAATAGTTGTTAATGGTTAATTAGGGGCTGGATCACCTGATATCTGGCCCCAGACCCCTGCTCAAAAAAGAGATCATTTGGATTATTAGTGGCCCCCAGGCATCCTTGGCAATATTCATTTGCCTCTTAACTACCTAAATTGGGGGATTCCAATTTGGAGCCATGTTGCCTCTCCACCCCAAAGAACATTTAATGATACCTGGAGGTGGATTGGGCTGACACAACTCGGGGTGCACAGCTCAATATGTGACATTGTCTTACGTGTCTGTTCACACCTACACACACAGTGAATGTACATGGTTGTCCAAAATGCAGAATGTATGTAATAGTGGCATTTACTCTAGAAGTTGCAGTGAGTGTTATATAATTATAAGCTAGAGGACTGCATTTGTCTGCCCCTCACAGCAGTCCAGGGGTTGACATAATATGGACACAGCATCCCAAAGAGGGCAGGCTTTAATTATATTTCACGATGAATCATTTACCACTATTTGCCAAGTCTAAATTTAGGGTGTAAACTCTTAGCAGGCAGTTGGTATATGTATACACACATATATATGACAATATCTAAGGAAGTCACCAGAATGGCAACTAATTAGAATAAATAGTAGTTGTAATTGTTGTGGTAGAGTAGTTATGGTAGTAGTAATACTAACAGCAGCAGCAGTAAAATAGTAATATTAGCAGCACTCGTAATAGTAGTAATGATAATAGCAGTAGCAGTAATAGTAATAGTTATAGTAGTTATAGCAGCATAGGTAATAGCAGTAGTAGTAATAGTAGTTATAGTAATAGCAGCAGTACTAATAGCAGCAATAGCAGCAGTAATAGTGGTAAATCTTACTCATACTCATTGAATTCTTACCACAGTTTGGGATCCAGGAAGCAGCTCTGTGATGGAGATTAGTCTGTCAAACCTCAGTGGACTATGTATTGATGATTCCCATCGATACTATGAAAGGGAAGAAAGCATTTTGGGTAGAGAGGAGTTAAGATATGGTGCATACTCAGAATGTGCCTCAGCCAACCCCAGAAGAACTCCAAGAACCTGGATGGCACATCAGGGACCCTGAGTTGGGATAATTGTGAATAGAAATTGATAGGAATTGAGTCTGTGTCAAGGCTTGACCTTGATTGAGGCAGTCAGCTTCCACTAGGCAACCTCGTAAGAGGCCTGAAAGCCCTGTGTGTACTTTCATCTTGATGATGCTCCACAGAGAATTCATCACAGCATACCAGGACTTAACACCCTGCGTGCATTTCCTTGTTAAAATTTTCTCAGGCTACCAAGAGGTTGATGTTACTACCCCAATTTTACAGATAAAGTAATTAGGACCTAGAGAGATTTCATCATGTACCCAGGAAAAATATAACGATCCACTTTTACATATAAATATATGTTAAATATAAATTTGTAAGTTTATTTTATTATATGTTAAATGTCTATATGTGTGCACATGCTTTTCTTTACACATATAATCCCAGTGTAGTTGTTGCTTATGCCCCCTTCACGTTCAAAAGTGTCTCTGTAGGACATAAAACAAACTTCCCCCTAGGTAGGGGCAGTGTGGAAGGGATCAGAGGGTGGTGCACAGATACTAGATGGCAAGGTCAGCAGGGGCCAAGTTCAAGGGAGGACTCAGCTCAAGGAGCATGGATACAAAAAGAACAGACTAGGCTTCTCAGTGTCACATCCCTAGACCAGCATTATCAGCATGGCCTGGAAACTTCTTAGAAATGCAAATTACTGGGCTGCTCCCCACCCCCTCCACTGAATAGGCAGCCTGGTACCAGGGCCCTTTCCTCCCTTGCTCTGTGTTTTCAGGAATCCTTCAGATGATCCTAATGCTTTTTCAACCTTGAGAACTACTGGGGTAAATTCATAGACTGATATGGTTTTGATTTGCAATGCTTTGGGCCATTGCAATGCCTTGGGACCCATTTTCCAGTGAATAGGGGAGAAATTCCAGGAAGAAATGCTGGTTTTCAGGCTCAGAGTTTTCCCCAGTGCTGTGACTCATCAAGCCTAAAAACTCTTCAGTTTCTTGTTTCAAATAGGAGCTTTGTACTCACTTTGAGAGTCAGCCATGGGGCCTCAGAGGCCAGCACCTGGTATTGAACTCCAGTGTGCACTTGCTGTGGGATGACAATTGCTTTAAATCTCAGCAGCCCATATTCATATTCTCGTTCTCTCTCTCTCTCTCTCTCTTTCTCTCTATCTCTCTCTCTCTCTCTCTCTCTCTCTCTCACACACACACACACACACACACACACGCACATTAACCCTATTTTAAAATACCCTTAAGGGGGAAATTCTGTCACTATAAGCTCACACCAAACATCTGCATGTCCCCATATATACATGCAGTGGGAAGATTAATACCTCTTTCACCTCTTCCACAGGTTTTTCGTGAAAATGAAATAAAATTACATATGCAAAGTTATTTGTAAGTGGTAAAGTGCCCTTGTAATCATAAAATGAGAATAGTATAGTATGCTCTTAGCTAGGATATTTTTTAGAAAGAAAAACATAATTTAGAAAGCACAATTTTTGCTGGATCAATCTATGTATAATTCTTTAAAGAAGACTTATTAAAATAATTTTCCACTATGAATGCTTTCATATTATATACATTACACAGTGAGAGAGAGGAAAAGAGACTAGCAGAATAACATAATACATGAAAAGGGAGGATTTTTTTTTCTTATTGAATAAATCTCGTTTCTCCCTTGGCCATAAAAATGGGATCTAAAGAGGTAATAGGTATTTAACCTGGAAAGATGTCTCTGGTTTCTGTTTCTTTCTGGCCACAACATCAGTGTCCTCTGGAGTATTAAAAAACACTGGTTGGGAAAGGCAAGGATAAACAACAAATAAATGACTGTAAAGCAATCTCATCATATTTTTGGATTGCACAAGTGTTAGTGAAATCATGCAAGAAAATGAAAACAGGTTTCTGTGGACTCTTAAATTCATCTCAGTGCTCGCCTAGACTTTCTTAGAGGTGCACTTAGCCCTTGGGCATTGTGACACATATTTCAGCAACATGAGCCCAGTCAGAATATGACTGACCCTGGCCTGTGTAAGGGGAGGAGTAAGGGGCAGTTAGTTACTGCCAGGGCCAAAGCTGTGACACTGAGTGCATGCCCTCCCAGAACTGGGCCTATAGGTGATGGCTTTTTAAAAAATGTCAACTAATTCTTTGATACTCTTTCCTCAATTTGGTATTAACTTAGTGTTTTGCTTCTAACAAGTAGAATATAGTGGAGTGCATGATGTTTGAGTCTGAGATAAGTCCTAAAAACATGGGGGATCTGCCCTCTCTCTCACTCACTTTCTTTGCAGGAGTGCATGACAACCAGCCAGTCAGGAAATGAGCCCTACCAACAGCCATTTGAGCCATGAGATTTTAAACATTTGTTGGTCTAAGCTACTAAGATTAGGGGAAATTTGTTACATGGCAATAGAGAGCTAATGTATTTTGCACCAACTAAAAAGTGTTTAAGTCTTTTGCTTTCATTTGATCCCCAGATGATTGGGGAAATTCTTCATGAAGGGAATAGAAATAGACACTTGTCAATTTACAACTCAAGAGCTTTTTTTATAAAATATTTTTACTAAAAGATTTGAATCTTTAAAACTGGCTCTTTATTAACTGAGATGTTTTAAGAGTTTGTTCTCTAGAGCACTTTTACATTCATAACAAAATTAAGAGAAAGGTGTAGAGATTTCCAGATGTCCCCTGCACCACATATATGCAGCCTCCCAAATTATCAGGATCCCTCACCAGAGTGATAAACCTTTGTTACAATGGATGAACCTACTTTGACATGTTGTTAATGCAGACAAAGTCCAGAGTTCACACAGATTCACTTTTGGTGTTGTACATTCTGTGAGTGTGTACAAATGTGTAATGACATGAATCCAACGTTATTGTACCAGACTGAGTAGTTAAACTTTCCTAAAAGTCCTTAGTGCTCCCCCTATTCATCCATCTCCTAACTGTCCCCTACACCCCCTTTTAACTACTGATCTTTTTGTAGTCATTCCTAAGTTTTGCTTTTTCCAGGATGTCCTATAGTTAAAATCATTCAGTATGTAGCCTTTTCAAACTGGCTTATTTCAGCTAGCACAATAACAAGCATTTAAGTTTCCTCCATGTCTTTTCATGGCTTCATCATTTGGTTGTAGTGCTGACTAGTAATTCCATTATCTGCCTGCACCACCATTTACTTATGCACTGAAGAATACATTGGTTGCTTCCAAGTTATGACAATTGCGAATAAAAATTGCTGTAAACATCCATGTGCAGTTTATTTTGTGTGGGTATTTGCTTTCAACTCCTTTGGGTAAATTCTGTGAGCATGATTACAACGTCACATGATAAGAGTATGTTTAATTTTGTAAGAAACTAACATAATGTCTTTCAAAGTGGTTATTCTATGTTGAATTCCCACCAGGAATGAATGAGGGTTCCTGTTGCTCCACAGCTTTGCCAGAGTTCAGTTGCATTTTGAGCCTGGCTTTGCCATATAGTTTTGAAAATGGCAGTGTTTTTTACCCATAGCTGACCATGACTAGCTCCAGTCAGAAGTGAAAAATTAAGGGAGAAAGACCCTTGGATTCAACAAAATACGTGCTTCTGGAAAAGTGTGTGCTTTTGTTTCCGAAGTGTTATCTGCAGATACTACAGAGCAGAAAAACTTTGATTTCCTATTTCCTTGACCACCCCCCCACCACCACCAAAGAAAAGCAGTTTTTTCAGAATCTTCTCCACGCTGTTTGCTCAGCCATCCAGCCACACCAGGGAGAAATGCTGTCAGAACTTTTTGCTTTATTTAAGCAAGGCCCTGACACTGGCAGCTTTATTCTAATCATGATCACATTCGATTTGACAGTTTCAGGATATCTTGTGTGTCCATTGTACATGCTCAGTTAGATAATAATTTATCACCAAACATTTCTCCTTTGGTGACTCTGATAGATTCTCACCTTCTTTTAGCCCAATTTCTGGGGAGCAAAAAAATCTATATTAAAAAAACCACAGTCCTCTGGCTATCTGGATAGTGTGAGAGGACATTATGGGAACAAAAACAATTTATTTGTTAGGAGAGTGGCAGCCAATGAAAATAGAATAAAAAGATGCAATGCCCATAGAAAATTGAATCCTAAATTTTCTTGTTTTCTCTTTGAATTCTACTTTCCCAAAGGAATAGATTATATTCATCTAGTCAGTTTTGTTGAAGCTCAGAAACACTTTAAAATGCAATTTTAAATGTAATATTAATTATGATATGTAAACTGAATCTTCTTATCACATCTAGCATACTAATCTCAAGACTATTATAAGTGCAGAGAAGGACAGCACTGAATAATGTGCTTAATTTTTGGTGCATGAAAACATTATGATAGTCATAGAATTTGTCACTTCTTGGGCATATATTGTGGCTCAAACGTTCTATCTGCTTTGTATACATTATTTCATATAACCCTTACATCCACCCTGTGAAGTATATTATCTCCATTTGCAGAAGAGAATAAGTCTCAGAGCAGTTACGTATTTCATTTATGGTCATTGCAGAGAAAGCATTTTAAGGAGATGATCTGTGAATTCCCTGTGGAAACCATTAGGTATTGCTGTAACTGTTTTTGGAGGTGTGGGGCATGGATATGTATCTTGTAGTGGGCTATAGGAATGAACTAGGGAAATGATACAATGGGACTTTGACCAGCGGCCTTTCACAAAGGCTCAATCTCTGCTGAGATTTTCCATAGACCAGGAGAGCAACAATGGGTGGTTCCCTGGGTCTGGTAACACCCACTTTGCACAGGTTCTTGCAAGCAAGAGTCTCTGATAAAAATGTCCCTGGAATCTCATATTCTTCAACATCTATGGGGATCATACATACAACAAAATAACTTGAATCCTTTGAACATAATCACCTTTGAACTGAAGTCATGGCAATAGTCTGAACCTTGCTATTATCTGCATCTATCTTTTCTTTCATGTCTATCCCTATATTTCCTTCTCCAATCTGTTCTTTAGTACCAACTCGGTCATTGAACCCCAGTGCTTTTTAACTAATTGACTCTAGCTCTAGTTCATAAGAATTACTTGGGAATTTGTTGAAGGCATAATCTTGAGTTTAATATTCAAAAATTCTGATTCTTAGATCTGGATTGGGACCTGTATACAGATTGGGAATCTGTATAACTAGTACTTATCCTGTGATTTTTATCTATAACCATATCAGTTTACTGCCTTTACTTGCCTCCCTAGATCTTACAATCCTTCAGTTATATCTCTTGACAAACAAACCACTTACACATTTTATCACACTTGTACCAAATTTTTGCTCCTTTTGTCGTGAGATTAAAGTTGTATTTCCTTCACCTGTGCCCTGGACCTCACTGCATTAGACTCCTTAAGAGTCTTGACCATTAGTGATACCATT
The DNA here is from genome assembly GCA_004024925.1 of Scalopus aquaticus. Lineage (NCBI taxonomy): Eukaryota > Metazoa > Chordata > Mammalia > Eulipotyphla > Talpidae > Scalopus > Scalopus aquaticus. Next base: position 197,083 of record PVIJ01001227.1, on the reverse strand, counting down.
TATTTCTTTATCTTCAAACTTTTCTGTGATCTTTCCCAACAGTATTTAAAGCTATGAAGTTTGCTTCCATCTTCGAAAGATAAAAATTTCCCATCACCTCTTTTAGATCCCCTGGAACTATTTTCTTATCTCTCTCTGCTTCACAACCATCTTAAAGGAATTGTCTACAATTGCCATCTCCACTTTTTCAGCTTCCATTTGTGCTTCAGACAACTAGAATCTGACATCTGCCACCTCCACTCAGCTGCAATTGTTGTAGATAAAATCACCATTGACTTCTTTGCTGTTAAACTCAGTGTAAACTTCTTAATCCTAGTATAGTTACCTTTGTGTAGAATTTGTCCTGTTTGTTGACCTCTACTTACTTTGCTCTATGTTTTAGGGGGTGGTCACACCTTTTATTATGTCCTTTTGGGCCTCCTTACTAGAATCTTCTTTCCAGGTACATCCCCTTGCTTTTTTAATTCTAAACACTTTCCCTCAATAATCCTATTCATTCTGTCATCTTCAGGTATTGTTCTAATATCCTAAGAATTTATGCTATATTTCTAGTCTATATCTCTCTCCTTGGCTCCAATCTAAGTATTCAAATGTTTTGCTCATATCCCAACCTGGTTGACAACTCTATTATTAAATATAAGGATCATAATAATTGAGAAATTAACCCACTTCATGTATTACCTTACGAAGTAGGTTCACTTCATTTGTTGTCTTCATTTAAGATGAGTAAGTTTAAGATGAGAGATATTTAGTAAATTAGTCAACTCATACACTAGAATCCAGATGTATTAATTCCAGTCCCACTCTGTTAGCCTTTTTTTTTTAATATTGTTTCTGATGATAAATATGCAAGGGCTTCTTCACAAAAACTTGAATCCAACAGGTACTAGTCTGAAATCTTCCATTTAATTTACTGTTGTAACGATTTTCCAGTTCTCCAGCAATTTACGCCAGCAATAATCTGAACTTTTTGTCTTAGAGAGCAAATTTAATAAATCACAATTTTTAGAGTTATGCTTCCTTAATAACTTAAAAGTAAAGCACTTTTTACCTATCCCATTATTCAAACACCCTCAACACTCCCCTGAGTCAATGCAGCAGCTTCTTTACATGCTTCAGGTCATGGCAGGTCATGGCCCCTCCAATCTTTCTTTCTTGGTCTGAGTGATATTCTGAAGTCAAATCAAATCATGTCACTTTCTGTCTTCCTTAGAGCTTGTCAATGCCATTTCACTGTCCTCAGGACAAAGTCCAAACTCCCCACGAGGGCATACAAGGTCATTCATGACCTAGCATCTTCTTAAGTCTTTGTCTTCTATTCCAACTGCTCACTTCATTCTAGTTTCAACCATTGGACACAATCTGTAGACTCCTGAGCAGGTTGTGCTTTGTTTCTAAGATTTTTAGAAATTTTCTGTCATCTTCTAAGATTTTTGTGAATTCTAAGATTTTTTTTCCTCCTACTTAAAATATTTTATCCTTCTTTCTCCACTCTGTGGGTTAGCTGCACCTCATCCTTCACCATTCAGCTTAGATGACACATCATCCTGTAACCATCACTCCCCGACCAAGATGCCCTATGTGCTTCCAGAATACTCTGTCATTTCCCTCATCACAGATTTTGCCACAGTGCACCGCTATTACCCACTTTCTTGCCTGACTCGGTCACTATAGCTTATGTCCCTTCAAGGGCAGGCATCATAACCTCACTGTAGGTTATTTTTTCCATGGAATAAGATCCTGAGGGGAGGAATGAAGTCCAAATAATTTTGGAAGTGATCTCAGGACACCTTTGAGGAAGAGTAAAGAAATGAAGTAGGGAGGGAAATTAGCCAGTGAAGAACTCAAGAGCATTACCACTCTGGGTAACTGGAGTGTAATATGCTGAGGAACTGTGGTGGCCTGTGTGAAATCTATGCTGCAGATTTACCTCATGGGAGGAGTCAGCATATTCACACATAACCTCTGTTTCCACAAGTTATGTTTTTTTTCACTGGGTGACACATCATTCCCAGGCAAATCAGAGTAGTTACTATCCTCCCATCAGTAACTGGATAAAGGCAGCTAAGAGCAAGTAGGTGACTGCAGAAGAGAGTATTAGTCCCATGGCATTTCTAGTCTCCTGTGTAGACAGTAAAATTAACTCCAGTGATCCAAAAGTCCCAGGCAGAGAAATATAGATGCTGGTATCAAAGTCAGAGTAGTGTGTGTTAGATACAAGTCTCTGCAGTTTGTGCCATAGTGGTGGACTAGCTTTATTGCCTCACAGTGTTGAGTACACAGTGGGTACTCTGAAATACTTAAACACTATTTTTTAAAGGAGGAAATACATTTCTGTGACTTATTTATTCTTCTATCCTCAGCATCATTTATTTTCAAGCACAATTTCTAGCACTAGTAGTTTATTAGCGCCATAATATCATCCTTTCTAGCACAAAATGAAAGCTTGACAAATGTTGGAATGAATAAATAATTGAATAACGCACTCATTGAAGTTGAATTTCTTCAAAGTCCTGGATAGCTGTGAAATTCTGTAATATGTAGAAAAATCTCAATATGAACTTTCTATAATGTCCTCTTCAAATATGTCCCTTTATTATCTCTGTGTGGGTTCTGTGGAGAGCAAAACACACTATTTAATCATCCTTAACCATCCACCTCAGGGAGGAGGGACATGGCAGTATTCTTTCATCAGCTCACAGCATTGTGGCTGTGACTTATTGGAGGAGGGCTACCGTGACCCAGATTTGGAATCCTGTCTCTTCAGAAACATCGAAAAATCAAACTGTGGGATGGTGGAACACGGATGACTAGGGCCATCTGAGTTCCACTAGTGATGGGAAGGGAGAGAGAATTCCACCCTCCACAGCTGCTACTTGGGTGCTTCCCTTGAGCACTTTCTGTATTTTTCTATCTTTTTTTAAATTTTAAATTTTTTATTGTTATTTATCTTTTACATTTTGTATTCCTCTTGGGTAACCCACCACCAATTCACCTGATCCATCTCCGTGGTCCCTTGTGCCCTTTTCTATCCCATTTTGAGCCGTTATCCTCTCCCTCCCTCTCTGGGTGTCTCTCTCATATTTGGTTACCCTCTATTCCTGTTATAAGTGAAACCATTCTATATTTTTCTCTTTCTTTCTGGGTTACTTTGCTGAGCATGATTCCTTCTAGTTCCATTCATGTTGCTGAGGATTGCACGTACTTATCATTTTTGAATGCTGAATAGTATTCCATTGTGCATATATCCCACATCTTCTTGATCCAGTCATCTATTTTTGGGCATCTGGGTTGTTTCCATACCTTAGCTATTGTAAACAGTGCTGCAATGAACATATGGGTGCATGTATCCTTTTGGATTATTGTTTTTGTGTCCTTTGGGTAGATTCCCAGGAGTGGTATTGCTGGGTCGTATGGAAGGTCCATTTTTAGCAGTTTGAGGAATCGCCATACAGCTTTCTATAGTAGTTGAACTAGTTTGCAATACCACCAGCAGTGTAGAAGAGTTCCTTTTTCACTACATCCTCGCCAGCATTTGTTGTTACCTGTATTTTTAATGTGTGCCATTCTCACTGGTGTGAGGTGATATCTCAACTTGGTTTTGACCTGCATTTCCCTGATTATGAGTGATGATGAACATTTTTTCACTTTCTGTATTTTTCAAGAACAAAAGGAACTGAAGGTGGAGGTGTGAGTGTGGAAGGGTTGAGTCTTCAAATAACTTCCTGAAATGCCATTGAAACAGGAAGGGAGTCCAGCAAAGAACAAAGGAATGTGCTGAAACACAGGGAAAGGAAATTCATTCTACTTCTAGATTTTGGAACATTTGACATATAAAATACTTTTGAGGAGGGGGTGAATGGTATGTGTAGCTCTGTTGTCTGCTTTCTCTAAGAAAACTTTTTTTCTAATATTGACCACTTCACTTACAATGTATTTAAAAAATCTAGGTTTTAATCATAGCAATTTTCTGAGTTTAATAGCATGTCCCTTTTATGATTGTGAAATTAATTCATGTGTAAAATTTAGGATTTTAGAAAATGGGATTCTTGAAAGAAGCAACAGTAATCTCTAATACTCCAAGCAGCATGAATATTATTAGTAGTTTTCTCCTTATATGTGTCTGTCGATGTGTTTACTTGCTATCTATCTCCATATTCTTCCTTCCTTCCTCCCCCCAACCTCACTTCCTTCCATCTATCCAATCTGTCTACCAAATTTAGAAATTTTCTTTATGATTTTTCTGCTTTAAATTATACTAGGTGGCAAAATCAAATTGTACTTTGGGGACCCAGGATTGGGATACTAGTGGAGTTTACGGTCATGATTTGCTTTGAATGTGAGTCATTTTTTGAAGCTCACAATCTAATGGGGGCCAAAAACCTTGGTGATTCCAATTGGAGAGATCTTTTTGGGACCTTTTCTTCAGAGGAGCTGAGCTTTAGGCATAGCAGGCTGCCCACATGAGTCTGGACAGGTCCACAGGGACTGCAACTTAAGAAGAGACAAAATTCATTTCAGGTCAAATGTCAGTCAATTTTATGCACTTGGAAAATATCCATAGCAGACATCAGGGTAAATAGCATTAAGGATTTCCTCATTTGGTTAGGGTCATGGTTCCCTTAAACAGAAAAGAAGGGTACTGCATGGGTATGGACATACACATAGGTATATTTTCCATAATGATTGGGTCATTTTGAAAATATATCTTGCAGAACACTTTCCAACTACTGAAACAATAATTTTTTCTACTTCAACTGAATAGTTAAACTTTGTGAACAATTCAAGAAATGTATTTTGTACAGTAGAGTAGTGTAAACCTATAAATAAACATAACTTTTGAATCTGCTGATACTCCAGAAACTTTTCCCATGCTCTTCTTTTTCAGTGCTTGGCATATGGTAGGTGTTCAACACACTTATTAAATTAAATCATATCCCATTATCTCACAAAGGTATCTGGTATATTTGGAAAAAGTAAAGAATGCAAAAGGGTGAAAGGGGAGAGACAGAGTCAGTAGAGGCTTAGAGAAAGGAGAGGAAGTACATTGAAGTACCCAGTGGAACTTCTCTGTTCTGCAGGGTTCAAGTCTGGTCCTGAGAAGAGCTTAGTTCCTCCTATGACTTTCAAGGGGTGTGCTCTTCAGTGAGGAGGTCAGTCTGTGGATCTGGGCTGAGTGCCTGCTGGGGTACTCTGTTATCCAAATGGTTCGACTCTAGTTGTGCCAATTAAGTTTTAAGTGTCCCTATCTGTAGTCATTATGTTTATAGATATAGGACTCTGGCTTTGCTGTTTTTGACTTAAAGCCCAATATAGAATTGTACCCCTGGGTTTTCACTGACTAAGAAACCCTGTCTTTTTTAGTCACTAATAACATACGAAACATGTAGATATATGGGTCCAGAAGATCCACTCTTTGTTAGAACAGCTCAAGGCTCTTTGGCCTGCAAATTGCTGATTGACTTGGCAACCTTATTATGGGGCTCACCAGAGGGCCATGGCTGTTAACCCACATTAACCCCCAGAGAGTAGCTTTCTGAAGGCATGTGCTTGACTGTTAAAAGGCCAACTGGAAATTTGTTGGTGTTGAGCAGCATGCTCAGTTTAAAATAGATGTGTCTCTTGTATCCCAATGTGGTTCCTCTGAAAGTCTATATTCATAGAACAGGAATCCAAATAAAAAAAATAAAAAATCCACCTTTATCACCAGGGAGTTATAATGAGTAAGGTGCAAATAAAGAAATTATTTCATGTACTACATGTGCTAATTGATAGAGAAATTTGCTGAATAATTTCCTTCCATTTGTGTAGATCCAATTCTCCACCCTTCTTCACTGTGCAGTATGTCCAGATGAACCTCTGACCACTCTGTATGGGTTTCCTTGATCTCTCATTGGTTTGGCCAATGGGATACTTAAGTTGGAGAAAAGAGAATTTTGGGTACTTATCTCCACCCTTCCTGCCTGCCTAGACACTGTTTGGCAATGTTTGGACATATATCTGAACCCACAATTATTGTTGAAGGGGGACTTCTGTTCTGTAGAATTTTCTAGATTCCATTTATGCTCCTTCCTCTTTTACTTTCAGGACTAGTGAAATGGAACAAACCCGGGGAAAAGAGATGACCTTGTTGGTGGGTCATTATCTGTGCACTTAAGAATGTGGGACACAAAAGCAGGCACACAGAAAGAAACATAACAGAATATTTTACACAGGGAGTGAGAAATTAGGGAGGAAGAGGAAGGAGATATGGAAATGAATTTATGGCTAGCATGTGGCCATATACTGTCTGTCCTACCCTAAATAGTATCTTCTGAGCAGAGACAGATCTAAGCCAAAGTTGCATGTGGTAAGCTGGTGGCATCTCCAAGGATACCCCTCCTTGCCAACAATTTAACTTCAGAAGCCCCAGCCCTGCCCCTATTTCCCATCAGACTCCACTCAGGGTGCTTGGGGGTGGATTCCAGAAAACTCCACCTTCTACCATCAAGTTGGCTATAAGAGCCACCCACTGGCTCAGAGGTTGCTCCTCATTGTTCCTCTTACACTGGCATCCATGTTCTAATGCCTGGAACCTGAGAATTAGATATTTTACATGGTAAGGTCACTTTGCAGCTGTGATGAAGTTAAGGATTTGGAGATGAGTAGATGCCTTTGGATTATTTGGGTCCTTATTAATGGGAGGCAGGAATTGAGAACCAGAGAAGATGACTTGATAAAGGAAACAGGTTGGATTGTAGTTGCGGCTTTAAAAATAGAAGAGGGTCAATAGTCAAGGAATGCAGGAAGCTTCTCAGACCTGGAGAAAGCACAGAATAGATTCCCATAAAGCTTCCAGAGGAGCTTGGGGACTTTTATTTTGGCTAGTAAGATTTCCATTATGTTCTTCACTGTGTTAGTTTGCTACACTGGTGATGGGAAACTATTGATAATTCAGATGATCGTGAATTTCCAATCGTGTTGGGCCCATAGTAATACACATTCTTTTTATTGGTGAACCTTAGCTTTGCCTACATCTTTGTAAATAACACCTTCATTAATTTTTATTTTATCCCTTTCAGTGTATCATCTGTTTTGCCAGGCCTTGAATTGTTAATTGATTATCTTTTTATTCAGCAAAGTCATTTTTAGGGGTTTATTCTATGAAATAGAGGGAGATACTTGCAAAGCCTTAAATAGATAGATAGATAGATAGATAGATAGATAGATAGATAGAATCTATAACAACAAATAATGCACAGTTTCAAAATAGAAATTTACTAACGAAATTACGGTGAGAGCTTATGATATAATAGAATACCAGAAAATGTCTGTGACACACATGCACTCGTATAGTTATATGAAAATAACAGGCTACAAAGTAGCTCTGCATTTCTAAGTATGCCTGTAGCTACTGTCTTATCTAAATATCCTTCAAGTCTGTCATCCATTTATAGAGAGAGGAAAAGGGAGGAAAAATAATGCTTTTAGTGGTTAACTCATGCTAGTGGATGAAGGAAAATATACTTTGTGCTTTTTCATAGTTTTCAAATTTTCTACAGGGCTTTTGTTAATTGTCAGAAAGAACATTTTAAAGCAGTAATGGGACCTCCTCACATTTGGTAGACAGTTTGCATTACAGAGAAAAATCTTTTCTTTTTCACCCACAGTTAGAATAATGATTTCATCGACCTAAAGCTAGTTTTGTGAAGCGCCATTATAGATATTTGTATTATTATCTGACTCTGCTATCATATTATGGGCACTTTGGAGCAGAGAAAGCCCTCAAATTGATTTCTTGTTCCCACATTGCACTACACGTAGCTTGCAATATGTGTTTACAGAAGGCTTTATGTTGAGTTAAATTTATAGATGCTTAATCAAAACATTCATGATGAGGGTCTTATTCCAGAGCCACAGAAAACACAAGTAATAGAAAAACTAGGAGAGTGACAGGAGAATGACAGGCAGAGGAAGGTGAGTTAAATTTTTCTATCAGGGAGATAGACAGAAAATAAACAACGTTATTTAAGATGCAAATGGATAGTGGATTTTTTATGTCATATTTTTATCACAGAATTGTTCATTTAAAATTTGTTTACTAAGAGGATTGGATGAAATTAAGTACTTAGCTGAGGTAACATTACAATTAAGCTGCTAAAAATTCAGATCAAGTGCTGGAAGAATAGCATATTGCACTTTGGTCAAATTGGAAAGAGATCATGAACTAGGTAGAATCTTTAATTAGCAAAGTGTTGAACAGAGTAAAAATCTCTGGGAATCTGGTATTTTTTGGAGAATCTCATGATGGAAATAGGGCAAATGCATTAAAAGAGTTAGGTAGAGATACAGAATACTTAACAGAGTCTGAACGTTAAATGGTAAATAGCATAGACCATAACAGACAGCAGAGAAGCTAAGATAAATAAGATATCTCCAAGGGCAAAGAGACCACATGCCCTCATTTCATATGACAGATTAAGTTTCAGCAAGATAATAAGATTCCCTAGGTGTGGCTGAAGTCTCTATCCCTACCCCAATATTTTTTTCTATTGTAATGGAATGAGTTCTCATACATGATAACTATTCTTAAGCATGTTAGGTCATGGCATTTGTAAGCCATCTTTTTTGACCCAAATATATGAGCTGAGGAAATTACTAACATCCAGTGGCAGTAACTCACTCCTTGTAACAACTGAGTTAAACCATTGTTATCCCCATTTTTCAAATGAGGAAACTAAAGCGGAGGACTTGGATTACAGGTCTTGACATGGCCAAGAATTAAAGCTTGGTAATCTGCAGCAGAGCCTCTGCTTTTTCATTTTGTCATACAAACTGTAATTAGGGAAAACTTCTCTTGATTATCCCAAGAATGACCAAAAAAAAAAGGATTTGACTATTGGCCTATTGTTTCTAATTTCAGAATGAGCAATGATAGGGCACCCCCACTGCTTTCCAACATGGTAGAGAGAATGGGGTCATCCAGGCTAGCCACAGGGAATTTGTGGATTCTCAGTTGCCCTAATCCCTGAAGGACAAAGGGCAAATTTGGGTCTGGAATTTTTTTTTTTTTTTAGATGATTGGAGGTCCCTTTTTCAAACAGAATTCTGAAAGCAGTGGGTTGTAACATTGAGTACTGGTTGGTCATTTTATTTAATAGGGAATAATAATATAGGTAAAATCTACCAACTTATCTCTGTTGCTAGGTAAGCTAAAATTTCTCATTGCAATTAAAGGAATCGGAGCAAGGTCAAGATCAAAGAAAGAAGGCAGTCTCAAGTTTGGCATACCCTAATGCATTAACAGAAAAATAAAGTATTCCAGAATTTCACTTTCAAATCCTAAAACACTATGAAGCTCAGCACAAAGAGTAACACTTGGGTGGCTATCCCAAAGTTTGCCATTAACTGGCTATGTGACTTTTGGCAATTGAACACACATTAAAAAATATAGCTAAGTTATTGGTGTAGGTCACTCTCCCTTTCTCCTACACATTTGACAAAAATTCATAGTGACAAAGCATAGAGATAGCAATTTTTGACATGATCCCCAAAGACTGCATCATTTGATTAATTTAATTTGACCTTCGTCACAGACACAACTCGGTGCTACTAGTCAGAATAATGTTGAGATTTTTAAAGAGAGTTGGAGCCCGTGCAATGAATATGCTCTCGGCTAAAGGGCATTGAGTTAGACAGCAGACAAGACCTAAGTGAAAACTATTTTTTTACATGTCTGGAAGGTGAGAAATAGCAGTTTAAATTGGATGCAGGAAGCCATGAGGGGCCCTGAGAATGACAGGGAGAGGAAGGCTAGGGCAGCTGTTTGTGAAGAGTAACACTACTTAATTCTTTTGAGAATTTCAAAGGACTTCAAGAACATACAACACAGTGTCCGGAGCATGGCTCCCTATGTTTTTAAGTGTTGGGGGAACAAAGAAAGGTCCTTTGGCCTCAAAAATAACTGATTTTTTTTCAACAACAGACTATTTTTCAACTTAGAGTTTAAAGGAAAGTTGACAAGGCAGATACTCTGAAACAGAGAACAAGATGCAGAGTCACATTAAGCATGTATGACCCCAGCTCGATTCTTTTAGAGCCTACTGCATGGAGGGAGGACAAAGCAGAGCACTGCAGGCCCTGGAGGTGATGGAGGTACCTTTGACTCTCTGTGGAAAGTCCCTGCATGATGCAGCATTATTATACCTAATTTATAGCTGCTAAAATGGAGGCTTATCAAGGCTGAGTTGACAATTGCCAAAAACCGGTAAAACGGGATGCCAATTATGTCTCACACCAGGATCCTTATGGTCAGCCACTCCAAACCTTTTTGAGGCACAGAAGGCTTGAGCTTTACTTTGTGACATTTCTACCTTCCATCTCCACACCACACCACACCAAATGCATCTCTTAACTCTTTTGAAGGGAGGAGTATCACCACACCAGGCCCTTCACAGACTAACAAATAAAGCTCATATAAAGGAAGGTGATATTAGGGCATGAGTCAGGAAAGAGGGGTCACAATCATTAAAACAAACAAGTCCAATCAGAACACTGACATGCCACCATGGATTAGAATGCAGCATTTTTTATTGTAAAAGTCCACGTGTTAGGCAATTCCCTTTGTGAAAAGGTTTTCAAACACACAAACAGGGAGCAGCTGATAATTAAGAATCAGATTATATATAATATATATATTCATTTGCCAATACTATGCACACATTGGAAAGCTAGCTTTTTTGGGTGTCCCAATTACAGAATACATTTCAAGTTGACAATAATAACATGTTTCTCACCATTGAAAATTTGCCAACAACTCTCCCAAAGAGTCAACATTTATTATATTAACAATTCAAAACAAGAAAATAATTCTATTTACATGTGTTTGAGGTTATATACTAGAGCACTGATATATTAAAGGTTTGTAAAATTGGCAGCTAAATGTGTTTTCAAGATTTATCCAGATGACTTGATGATGACTTTACATGGTTGTCTATTAACAGAGCCACTCTCTCTTTACTATTTTTTTTCAGGTTATCTATAAAGTTACACGAACTATGACTGAATTCTCACTTGGAGCAATGATTGTCATACAGAAGTATAGACAAGTGATGCTCTTTCAGAAAAATAAGGATTCAGGATGAGTATACGAAGATGGAGCTCAAATCATAATGTTTGAAGTCTGGGACGACCACTTTATGTTACTACAGTATAGATGAATGAGGCCATAGTCATAGGCTCAATCTCCTCGTAAGTCATTCATTTTTTCTTCAGTGCATTTTTTTCCCCACAGAGCATAGAATAGTACATTTTGAATGCCAGTCAGGTATGAATCCGACTTTAAGCCTGTCATATGTCCTCAATAAGAATTGTGGATCGTTCAGGGCTGACTCAGTCCCAAACCTGGAAAAATAATGCACAAACTCTATGTCCTAGCAGACTCATTTCTGTATACAAACATAGGACATGAATATTACTTTAAAAGGAGTAGATACTCTGGCTCAGACAAATTTTTGATAATGAACATAAATATCCAAAGTTCTTTGGATCCTTCTGTTTTTATTTTTTCCTGCAAGATCAAATATTACTTGACATTGCTTATGGGAAATGATGAATAACTGGTTCCAGACCAGTGCAGAAAAATTCATCAGAAAAATATGAGGCCATTTTACTTCAAACCATATTTATTGAGCACCAACTCTGTGCCAGGCACTATCCAAGGTGCTGAGGACCCATCGAGGAAAAGACAAGGGTTCTGCCCACAAGGCACTCACAAGCACTAAAAGCAGGTCTTGTGATGGAAAGTTCTGTTATGATCTATCATCCTAAAAGGAAGAAAAAACAGCAGCAAGCACACACAATTACTTTATATTCAATGAAAATGGGCATATTTAGAGATGGCAAGTGTCAATTATTCAGTCTATATTGTTTGAATATGTTATACAAAGGAAAAAGTGCCATTTTAATCACCATGCATGAGGAAGAAAGTAGAGGAACTTCCTCTCTCCAATTCCAAACCCAGACTCTTATAATTGCACTCATGATTCTTTTGAAGTCCAAAGATACAGAATAAAAGACAATACTTTATGATGTTAACTTCAGTCCATTTATTTTGGCTCTAAGGAGATGCATGCATTAAACTTGAAGCATTCTACATTACTGAATATTTACATCATTGTACATGTGGTATGGAGGACATTTTCTTGGGTTACAGGTGTAGTCGATTTCTAGACTAACCTCTTATATTGAAAGTGAGTTTTGATTTTTCTCAAATGAGGGAGATAGACTATTGGGATGAAAGTTACCACAGCCTGGCTCCAAATGAACACAGGATATAGTTTCAGATCTTTTACATCTAGTTGTATTTTGAATTGACTAAGGACACCGCCACTATAAACAATTGTGACTGTTATTTTTTTTCAGCTACAGCAATTGAAATAATATCTTGTTTAGTTTCAATGTTCTTGCTTTAATTTCACTTCACCTTGCAGGTTTGAAACACAGCAAACATTACAGTTCAAATTATACTTCCCACTGGAGAGTCGGGCGCAGACAATAAGACATTATTACAGTTTACCATGTTAGAACATAGAAACAGATTCAGATCATTAGAAACTACAAAGAGGATGATTTAAGTGGACTTAGAAAGGACATCACTCTCCATAAGATTTAGTGAGTAAGACCCTATATATCGATGAAACCCGTATCTTTTCACAGGTAAAGGTAGGAGACCCAGTAAACCAGATTGAACAAGCAGAAGGCAGTGGGGAAGAAGATCCGCGCATATGAGTCCATTTTGGCAATGCGGATATGTATCCTCCCATGTCTCCAGGCTCCTGTTCTGCAGTCTTCAAAACAGCAGAAGAAACTGGCACAGTCCTTGCCGTCGAGACACTCATACCCGTATTCTTCATCTCGCTCTTGAAGGTGTGTGGCATTGTTCATTTGAATGGTGGCTGATCTTGGGCGGATATCAATGGTTGGGGCCTGAGACACAGGTAGGGAAGGAGGGATCTCAGTTAGTCACACATGATCAGTCCTAGACTGTTTCTCCACAATGTCTCCAATGTGAATGATGAATCTGAAAATGGTACTCAGGAAGTTACTATGACATCATGATCTACAATGGTAAAATTGAACTTAGAAGGATAGCATTTGCAGTGTTCAAATTTTGAGCTTAAGCAGTGCAGCTGAAAATAATACCACCAAGCTAATAGCTATAGCAAGAAGATTGAACACCAAAAGAACTCAAAGTTTAAAGATTTAAATCAAACAACTATATGGAATATTATTCTAGTAAATATTAGATGTGAAGTTGGTTACATGAAGGCATTTAATGGTGCTGCATGTGAGTGGAACAGAGAACTGAAAATGGATTAAGTTAGAAATCAAATTTTGTGTCATGCTTACCTATAGGCAAATAGAAAACCCCATTACACTGAGCAAAGGAATTAAATGCTAATAATAGAAAATGTTAAAATAACATATACATTTTCTGAGCTTATACCTCAGTGGCATGATTTGTGTTTTAAGGGAACATAGTTCTTCATCTAACATTAGCCATCTGGTAGCTTCAGAATGTAAGCAATGTTTTATTTACCTACATGTGAGCAGAAATTCAGAGAAGCATGGCACTACCTGTCCAACTCTTAATATTTGAGAAGAAATCCCAATTAATTGAAGGCTAATCTAATCTATGCCACTGCACAAATTATATAATCTTAATTTGGATATGTTAGCATTGAGATAGTATAACTACAAATCCTAGTGTCTGTGAATCAGGAATTAGGAGTAGAAATTTCATTTCCATGTTACATGATGGAGCAAAATGACCCTGAAAGCCCGGAAGGAAGGGAAGGGTGTTTTGACTGAAAGCCTTTCAAGGAGAGTAAGTAATATTCTTGCAGAACTGACAGGTAAAGGTCTGACTAATGGAAAGTATTAAATTTACTTTTCAAAAAAATAACCCTGATTTGAATTAGCATTTACAGAGTTAAATTTCAGCTTTAACAGGGAATATATGGAAGATAGGTGCAGCCACTCAAAAATGGATCCTGTTTTCATCTAAGAAAAGGGTAAGTTTGGCTTCTGATGTATAAAAAAGCTGTCTTAGCTACTGAGAACTCATGGAGCATATGGCTTTCTAGCTTCATGTAAAGTCAAAACCTCTGTAAGCGAATGTGTGTTTTTTGAATCAACTCTAGAAACCTATAAAACTTTCTCCATCTTAAATGTGTTATCTCTAGTAGAATGATTAATGTCTGTTCATAAAAAAATAATAAAATACCATGTAAGCGTTAATAGTTAATTTTAGCAATTGCATGCAGTGAATTTCCATTCCAAAAACATTATACCTTGAAGGAAAACATCCGAAGAAGCTTTGGAATTGTAGACAGAAAAGAGAATCGCATTTTTTTTTTAATCAAAAGAAGAGGAAAAAAGGAAAAAAAAAGAGACAAAATAAGATAAATTAAAAATACATTTTGAAAAATAGTAAGTGAAATGAACTGAAATTATAAACACAGAAGGAAAGTTCTTGTAATAAAGTATATGCCTGAAGTTGAAAAATGGAATTTGATGATTGCAAGTAAAATCCTCAATAAGTTAATTCACATTTATCTAGTGGCAAAAACCAATGCCGCTCAGTTGTGAAGAAGCCTCCCGTGCCTGGTTTCCTGTCTAGAAATGCTGCGTTTTTGTTTTCTGATTATCAAGGAATCCTTAATAGGTGAGTCTTGACATGAGCAACCAAAGGGCATAAGAGAAAATGACATTTCAGTTCCCTCCTCACATCTTGGGCGCTAGCTGAGTTCTTATAAGTCACCTAATTGGTTTAGAGGGGGAAATATATGTGATTCTCAAGTAACTTCTTTCTCCTCTGCCTTCTCCTGCCATCTTCGTGACTTCAAAAAACCTACGTACTTCTGTTTCTAGGACAGAATCCATTCTGCAATGACACAGCTGTTAGAAAGGGCAAAAGGGCTTCTGTCACCTCTTCTTCGTCACACTTGCCTGAAAGCCAGTCCTCATATCCCTGTTACTGCTGGGGGTAATAACACTAGTGTCAAGAGAACTGTCTCTTTGGGAGAAGACGAAATGGAAAGTAAAGGAAGGGGAGAAAACAGCTAGACAACAAGGAAAATAAAACAAGAATAGAGACAATGGAAAGGCAGACAAGCCAGGGAAGAAAAGGCCTTACGAAGCCAGTGAATATTTGGGACATGAAATAGAAATGCTTCTTTATTAATTTATTAATCATCAAGAATAATGATGCCTTTTTCTTCCCTTAGGGGAAACTGTGAACAGTAGTGGGCAATCTCCCACTACCACAAATTATGCAGTCAAGTTTCCTACATGGGGGAAATTTTGTAGGGGTGAGCCCCACCCTGGGAGAAACCACCTTTCCTTCGTGATCATGGTGTGTCTGCCCTGCCAGGTAAGTAGATGTTTTTTTTTTTTAAGACCCGTTTTAAAGTCCTGCATTCAAACACATTTCATATGTAGAATTTTTCCTGGGTCCCTGATGATGCATGAGGATATAATCTAGGAGGAGCTAGATTCCCTCATTATAACTCAACTCCCCCACTCCCCACCCCGAAGTCCACAGGTCAGGAAGCTAGCCACTGACCAAGCCCTCGTGGCACTTAGAGCAGAAGACAAGGAAAATGGTAAAAATTCTAGTCATGGAAAGGAATGGATTTAACTCTCATGGTACTTCATCTGAGCTGGACCCTGTGTTTAAGTTAGTTAACTGGGCAGCTACATGTTCTCTTCAACATCCATAATAAAAAAAGATAATTATTTTTAGACATCTACATTTGTGCCTCTTCATCTCTAAAGTGTGGAGACAGGGTGGAATCCTTCTACCTGATTCCAAATCACTGAAATCAGTCCAGGTTGGTAACTGTATAAATCATTATCAGCCATCACTGTCAGGTATTAAAGCCAAAGACATTCACATATAAGGTACTCAGTAATGCATTTTACCTCCATTAACATACTCATTTCTCCCAGCAGTCCCTTAAAATATGTACTTTAATACTACTTGTGTCTTTTTTTCACATATAAAATAACGCTAAGTAACTTGCCCAAACAAAATATATCTTAAATGGCTCATCTATTGAGTATAAAACCAATAGAACTCCTCTGCTCACAACCTACCTATGAAATTAACTGTAAAAGTGTGGTGAACCTTGGGGTTTCCTAGAGAAAAGCCTTGGATGAAATGTGTAATTTGAAACACCAATAATTTAAAGATATTAAAGGGTGCAGAAATATGAGCATCGATGGAAGCTAGAATAATAGCAACTAGGCAACAAATGCATTTCTCAGCCACGGCTACCCTCCCCACGAAATAGAGAGCAAGAATCTTATCAGGTCTCTCCCAAGTAACTATCAGACGCAATGAACCTTTCAGGGCCTGGTCAAGCTCACACATTCTACTGTCATCTTGGAACCCAAAGCATTTAGCTTTCAGATAGGCTAAGCAGGACCAAACAAACAAAACCAGGTTGCCTTTCTGCATCAACACTGCAAAAGTCCCAATGAGAAATGATACATACAGGGTTTTTCTTCTTTTTGTCTTTGTCCTTGCTGGGTTTCCGGTTGCTGACAAAGTAATGCAGGGTGCCGTACTCCACCAGAGCAGAGAAGACAAAGATGAAGCAGACTGATACAAAGAGATCCATCGCTGTGACATAGGACACCTTAGGGAGCGACTTCCGGGCGATGGTGCTAAGGGTGGTCATCGTCAGCACAGTGGTGATACCTGAGGAGAGGCAGTATACAACAGGCCGGTGACCACATCACCTGCTAGGTCACTGAGTCACTACCTAAACTGAACCTGCTTTTGTGACTCGATAAGCAACTTTAGTACCAAGAAAGGAGGCTAAGAGGAACCCGTTCACTCAGTCCTGCCATGCATCACTACAGTGACCAGCATGGGGCATATGTTGAGACACAGAATGGACAGAGGCCCTGCCCTCATGTGCCTATGATGATAGAGAACATTATGCATCAAGGAAGCAAAGGTCTGTGTAATCACAGATCATGCTATTGCCATGGAGAACAGAAGGGATGGTGAGAAAGAAACTAGTACAGTGGAATGTCGAGGAAAGGCCTCTGAGGAGATGTTTAAGTCTGTTTAAAATATTAAATATTAGAAGAACACATTTTTTTTTTTACTATTTGCAGATTGAATAAATTAAGGGAGGGTTTTGAGGAAGGCAAGCCTTGTCTGTTTTTGAACTTTTAGAATGCCTGCAATCTGGGGAGGACAGGGTTATGAAGAATATAATAGAAATAAATCTTGCAGAGAAGGAAAAATAGTCTTTTCTTTTTCAGTGTACACAGAGAAGCCATTTAAAGGTGCTAGAGGAGGTGGTTGTGTGTGAGTGACAAGTTCTGATCAATGAATTCTTTAAAGGCTATTACAGGATGGAAATAAGTATCTCAAAAGTAATGTCATCACTAATATTTATTGAAAACTGCCATGGGCAGAACCCTGCAAATGCTTCATGTGCATTCTCTATGAATTTTTATAGCAGATATTTCATTGTGGTTTTATACTTGAGGAAAAGAACTGGTTCTCTGTCCAACCATTAGTAAAGGAGCAGAAACAGCATTTGAGCATGGAAATTAAATGTCTGATTTAAAAAGCTTTCTTTTACTCAATGTGCAACAGTGCCTAAGAAAATGAGCCCTCCAGGGATGTTTAGTGGCAGAGAAAAGAGGGAAGACAGACTACATGCATCCATCAGAGAAGACTTAGTGATTATCCTGTAAAATCTGTATTATTTCTAACCAAGGAAACATAGATCCAGGACTTGATTAGTACCAGCTCCAGGAACCTAAATCATCATAACAGTCTAGGTCTCTGTCTCCCCATCTGCTGGACTAGCTCTTTGAAGGCCTACACATTTCTTACTCTTTGTTTCTAATTTCCTATCATGACTGGCAGCGACTGTCCACCTTCCAAAAGGCCATAACCCCTTTCCTACATTATTGTTACTGACCATGGAATGAATCCTCTCCTTCTCTACACTCTGACAGCGTAGAGGCATATTCGTGATGGCCATTGTAACCTCACAGTCTAGTGCTGTGACTTAGTAAAGATTATTGAATGAATAAATGAAACAATTCATTGATGGATAGTATGTATGTATATATATCTAACATATGTAAAAGATCAAAGCAATTCAACCTACACTTGAAAATAGGAACCCATATTGATGAGTTAATTCCACACAGCAGAAGCCAATATTTATGGAGCTCTTTCTTTGGCCAGGTTCTGTATATATTATATACATATATGAGGTAAGCACTGTCTTTGGTGTTTTTTGCAGGTGAAAAACTGAACACAGAGGAATAAGAAACTTACCCAAGCTACAAGCCTAGGAAGTCTGACTTCAAAAGCTAAGTGTGCTGTAAAACACGTTCTATTTCCTCTCTATGAAGAGGTACATGATATGGGCTAATGGAGTGTACCACATTGTCATGGTAGAATGTCCTAGAAATGATCAAGTTTCTTATTAATAAATGAGGGGGGCTTATAGATGAGAAACCCCATAGGGTATTTTTTTTAAGATTAAATAATAATCATGTAGTGTCAATTTCTAGTAATCGCACTGGTGATAGAGAAGATAGATCTGGTTCTCAAACTAAAAAAAAAGTTTAATATTAGTTGTCTGTATATTAATTGATGTATATAGTTCTTGTTGTACATAATTAATTATAGTCATTACTTGTGTGGAGGAATTTAAAATCTAAGTTGGTACCTTGGGCTTTACTGCACATTCAGGCCTCAAGCCAGAGTTAACCTATGCAAAGTGAAAATGTCAATATTTATACAGTAGGTGCCATAGATAAGTTCACTTACGAACATCTGGCATGTGTGACATGTAAGATAAACACTACATCTAGTGAATCAGGAAGTTATTTTTAGGCTACCTGGCAGTCACAGTCATGTTAAAGCAGAATCAAAGAACTGCTTCAGTAATAGCTTCCTGTTTCTGAATGGAGCCACAAGGAAGAGAACAATGCAGATGAGACTAGAAGTTTTAACTGATCTACCAGCCAACAAGATAGCTTGATGTGACTTTTAAGTCCAGTTTTTAGAAAGCAATGAAACATCTTTTACCTGGGATAGATGAAAAGAACTCATCACTTTTAGGAATTCCTTCAGCCTTGGCATGCAGTAAGCTCCTCAGGCACGTTACCACGCCTCAGATTACTTGGATGAAAAATGTCAATTGGTATTTTCATTGTTTCACCCACTGTCATATCATGATTAACCAACATCACCTGGTACCACCCTGTAGACAAGTGGCATGGATTCCTAGGTGACCATTCCCCACGATCTGGCCGTCTGAGCTTGGGAAACAGTCTGAGCTGTGTGGGTCTGTGTGTCTCACTTATCAAACCACTTGGCTGTAACTGTCCTGTGACAATGAACTTAAAAGTCCAAAGGTGTTTAAGGTCATCCAGTTTAACTTGTGCTGTCATCACTGGAAAAGGTCATTGGACTCAAAGACCAGTATTCTAAATGTGGCTGCACTAAGATTACCTGGGGGAACTTTTGCTGTTTTTTTTTTCTTTAACCCTGACAAGTGTGCCTTATTCTTAACAGATTAAATAAGTATCTCCTGAGATTGGTCTAAGGCAGTTGTACTTTTAAAGGTGCCCTCGTGTTTTAAATGTCAAGTGAAATTTAAGAAAGCACTGAGCTAAAGAAGAGAGGCAGCACTATTAGAGAAACTGGCTCAGCTCATTTCCCCACATTTCCCACAACTGACCTTCCACAAGGTCTCCTGGCCAGCAAACCTAGGTGTCATTAGCCAATGTGCAGCCATCCTACCAGCTGGCTGTATGACCTTGTGTAGATCATTTAGCCTTGCAAGTCCTCTGCTTGGTGGCTCTGAACAAAATGATAAAAATTAGCAGTACAACTCCTACATGCATTTGTCGTGAAAGGGAGAAAAGACATGGGGACCATATGGAAATGCCTCTCTTGCAGTAAACAATCAACAAGTAGAAGCCCCTCCCTGCTCTTTGCTCAGGCAGTTCTCCTTCCATGCTCACCTGTCACTCATTCATCTCGACCCTTTCTCCCACCCCAGGCTCTGGCCAGTGGATACTCACTTTACTGAGTAGTTGAAATGAGCTGCTGACCTGGCCAGAGGAGGGACCTGGGCTTCAGAAAGTAGAGGCTGATTTGAAATCTTTTCCTTAAAATATTTCTGGCATAGGGAGATTAAAATGCATCTAAACATTTGTCCCATCCATTCTTAAGTACATACATCAAGTGGATGATCACTGAGGTACCAGCTCTGTGGCAGGAATGGTACTGGGATGAAAAAGACATTTTCATCCCAATGTGAGGGGCAGACTATCAGCAGGCGATGCAGTCCCTTCTCAGTGCTGAGGAAGAGTCCTCAAGTAATAGGCTCAACGTATTTTGGGTTTGTTTCAGCATGTGGTGACAGCATAGTATAAACAGGACTTGTAACATGAAGTACTGCATGTAATAGGAAAAAAAAAAACCCACCAAAATAACTATTTTGAAACAGATGGGAGACTGATTTAGGTTTGGAAGAGGACAAATATGCAAATGATGTTTTTTTTTCTTCCAATAATTGCTTCAACCCTCAGTTTTCATGACCTCATATAGATCATTTTCACAGAAAATGAACACAGTTGCTAACATCTCTGAGCCTTTACAGGGTTCTGTGTTTTTGTTTGAGATGCCTTATATAACCTAATGAAACCCTGTAAATTAGGCAAAGAAAATGACATTTTTACATAAAAGGAAACTGATTTTTAGAGATAAATGGTATTTCCAAGGTATTCTATACATGTGGAATGAAGTCCAGGTTTGTTGGATTTCCGAATTTTAAATTCTTAACGAGTGCATGACACTATTTCAATAGTTGAATGAGCACAAGATGTGGTTCGAGTTCTTATAATGTGGTTTTATAATCCCTTTTCAATAGCTTTCTTCTTAGAGTCTTAGAAAATTTTTTCAGGGAGGCTCCCAAGTCCATGCGAGTCTGCAGCTTTGTTATAATGTATGTGAACCCTCTTCATGTGAGGAAAAAATTATAAAAGTCAAAATTATGTATCACCATCTATAATAGATTATGCAAATTGCAAATAATCTTAAAACTAGGGAGGGGCTTTTAATATTTCATAGGTAATTGTGTTTTTCCAAGGAGATTGCTTACAGAGGCTCTTCAGTGGCTCTTAGTGTGCACGTATGGCTTCAGATGTCACCATGATAACTATGCCTATTAATTAATCAGCAGCAAGGGCTGAGCTAGGAAATGTGTGCAGTTGACTCTCTAAGAGGCAACCCTGATTTTTAGGGTTGGCCATGTCTGTGGTGGTAATATTTTCACCGTGGCTGAGTTCTAGCTCCCAATGTGACATCACTGAACATAAGGTTGGCAAAGGATAAAGGGTCAGCTCTTATAAGCTGGTGGGAGTGGCTTCAGCATCTACTGCCCGGGGATGAAACAAAAATCTGTTGAAATTGTTTTTTTTTTTCCCTACTTAATATAACTACATTAAGATAACTTACTAAACAGAACTAGAAAACTTCAAACACTGTTTTTGCTTTTGAGTATGTTTGTTTTCTTTAAAATGAAACCAATGGCATTTCTATGTAATCGCTTACTGGACTTAAAAGCACATCGATTTAGAAAAAAGAATGAAGATTACTGTATTGGGAACTTGGATAATTCAGCAAAAGAAATATGTCTCACCTAAAGAAGTTCTGGCTGGAACAGCATCCTTATTGATCCAGAAAGACACCCAGGACAGGACAACAATGAGCGTACAGGGGATGTAGGTCTGGATGGTAAAGTATCCCATTCTTCTGCTCAGGTCAAAGTAGACAGACATAACCACATAATCTCCTGGAAGAGAACAGATGGCAACAGGTTTCCCCTTATAAAGAACTGCAAAGCTTTTGAAAGTAAGCATGTATTCAAGTCACGTTCACATGTTGAAAGAGTTCTAAACCACCTCACCCCTGTGAGAATGGCCTATCTCAGTAAGACCAAATACAACAAATATTGGTGAGGTTCTAGAGAAAAAGGACCATTGTTCACTGTTGAGCGTGCAGACTAGTCTAGCCTTTTTGGAAAACGGCATGCAGATAAAAATATTCAAAATAAATCTAACTCTATGATCCAATAATTTCACTCTTTGGTATTTATCCAAAGAATGCAAAAGCACTAAAGGGACATATATACACTTATGTTAGTTGCAGTACTATTTAAGCACATTTATGGAAACAACTTAAGTGTCTGACAACAGATGAGTGGATGTAATAGATAGGCACAATGGAGTATTATGCTGTAAAAAATGATAAACCATTGACATTGTGACAAAGGAATAAACAAGAGCAAACTAAAACAAACCCTTGTATCTGCAGAACTGAGGCTTCCAGAAGGGACAGGTGAGTAGGGGTGGGAGTGAAAGCAAAGCAAGAAGGGGGCTTAGTGGACTATAATGGAAGATAATTGGTGCTTTGGTGGTGGGTGTGGAATGATAGCATACATATGTGGAAGTGTAAACCTACACCCTTAAAACACATACAATGTTGTGTAATCAATGTTACCTTATAAATAATATAAAAATAATAGTAAAATTCCCTGTCCTTCATTATATATGATTTCAACTGAAATTTTAGTGATTTTTAATTTCTGAAGTTAGTAAATATACTATGGAGACATATGCTAGTTACTATATATGTTTTCTTTATACTCTTGGAGAACATCACTTTTATTTTTTAAAGATTTATTTCTGCATACAAGCTGGGGTACAGGCCAGAGGTGTGGGGCGATGCGAGGGTTCACCAGAGACAGAGTGGGGAGCAGAACAGGCAGATCAGAAATACACTGCTGAGGGGAGCAGCGGGCGAGGCAGGAGAGGTCTGTTGCGCCATGTGGGAATCTCCCCAGCTGGGCGTTGAACTCACGTTGAAGCTGCCAACAGCTCCACAGCACAGCGATTAACTGCTGCACCACCAGGGAGGCCCCAAGAAAATCACTTTCAAAGACTGTATCTGCTCTCACAATGTGAGGTGAATGTATGAGACCACTTTGCAACTGTTGCTTTTTTCTTTACTAAATTATAATTTGTCCTAAAAGCCATGGAGAATGAAATCCAAATTATGAGTTTTAATTTAATCATTTGGCTTCGTCTGTTTCTGTATTTAGTTGGCTGATTTAGATCTGATTTGAAATTAATGTACTTTGGAAGCTACATGCAGAGAAGAATGACTGAAGTGGGTGAGTTGTATATTATTGCACCATCCAGTTTTTCCTTTCCAACCTCAAGCTTCCCTCCACACCGTCTCAAGCCACTGAAAAAGTAAATTCTTCATGGGCTGAGGGAGTAATGATGTTCCCCTAACCCTGTAGTTTTCCTCAACTGGGGTCACAGATACCTCCTAACACTGTCCTTCAGTTGCTCTACGGTAGGACGTGTAAGGCAGCGATGGAGAGCCACACACTAAATGGGGAATTTGGCTTCCATTGCAATATCCGCTCCCATTCTGAGATCAATAAGTAGCAATTATTCAGCAATTATCCCCAAAAACTTAGAGTAGGAATTTCTTGATGATATGAACTAGATTTTGGCTAGATGCCTGAGATTATACTCAATCTGGACATAATCTATTTAAAATCATAGCATTTCATAAATTAGTTTGGTCTTTGCTTGTTATAATTTAGATGTAAATAGATACAGGCTATGAAGAGTAAAGACATTTGAGTGTCTCTCTTTTAATTTCTATATTTTCCTTTGTTTCTTTGATCAGAAGGCCAGAGGCAAAGAAAGTTTTCTTATTCTAGATTTAAAAAAAGAGTGGTTGTCTTTTTAAATAATATTCAGGGGCACTTTTTCTCCCTGTTCTCTAAATCGTTGGCATTTTCTGCATATTTTAAATGAAACTTTAGATTTATTTAAAATAATTTGTAGGCAATTTTAGTAACTTCTCTTAACTCCTTATGATGTAAGTGAATGCGAAGCTACACTTTGGATTAATGATCTGACTCTTGTAAAGGTGAACTTTAACTTTGCCTCAAGTAACAAGGTAATTATCTCAACTCAATTCTCTACTTCCCTTTAGGTCAGAATCTAAACTTGCATTGCCTATTTATCTATCAGTTTCTATTTTAAAGTAATAGCTTCTGAGCATCTTTCATCTTTCCAGCAAATCCAAAGCTTTTCTTCCACTAGATTATAATTCAAACGTCGGGAAGGGTCATTTAAAAGCAAAGCTGCTTCACAGTGACAGCCTGATGCCTGCCTTATCTCTAAAGCCGCATCACTGTATTTTAAAAAAAGTCCTGGGCCAAGAAGCCTATAAAATCAAAACCTCTTAAAGTGCTGCGTCAGTGGTTCCTCAAGCCCAAAAGGTTTAAATGCCAACCACATCAAAGATGTTTTTCCAGGCACTTCACGCCTATTCTGTTGATTTATCCTAACATATATTTAAAATCATAGTATCTTATAAATTAGGTTGGTCTTTGTTTTTGTCCTGATTTAGTATATATTAGATGCAAGCTAAGATTGAGGTAAGAAAATAAGTGATTTGAGTAACATCCATTAATGTCAATTTTTTATTCCTTGTGAACTTCTTATGAAAAGTTTTAGGCAGAGATGGTGAATGGATGATGAATTCCAATTACTACTTTTTTTTAAGCTTGTGGTGTTAAAAAAAAGCTTTAAAACTGAGACTCTCAGGGTATTCAGACTCTTATTTCAAACATAAAAACTCTCATCTTAAAATCTTAGGGAAGAATTCCCTTCTACTGAATAGCTTAAATAATTTTTTTTTCTAGTTACCAGTCATGAGTGCCTACTATGTGCAGACACTGGACTGAATAGTTTGTATATATTACTTTTAAACCTCCTAGACATTTTGTCAGGATGGTGAGAAAACAGAGGCTTTTCTTACTCCACTGAAATATAGTATATAATTTGTATTAATACTCTTTACATTCCTTTCTCTAGACTCTTTTTCATATTTAATCACTGTTGTACAGAGAGCACTGTCTTAAAATGGAAATTAAGATGTATGGAACCTCACATAAATTAAAGGGATGGAACACGAACAATTTTTTTTCTCTGACTACAACTCAGAGGTGTTGGGACTGCATTAGCTTTTCCTTGATAATTCCTCTTTAAACACTTGAAATGAGGCAGGATTTTCTTAGGGGGATTTTGACCACAGGCAAGAAAGCTATTGGTTGGTTGCATTTTAATTAGGAAAAATTGTTTTCTGAAATTAGATCTGTTCCTTACTAACATGCCAAATAAATTTAAGATGGAGACTGAAGACCCAAATTGAAACATGAATATAAATATTACACAGGGAGAAAACAGAGGTGAATATAATCTTGGAAAGGATTTATCAAGTACAACAAAAAACATAAAGGGAAAGAAATACATTTACCACGTAAAACTTAGAACTTCCATATTATAAAGAATGCTTCAGATGATTGTAAAAGGTAAACTATCACACTTGAATAAGATTTCTAAAATAAATAAGAACTCAAAGACTAAGATCAATGATAAGAATTCTCACTAATCATTAAGAAATCTAAATTTTTAACTAGGCTAAACAAAATGAGCAACTCATGGATACTAAATATATGAAAAGATTCTAAACTTGAGTAGTGGTCCATGAAATGCAAAGTCAAGTCACAGTATTTTATTTTTATCCTAACAGATGAGGGGAAAATAAACTGATAGATGGTTTCCAGAACTAACAAGACAGGGACAAAGCAGAGCTGCGCTCCCCTGGAGGCAATATAAATTGATGTCAACTTTTCAGAAGGTAATATGCAAGTACATAAAACACATATTGTACTCTGATTTCTAGGATTACTACTCTAAGAGAGAAAAAGTTCTAAAGATTGCCTTTCATGTGGCACTGATTTTTCTCAAGGTTGGCTGTCTGTGCAAAAGAAGGAGGACAAGGCCCAGTCCCTAAGATTAAGGGAGTCCAGAGATGGTGGGGGAGAGAAAATGCTTCAATGTAATCGGTCGGTAACTGCTCTGCGTATCATCCCCAGTCTTTGTGGACCCATCACTGCCCACTCTTCTCATTGGGGCTTTTAAGGAGTGGCTCTCCTTTGCCATTCTGGAATTACCTTCAGCATACTTCAGCAACTAGGTCCTTTGAAATTAGGAGAGGGAAAAACATACCTACTCTGTAATCCCAAAATAGAAGGGTCCAGGGATAAAGACAGGACAGGTCTCAAGGCATTGTTGCTATTCTCATGGGTTGGTAAACAAGAGCTTAAAAACCTGATGATTCAAGCCCCAGAATCTTGCTTCCATAAATGTCTTTGACTTTTTTTGTTTTGTTTTTTTACCATTTCTGAGCTATCTTTCTACAATGTATCAAGTTAGCTGCTCTGTGAAGAACAGGGAGTTGCAGACCCAGAAGAGTGACAGACCTCCAGGCTAGACTGGTTCACCTTGGAGCTGTAGGCACACAGCCTCCGTGAGAGGCTCACCTTGACTCAGCCACAGACCCCGCGCAACCCCCGCGCTGCAGCTGCTCGGTGCTCACAACTAGCAAGAGCTGAACTTGAGCCAAGTCCCCTCTCTGCGCTTTCTCAATAAGGTTTCATTCCTCTGTTCTCAGACTCCAGTCCTAAAACCTACATCAACCCCCAACCCCCACGCTTCCCAAAAGTCTCTCTCTCATGTCTTGAGAGATGTCCACAGAGTTTTCTTTCCTTTCTATTTTGCTGATCAATAAATGCTGATGCCTTGCCTGATTCTCCACTGTCTGTGGAGTCCTCTTCAGTCTTCACTGAGGGTCTCAAGAGCAGGACCCCTAGATTCATCCCTCCAACTCCCAGCAGGTGCAGCAGAGGATAGCAGCTGGTTCACCCCCAGTTTATGCGCCTGTGTAGTTAGGGGTGGGATTGGGACTGGGCCCACTGCCTTGTCCAGTGACTGTCCCTGCCATTAAGAAGTCAGACGAGGAGGGGCCTATAAACAGTATCACTACTCACTGGCATTAGGGCTCTGGGAAACATAGGCCTGCTGATTTCTTATACACCTGATGAGATGACGTTTCTGGCAAGCACATTTCTAAAAGTTCTCATTAAATGATGCCAGTCTTCACAGTCCTTAAAGAGATCCACACTCCTCTTCAAAGTCCAGATTCCTTAGCCTGGTGCGGCAGGCTAGTTATTATCTGAATTTAACCTATATCTTCCTCATTATTCCCTTCATATTCTCTAAGCTAGGCAAAGTAAGTATTTTCATTTCATGCCCCCAGGATTTTCTGTCTTTGTTCTTCCTGGCATCGTCTCTCTCCCAGATTCCTAACTTATCCCATCCCCCCCACCCAGTCCCCACTTCACTCTTCCAATCACACTCCTATCACCCCTCCACGTCCCCCGCCCCCAAACACACACACAGTCCATTTGGTGACCAGACCTTTGCTAAGGCTGTGGCCATCTTAAGTCAAAGTTAAAATTGAATGAAATCTTAAAATCCCCTTTCTCAGTGGGTCAAGCCATATTTTAAGTGCTCAAGAGCTACGTGTAGCCATTGGTCACTGCTCTGTGAAGGTACAGATTATAGAGCAGTCAATTCCTCAGGAAAGGCTTAATCCAACAATGTTGGACTAAATGCTTTCCACTCGTGCCTTTCCCTTCCATTGTTTCAGGATAACAGCTAAACTGCTTCAAATTAATTCTTGTCCATTTACCCCGATCCATCTTGACTGACACAGCCACATCTTACACCATTTTATGATCTCAATTCTACACCCACCTGACCTGATTGCTTTCTGCACTCCCAAGGGGTACTGCTCATTCTTTTGTCCTTATTTGCCATATGTTGTTCCAACTTCTGGCCTATTCTCTGCTCGTCTCACACACATACACCACACCTCCAGCCCCTTCCAGACTCACCTGCTGATATCAGGACACATTAAAAGACCTCAGTTTGTCATGTAAGACTTCATTCAGTCTTTTCCCAGAGTACTTCTCTGTCCTCGGCTCAAGCAGAACTCCACACATCAATGGGGATTTTTGCAGTCCCTGAATTGCCTCCTGCTACCCCCTTGCCTTTGGATTTTCCTCACTCTGATTGCTTTGGCTCAAAGTCTAATGTCCCCATCTTCAGAGAAGCTCTTATTAGATCAAATGTCTTTATGGCACCGTATGGCTACCAATATAGAACTCTCCATAATGCAAAGGATATGATTGATGTCAATACTGGATTACACTCTCGATTATAATTAGCACATGGGTTCAATGAGAGAAATAACTATACCTATTTTACTCATTTTACACTCAACATACACTACAGTGCCTTGTTCATTCAAATTCTACAATTATTTGCTAAATGGATAAATGATGTAGCTAATAAAGCCATGATGAAAATCCCAGGTGAAACATACACTCAAAACATTCAGAACAGAGGGCAGAGGTCAACATGGGCTTTTAAAATAATAAACTTTTCTTTAGAAATTATTGCTTCTGGGAATATTTTTGCTGGATGCCTAGCTGAACTTAACCCACTGAGATGTGGATATAAGGTCTCAGTAAGCTGTTAGCAATCCAAACTGCTGGCCTAAAAGAAAAGGGACAAGGACATCAGAATGACCATATTATGCTTATTAAAGAATCAATTAGTGATTTGAGCCTCTTGGCCAGATCCACTTAGTGAGAGAAGAGAACAAAGGGGCTTGGCCACTAAGCAGAACTCACTGCCTTCCAAGTTAACTCTCATAGGTGTGTTTTTCATTTCAAAACCTCACCACTTTTATTTCATCTGTTCTTTGTTTATGCTCAGAGCTTGAAGAAAAAGAACAAAGAAACAGTTGGGGAAAATAAAATATAATGTGTAATTTGTCCTTTCATTTTTTTTTTCTAGGCCAAAGCTAGCTTTTAAAGATGCCCTCTAATTTCTCCATTGAGGAGAAAGACAGCACCGAATTGTGAGGAGGGGCTGCTTCAAGATATTGAGAAGATTCCCTAGGAGCAGAACTTGAGGTCAGAATTCTGTGAGGGTGACTTGTTGAGGGTTAGTTGTCAGGAAAGCAGGGGGTGGAGTAGAAAAACTAAACATGGATTTGTGCAAGGAGAGGCTTCAGAAGGTCTTGGTACAAACTACAACCCAGTTGGTGCCACCTTGAGACAAGAGCAGCAGTCCTGGGCACTCTGAATGCTGGAAGTGGGGGTTGTCTTGATTTTCCTGTGACAAGGCTTTGTTTGGGTCAAAGGTAATTCTACAAAGAAGGAGTAGCTATGGGTTGTTAAACCTGAGGATAGGAGTAGTTGCCGCAGCTCAGAGAAAGTTATGGGAAAGTGATGTAACGAACACATGAATAATGTCCCTTACAAGGGCTTCAGTGTCAGACTGGCTGGGTTCAAAAATCCCAGTCCTGTCTCTACCCAGTTATGTGATTTGGAGCAGGTTCCTTCACTCTCCCTCTCAGCTTCCCAGACTGTAAAGTTGGAATAATGACAAAACTCACCTCATTAGGATATTGTGAACCTAAAGAGAATTGTGCTTGGTATAAACCCTGGCACAATGTTAAAGGTCCATGTATGTCCATTATTATCACAAAGGAGCATGGTCTATGTCATGTAGTTAACGCTGCTCCAGCACATGCAAGCATAGGAGCCATTACTAGATGTTCAAAAGAGAATTAAATGAAGTGAGAAAAGATCTTAAAATTTACCCCTATCAACCAATTCTGTTCTTTCAAAAAGCAAGCAATTGAGACCCATGGAAGAAGATGGGCATTTTTATCCTGGGACACAGAGCTGTCTAGTGACACAGCCAAGACTCTTGCCTCCCAACCAGTATTCTTTCTGTAGCAAACAGTCTGTTTACTTTGAGCCAGTAGTTAAGACCACAGGGTTAAAGCAAAAAATCACCAAGTGGAATAATTAATGAATGTGTTTAGTATAGAAAACTGGTTTGGACAACTGGGAGCCCCAAACACAAGGAGAACAATTCCTTACATTTGCTCTTGAACCTTATACAGTAAATGTATCACCTTTAGGAGAATAGGGACTTTATTTGTCTAGAATACCTACCTGCTTGTCTCACTCTATAATCATTCTAGAATTTTCCTCTTGGAGGATAGATGGCCTTAGATGAAAGGATACCCAATATTCTCAAAGCCTTTGGAAATTAGTGGTTTTTCTCTAGGCTTACATAGTGAACCTTGGTATTTGCTAATACCCCAGTTCTCTGTGTTCCTTTACTAGAAAATTCTTTGTATTAGGTAATAGCTTCTCTTCTCCACCTCCAAAAAATGCTACCACAGATTCTTAGCCGAAAACAGCCTTCCTTAATACAAGTCATTATTCTGTGCCCGCCATCAAATTGCAACAAGAAGCAAATAAATTCACCTTGGGATTTATAGAAATAAAGCAGCTCTGATCCAGAAATCAAAAACTGGAGATAAGAAAGAATGAATTCGCCATTTTGATCCATCTAAAGGAACGGCAATTTTCCAACATAATTAAATCTAACTCCTACAAACATCTGACTAGACACATGTTTTACATACGTGCAAAATAGTTTATGGAAGCAGAGAATGTCGAGGATCAGTCCCAGGACTCAACTATCAGTGATGACATGAACAAGGTGCAGAGACTTGAACAAGTTGCTAGAATGCTCCCAGCCAAATAGGGATAATTATACTTGCTGCTAAGGCTGTTGTGAAAATCACACTTGCTTATGGTAGGGAAGTATCTTGTGGTCCTTTAGACACAGTGTGCAGATGAATTGGTACTTCCTAGGGACACCTGTTTCATAAAATAGCTTCTATAACATTGGTTGGCAAGCTTACTGAAGGAACTTTTCCCTTGCCTTGTTAAAAGGCTACCTGTAACCTTCAGGAATAGTAATAACACATCCAGTCTTGGTCTTGTTCCTATGAATATTAACATTACTAACACCATTATTTTAATATAGTTCAGAGATTTGTGTCACTAAAATTATAT
Source organism: Scalopus aquaticus (assembly GCA_004024925.1). NCBI lineage: Eukaryota > Metazoa > Chordata > Mammalia > Eulipotyphla > Talpidae > Scalopus > Scalopus aquaticus. The sequence goes on along the minus strand of PVIJ01001227.1, from coordinate 166,100 downwards.
GTTCTCTACTATCTAACATGGACTCTAAAGTGCAGGCTCATTTATGTCAGCGTGGTTTGGTAGCCACAGGTGGCAGAAGTACCAATCAGAAGAAAGATGCTAATGAAGAGCACATATATATATAGCTGTGTCTGGTTCTGTCAACTTCATTAAGGAAGCAAGTCTGACTTAATAGAAGTATCAGTAGAAATCTTGAGAACGACAGTTGTCGTTTGCCTCCTGTCAACCGTAGGCAAGTGACGGCTGAGGAAGGACTTCATGCTCCTTGTAATTAGAGGCTGTAACTGATGTGTCACAGTTGTAATGTTAGATACCGCCATTGTGGCCTACACATTTTGAGGCTGCATATACAAAGGAGAAGAGCAGAAATCCCATTTGTGACCTGTAGAAAGAAGCAAGATTTCCCAATAGAAAAAGGCTGGGGGCGCAGATCTGCTTTTGCAGGTCTGTTCAGCCAAGAGCAGCCACCTCTCCGTCTTCCCTCATTTTATACCAACCTATTAAAATTCCACCCTGTCAGAAGGGGGAGAAAGATTCTATTCCAGCCTCACTTTATTTTTTCACCTAATTGGTAAAATTGGGATATTTGTTTCCTGACTGGATGGGCCTAATAATTTATTGTATCTGTTCTTCATTTGATAAATTCTCCCTGAGTCAAGGCATGAATTAATTTTTTAGAGATTAACCTAGAGTTTTGTCTCCATTACTACACTACATTCAAACAAGGTATCAAGCAGCTATTCTAAGCCTGTTATGATGGTCTTAGACACCCATGTCTCCTTTGATTTGCTTAAAATCAAAGATTAAATTTTGATGAGAAATGTTAAGAATCCTAACTGTGACTCCAAACGTATGCTCCAGACCAGTGCCACCAGCAACAGAGACAGTATTTGAACTCTCACTTTGGAATTTATGAATGTAGCTCACAAATAGTTCCAAAATCAGGAGAGATATGAGGCAAAATCAGGAAATGAGAGAAATGTTAGCAATGATCATACCTCAAAACCCAGAAACCTCTCCTAGAGAAATTAGCACGGTAGTAGAAATACATTAATGTCCCGTTGTTTTCACTCTTTTGACGGGCATGGCACAACATTGCATTGGAAGCCAGGCCTGATTACTCTCACCCAGGAACTGACATTTTCTTAAAGAAAGGACTCCACAGAGTTTGAGAAACCTAATGTTATCAGAATACCAAGAATTCTTAAAAAGGTTTTGAAAGCACCTCAAAAAAAAATAACATTCAGGTTCAGGTAGCTGCAGGCAATGAAGCAAAAGGTCAAATCACAAAATGTTCCCCACATGTCAAATCACCCCTGGGAGTACACTGCAAAATTAGAGGTTTACAGAATTGACCTCACTTGCTGTTTGCTCTATGACCAAGCACTCAATTTTAAAATGTTTTATGTTGAGCCCTTCCCCCTACTCCCCAAGTCTCTCACCTAGGAAGATTTGCATTTTGTGATATTCAAGGTTTTTAAAGTTGTCGGTCAATAATCATTTATAAAAATAAGCTACAAAAATTGTCTGCATTATAACAGAATCAACAGAGTTGGTTCTAAAAAGCTCAACTTCTCTGAATAGGGAAACTTTATGCTTTGAAGCGGAAAGTACTGGACTATACATATGGGTCAGCAGACCTGGGTTCTAATCCATGTGACCATGGATGAATACCTTCTCCTTTCTGGTTCTCTTTTTGTCTTTATAAACTATAAAGTAATTCAATAATATAATGGATCTTGTGGAAACCCTATATAAAATGTTAAATATTATTTAATATTAAAATTATTATCAGTGATCTTATTTAAATCTGTATATTTGAAACATAGGTCCAAATTTCATAAAAAGGAGTTCTAAAGTTTACAAATACAAAGAAATGAGACATTTGGAAAATATTAAAAACAGTTTCTGTTGTAGTTTGACATTCATTTATTCTATAATCTTGAACAGGTTACTTAGCCTCTCTGGTCTCAGCTTACCAACATGGAAAATGGAAATAATCTTCATCCCTACCTCAGAGTTGTGATGAGGACTAAGTGAAATGATCCCCATAGAGTGTTTAGCACACAGACTGAGACATAGCAAGTGCTGAATAAATGTTCCTGAATGTCATTACCATTTTCTCCCCTTTCCTAGTGTTTTCACATATCTCAGAGGGTCTTACGACCTTGAGATTCTAACTATATATCAGAGCTGTTCACGTTTGATTTGCTTTTACAGTAAGTATCAAGTTTTCTGTACCGATCAGGAAGCCAGGCACTCTATCCCATTCTTTCTTCTTCTGGTTTTAAATCTAAAGATTCTAATGCATGGATGCTGCTTCTCTTACATTGTAATGGCCACTTGGGGTCAAAGACAGGAAAGCAGAACCATCCACCCTCTGCCTTGCCTTATCAAGACTGTTACAAACATGAGGACATGAGAAGGTCACAATACAGCCAGGACACAAGACACCTCCCAACCAGAGGGCAGCTGGCCTTGGGATCTGTGTGTCATCCTTTGCAGACCCAAAAGTCATCACAGGGCTGGAGACGGAACATCTGTCCTGCCTCAGCTCTACTGCTAGCACAGGTACCTCCTTCTATCCACCCCAAACCCTGATGACTTCATTGTGTAATAAAGGGAAATAATATGAAGACTTGGGATAAGAGTGTAACCATATTTGTTTTCAGGTTACACTTGGGCTTCAGCACTGAGGCAATCTTGAATTTTAATGCCTATGCCAAAGAATAGATTCTAGCATCAATTGTTTGCCACACTGGGGCAGGAGAAGAGGTTGTCTCTTTCATGTTGTAAAGAACAATCTAGATCAGAGGGATGAGAACAGCATTCTCTGTCCATAGGGTAGATGAGAAGTGTGTTTTTGAGCAAAATGGGCTCCTGAGAACAACTGTGCTGGGAGAAGAGTCATGTGAGCCCAGGTGTGTCTGCGTCCGCCTCATCTAGGGCTTTGGCTATTTCTCTAGGATTATCAAAGGCCCACTGAGTCCTCTTTTTTTTTTTTTTAATTGGCACTTGCTTTATTTTCACAGATGGTGTTCTGTGTCTAATCAGCATCAAGAACAATGGTGTAAAGCTCTGCTCACCAAAACAGAAGTTGTCACTGGCCTAACTACACAGGGACTTTTCAGGGCTTTCTCTGCTGAATTCAAATTTTGATTTCATCCTGCAGTGTCAGAGCTGAAGCGGAATATAGACAACCAGCCTGTTTCTTCATTTTGCAAATGACAAAGTAGAGCTTAGAGGACAGGGGCTTGCCCAAGGTCACTGCTAACAGCACAGAACCTTCCCCAGAAGCCAATTATCTCAGTTTACCCCTGAGTGCTTTTTCATTTCCATTAATACTGCTATTTATTTAACTAAAGTATGGTTGTAAATTTGAACTATGCTTTTATGCATTAAATTTTAAACTAGATTTTCTCCCTCCTTCACATAGTGAGTTCCTTTCCGTGGGGTAATAACTACTTTTATGATTCACAAAGAAGAAAAAACAGTAACAAACCTTAAGTTAAAGATGTCTGTCATAAGTCATCAGCAATATAAAGAATTCTATAAATTCTAACATATTTCATAGAGTTAGTTCAGTCATATTACGAGGGTTTGTTAGAGACTTGGTTGTATCTGATCTTTTTTTCCCTCTATTCCACATATAAATGACTACTCCTTAATTTTATTTATTTATTTTACATCTTAAAAGGACAGGTTTATTAGGAAAAGAAGAAAAAGAGGGTCACCTGCATAGTCACAGGTGGCAGGAGAGCTGTGTAGTCCTTAATTTTAAAGAGCTCTGCTATTTGCTAAAACAGTACTATGTTTTCAGCATTGAGGTAAAAGCTTCTTGACCAATGGATCAGGAGAGATTTCTCAAGGAGGACTTGAGGTGGACTTTAGTGAATCTGTACCCTTCTTGGAATCTGGTGTTTAAATAATGAACAAATGAGTATCACTTGGAAAGGAATATCCTTCCATTCCATAGCCTCCCCTGCAAAGGGAGGAGAAGTCTTACTCTTTCCTTCTCAAGCTGTTTCTACAGGATGTGCACACTATATAGTTTATTAACAGTAATATACAGCATCTTCACCTCAACCAATTCCTCAATGATATATTGGATTCTGTGGCATGGCACTAGCAATGGGAAACTTTGTGAAAACTATTTCACTAGCTCCAGGACATTATAGAATTGAAAATAATTGTGTTCAGTTCAACATTAGTATCTTAAATCTTTTCAGCAGCGGGGAAGATACTCTTAGTAATGTTGTAAGGCTTGCATTCTGAAGAAAGACTCCTCTCTCATCTGCCATATGTATATCAGTTTTTATAGACTCTAATCTCAAACTCAATCTCTAGTCTACCCCAATGTCAAATTCACCAACTTTACATGTAGCTCATCTTTTGAAGAGAGAGAAAGACAAATCATATGACATAAAAATTCCCCATAAACCTTCATTACTTTTTTTATACTTTGGCCACTGTTATCAAGACACTGAGACATAACACATGGAATATGAACAGATTTGTTTTGTTCCTAGTTCTAAAATCATTCATTTAAACCACTGTCACTTTGGAGTAAGTCAATATAAATTAACAGGAAAAGAGAAAGTATGCAGTTTAGATTATTCAGAGTTAGAAGGTATCTCAAGGATCAACTAATGCAGCTGCAATTAAAGCTCAGAGAGTTAAAACCATACACCCAGGGCTACAGAATTGAAACAGCACCAGCATATGGAATTCCAGTGGTTTGATTAATTTGAAGTTTTCTCATAGCTACTTTCCTTTCAAACTAATACCGTTTTTGGCATATGGAATTCAATAACTATAACCAGAGAAATATGCAATCTTAGATATCAACTTGCTCAATTCTTTCATCTTACAAATGAGGAAATGGAGGCCCTAAGTGAGGTCCCTCACTCCCCATCCTTCCTCCTAGAGAACAGAAAATCATCATTGCTCCTCTGCTGTCAGTTACTAGGTGTAATGTGGCAGATGGAGGAGAGGAGCAGGGACAGAGGTGCTTGGCATTGGGGAAAATTGATTATGTGCCTGCTGACAGCTGAGCTCAGAGAACAGCAATTTGCAAGTACTGATGTTTCCTTTCTATAACATCTTGAGAAGGAAAGCCAGGAACATTGTAGCATTGTATCTTGAAGAGCTGTGGCATGCTGTTATGTAAAACAAACCCAGACAAGGGAAGGAATATGAGCAAACAGATTCAGCACATGCAGTCAACTACCCTCCCGGGGAAGACTAAAAGGGTCTCTCTGCCTCCAGGAGTACTGCCAAAGGAAGACTGAATGGCCCAGACAGGAATCTGAGCTGAAATCAATACACCAGCTCACAGTAGCTCAGCCGGGAAGAAGGAATGCAAAACAGAAGAGACCTGGCTGGGCAAGGAGTCCACACTTTCTAATGCCCAGGAAAGGAAGAACATTCAGGAAACTGGGCAGCACTACATGAAAACAGGCTTTTCCCTTTTTTTTTCTGGCTAAACTCTGACAATCTAAGCAAAAGCACAATACCTGAAATTCTGTCTCTTGGTTTCCATTTCTAATTCTTTCCCTCTTGATCTTATCTAACCCTTCTGACCAAAGGTCTCCTTTCTACCCTCTTCCTCACTTAACACCATGCCACTGCAGACCTGCATGCCTGAGCAACACTCTGTGCTCGTGACATGGTTATGCAGTGAAAATACACTTCTGGATCTGCACACGGATGATAGTGTGCCCTGGCTGTAAAATCAAGTTCAGTACTTGGTTCCCTGGACTGTTTCACCATATGAACACTCTGCTCTCTTATGTCACATCCCTCCCTCTGGCTGATCTGGTAGAAAGAATACGTGACAAATTAGCTATCCAATGATTGTCCTCCCCAGCAGCATTGTATTTTATAGGAGAATCATGCCCACATAATGCTTTAACTCAGTGGAGAAGAATTTTAATATTGGGGTTTCTGGTGTTATGGAACATAGGACTCTAGAATCATATCCACAGTCACTAAAGCCACACATACTGGTGATCCCTTAAGGCCAAACCTCAATATTGCTCAGATATGGAGATGTCTGATTCCAATGGATGGGGTACATGATAAATAGGATATTCCCAATTCAATAATCTCATGAAAATCTTAGGTTTAGTGGTAAATCCTAAAGCAGAAAACATAGGTGATAGTTCTATAGCCTAGACTGAAACATCCCAGGTGTAAACAGAATAATTTTGTTTTTCAATCATAGTTTTAATTTTGGAGGAAAATCCATTTACCTCAAATATCTAAAGTGCCTTCAAGCAGGCAATAGTGAATAGATGCTTTTTTTTGTGCCCAATGAAATGAGATTGATATTCAAAACACAAATTTTTCAGGGTGTGGAGATTTGGTAACTTTGTTAAAAATAATCCTTAACATGAATCAAGGAGCTTCAGACCATTCTGGTCACTTAATCTTCATTACTTATTTGTCTGTAAAATATTTTTCTTAAGAGTGACACTTTTGAACCCTAATTATGGTAGCTTGGCAGAAGCAACAATGCCTGGAAATTACCTCTGGAACTTATCACTGGGTTTTAAATAGCACCTAATATTTATTCTTCACCTGCTAGAAGCCCAAATGAAGGAACTAAAGATACAAGGTACATAAGAAAGTGCCAGCTTGCAAAATGTCATTCAAATGTAATGCGAGACTTCAGAGAAATAGGCAACTCATAGAGATTGCTAGAAGCACCACGAAGGGGGAGAATAAGGAAGAGAGTGCAAACAATCTGTGGTTGTTCATCTCAACTGAATGATGGACAAATAGGAGTTGTGAAGTGAAAGAAGCAAGAAGAACATTCTATGCAAAGGAAACAGCAAGTGAAAATTCCCTGAGGCAAGTGAAAGTCGGATATATTTGGGAAACTACAAACTGTTCTTGTGGTCACAAAGTAGCATGTTAGGACTGGGTTAAGAAGAAGTTGGAGAAAGCAAGTTTGGGGAAGCTGGCTCATATGTGCCACATGATAGGAACCGGAAATTAGTTCTGAGAGCAACATGAAACCTACCCTAGGCCTCTACCACCATTCTCAGAGGCTGAATAGGGAATCCTCCTGCTAGGGTAGGACCTATCTGTACCAGTTTCAGCTTCACCTAAAGGTGTCAGGTGCAGTCTTCTACTTGGTATTATCCCATCTCCCCTATGCTAATCTAAGAAAATAATTTCCTAGGTTTTTTCAATCATCAGGGAATAACTTGGGCAGGAGACTGAATCACACACTGGGAAAAAACACCTGGTTCTCCAGAATGCCTTCCACATACACGGGGTGAAAATGGAGTCACAGAAACCTCCTCCCCAGCCACACCCACACAGCTGTCCTGACTCTGCTGTGCCTGATTTAATATGCCCAGATTTTTTCATTCTGATGACTGGAAGATTGCAACTCCTAGCTTACTGTCACACTCTCTAACATGAAATCATTCGAGTTTTCAAAGATTACTATATAATCTTTACAAAATTCTGTCCTGTAGGTTTTTTGCATTCCTGTCATCTGATGATACAAAGAGGTGAACCACAACACTATTTCACTCACCTACTTGTGTGGCATACCCAGTGCTTTTTTCATTTACTATCACTTTTCCATCATCTCTGTTTTATGAGTCTCACTATGGTAACCACCATCTGTTATTTGCTTCTAAATAAATTCTCAGGTATTCTGTTCTCCAAAATCTTTTGACCTACCAGGAACACTCAATCCATTGTTTCTATAACACGCACCACATCTCCCTTAGTTTCCCTCCCCCTCCACACTCTATGTAAAGTCTTCTGAACTGCATTGTCATACATCATAATCATCTAACAAAACCATCACCTTGGTTAAGCTTAAATTTCCTTGGGCTCAATGCCTATTCCCTGAAATGATTTTCTTGCTGATCCTTACATAACCCAGGTATCTTCTTGTCAAAGTTGACTTTGTGGTAATTAACAGTTAGTATCTAGAAATCTGGGAATTCTCTCAAAAATAGCCTACAGGAACCCAAACAAACCTTCCATGTCAGGCCTCAAAGTGAAGCTGCAACATACATTTGTACTGAGGCCTTTTCAGTGCCCAGGCCACTTGTGAGCATGGTGCGAAATGGCTTAGTTAAAAGGACCCAGAGCCCTGGGTCCTAGTTATTTCAAACATTCACAACAAAATTTAAAATGAATCATAAAAACAGACACTAATGACAAAGAGAAAAACCAAGGAGACAGAGATGACATTAAATATCCAGATGGTTAAGAAGAAACTCTAGCACTAAATATATTGGACCCAAAGATTCAAATGGAAGCACATAGAATAAAGAGGGGGAAAAAAGGCAATAGATACCTGAAGTTTTTTCTCTACTAGAAAGTGAAAGCTTTTATTATCTCAGGATACAACATATTTATCTCAAGGTTTTATCTTTCAGATTTAATTATCTGAAATACTGGATAAAATGAGGCATAGCCAAAAAGATAACATAATCTGAACTGAGAAAACATGTCTTCATTGCTATTTTTTGTATATGTGTCCCTCCATTCCAAAAGGAGCAGAAAACAGCATATTTTATTCATTTCAAGACCTTTCTTAGGTTTAACAAATGCCCTTTTTACGTTATGTAGACGGTACCTTGAGTTCTTTTGCAGAGGAGTATTTCAATTCTATTTAATGGCTATTGAGAATATTTAAGGGGTTCTAGGAATGAAGGACTGGATCTCTAGCATTGTGTGCAGCTAGAAAATGAAGGAAATAGCCAACTTTGTTAATTTTAGGCAACGGTTTTCAAGTTGAGCTAAGGAAGAGGGATAGTTCTCTTTACTAAGTCTTCCCTGTGAGGGACACTTTTAGAGCAGCACTACTGATCTCTCCACATCCTTCTTCATTGCCACTTCCTCCTGTTTCTCCTCTTTCTTGGGATACAGTACCCTAAAGGGCACACCTGCTCTACTCTGCTATTCCAGAAATGGGTAATCTTAATTCTCTTGAGTGGTTAATTCTAGCTCTAGTGTTTACTGTGATCTCATTCTCTTACAGGTGTGAGACTTTTCAGTGTCCACTTTGTCAGCTTTGATAACTTTCTACTTACTCATTTGTTTGATTTTATAATTGTTTTAGAACACAAGAGGCAAAAATGTGGTTTTGCTAACTGAACTCCTTCAATCTTCAGTATCACAAACACTTGAGTAAGCTTTGTCACTCCTACATCTGAGCCTCAATTATTCTACTATCCTTGCTTAAGGTCTAACAATATAGCTTCTAGAAAATAACATGGAGCACTTCTGCATGACATTGAGGTAGGCAGAGATTTCTTAAGGCACACAAAGCATTACTGATAAAATGCAAAACTGTATTGATCTAACATTAAGAATGTGTATTCATTAAAAGATATCTTTAAGAAATGAAATAGCAATTCAAAAGAATGGGAAAATGGAGAGTGGAAGGACAGATCTGTCTGTGTCTCTGTATGTATAGATATATACCATCTATCATGACAAATCATGTATGGGTAGAGTTATCTACCTGTCTGTCTAGTTAGCTATCTAATCAAAAAACTTCTATCCAGAATATGTATAGAATTCCTACAAACCACTAAGAAAAAGACAAAAATGACAGATTAGTCTTGAGTACACACTTCACAAGAAGAAATAAGCAAATGACCAATAATCATATGAAAAGAGGCTTCAGTAGTCATCAGGGAAATGTAAATTAAAACTTTAATGAGACTCCACCATTTGTGCATCAGAAGGGCTTAAAATTAAAAGATGAAATGCTAAAGGATATGGAAATCATAAGCATAGGCCAGAAAATAGAGTATCTATGGAAATTCACTCATGAATATATATATATATATGGGTGGAGATATATATATGTATGTGTGTATATATATATATATATATATATATACACACACACACACACCATAAAGTGGCTATAAACATACATGCACATGTCTTTTGGTGCTCTTATGCATTTCTCTTGGAGATATATATATATATATATATATATATATATATATCTCCACTCATGAGAGAGATATATATATCCACATATATATATATATATATCTCCACTCATGAGATATATATATATATTTTTTTTTCTCATGAGTGTATATATATATATATATATATATATATATATATATATATCTCCAAGAGAAATGCATAAGAGCACCAAAAGACATGTGCATGTATGTTTATAGCCACTTTATGGTAGTCAGGGCCTAAAACAAACAAGATGTTCATCATGCACAGAATAAATGTTATATATATTCATGAAATTGTGTGTATCAATGAACTACTGCTGCTCACAACATGGAAGAAAGTGCCAAACTGAAGCTATCAGATGGAAAAGGATGTGTACTATACAATACCACTCATGTAAATTTCAAAACTGATAAAACTTAACCAGGAAAATTAAAATAATTAAATAGTGAGGGGGTAGAGGTAACTTAGTGGTAACGAAGAAGGTTTATTGAAAAGGCATGGTGTTAATATTCATATTTTTATCTGGGTGGTGGCGACATGGGGGTGCTTTTGTTGTATGAAATTCATTAAACTGTAAACAATTTTTTTGTACCTTTCTCTATGAATTCTACTCTTCAATAACAATGTTAACTGATTTTAGAAAGCAAAATCCTGCTGCAGCTAGAAAAGTCATATGTAAGTTTTAACCCAGAGATGTTGTTTAGAAAAATCTGTTGTTATTGGGTTTCTCTGCTTTGTATTCAAAGAGGTCATAATATGACATGTCATCAACTGAGGTCATTTCCATTTCATGGAGTTTCATATCCCCTACAATAAATGGTTACTATTCTTTCTCAGCTTCATGAAGGGCGGGATGGGTTTGTAATGCTACTAATGGAAATGAGACTTAAAGGACACAATTACAAATTGTGGATGCAGAAGTAAAATATATACTCAACCTATTTTGAAAGTCTCTACATTTATAAAAGGGTTATCAAGGGATATGCTCCTCTGTGAATAGAAAACAGGCTCTAACAATAAAGATACAATGTTTTTGATCCTTGTTCTGCCATCATTTATCCCAGAGCTTGGAAGGCTGTCTAGCCTCATCAGGCCTCGAATTCCCTGTCACTACAGAAATGGTTGGAGGTCAAGTCTAAAATTTCAACCTATGTACTGTGTTTATGGAGGGATATTAGGCCAAAGCCACAAATGAGCAGGTTTAGAATTGAATTCTTTGGAACTTATTTTAAAGCACTCCTATTTTACACTTCTTAGTTCATGCTTCCATTTTGCCATTTGTTTCAGATCCCAGCAGGGTTTACAAATAGTCACTTGGAGTAGTAGTTTTATACCTTAACCCATATTCATCTACCCTTTACTGCTCCTGTTGTCACTGACTCCCACGGAGGTTAGTCATCAGTTGTTACAAACACATTCATTTTCTTGGGCCTGGTGACATCCACTTGTGCCATGTATGATGCTCACAAGTGCGTCTTGATTTTCCTACCTGCAGATATTTTCCTAAGAAAATGGGTTGTAGACAGACTTCTGTTACATAAAATACAAGATGCTACACAGCAATTTGTCCTGTATTCATTGCATCCAAGTAAACTTTGAGGTACACATTTTTTTCTCCATTTTATAGATTATCAACATCAGTTGGAAACAGACAGCATGAGTGTCTCACTAAACTGGTTGATGGTGGGTCTGGAGTTAAAACCTGACTTTGTCCAATGGCTGAGCCCACCATTTCCCCTGGGCTCATTGGAAGTTAATGACTCCAAGATAACAAATTACTGTCTGCATAGATGCTTCCCTTTCAAATGTTTGAAGCTCTTGAAAATTATTTGAACCTAGATACTTCCTAAATCACCACCTATCTCTAATAACTTTGTAGTAAGAAACCACATCTTTTGTTACATTCCTACCATTTCTGAAGAGACAACAATTAGTTTCCTTAGTGTCCCTTGCTCTCGCTGCATTAATTTTCTGAAGCACTTTGAAGCAGTCCCATTTTCTAGGAGCTGATACAAGACTGTGCCATGAAGACCCAGGTGGCAACCACTGGTAATAAAAAAGGTACCGCTGAGTATGCCAGGTGCCAGAAAGCTCATATAAAACACAATAGAAGGGACCTCAAATGATACCCTTGGCAGTAGGAATAGAGAATACATTACACAATGTAATATGGGGAAAAAATGTGCTGGGATGAGACTGAATTGCTTATGCAAGAAGAAATAAAGAGGCCAGCTTATCCTTGGCATCTGAGGCAGCACTTCTCAAACTTGCTTATGCTTAAGAATCCCCTTGGATCCTGTTTAAAATGCTGATTCTAAGGCCTCACTCTGGAGAGTCTAATTCTGCAGAAATGAGGGAATTTAGAAATGTGTATTTTTCAGTAAGAAGCAGGCGAGAGATAGGAGTACTCATTTGCAGTGTGAGAAATCGTACTCTGAGGAGAAGCAAAGGGGAAAGAAACAATTACCAAATACTTGGAATGAAGCAACAGCTGAGTAGTTCCAATCATATCACTCTAGCTCAAAGCCTTTCACTGTCTTAAAGGGAAAAGGAGTCAATGGTCTCTGTAAGTCATTTTAATGACTGACATCAGTGGATAGCAAATTCATTTGGATCAATTCCAGAGATTTAAAGACACAAAATCCTTTATCACAGACCCTGAGGGAGAGATGTGTTTCTGAAGCCATGAAGAAATAGTCTACAAAAGTAACTCTACACATAAGACATGGGTTATGGAATGATTCACAGGGTCTGGGGCAGTGACAGTAATCAAATGTGTTTATGTTTGTGCAGGAAAATGTATGCATATTCTTAGTAAATGGGATAAAGTCTATAATAAGCTTTGTCTATAATAAGCTTTGTGTCGTTTCAGGTAAGTTCTGCCAAGTGAGTGGAAATCAAGTCATGTTATTTTTATGACAGTGAAATAAAAACTTCAATTTTCAAATTGATACTATGGTTTGAGATTTAATAATTGGATTAAGAATGATGTAATAGCTATAATTTATTAAATACTTAATATTTGTCTGACATTATATTCAGTGTTTGACTTGAGATTTTTTTCTTGTTACTGTTTTCTCAACATTCTTATGGAAAATGTGTTACTGTTTTCATTTCAAAGATAAGGAAACTTGAAGTGATTTCTTTGAAGACAGGCTAGTGAGAGGCAGTCAGGATAAGCTGGTGGCTGATCTGACACAAGGGGCGGTGTTCCTGCCCCTGTGCTGTATCATCCAGCACAAAATCCTCTCGTTCACAACCAAATTAAGAAACATGAGCTTCAGTGGCAAAATACATATTTAAATCTCTTTTCATTAAATTCTAAAATAGTTTTCTAATTGTCTGTTATGTATTCCTTTAGTTTGTAGCGCAGTTCACAGTTGTTCTTTCTTTCTATAATGGTAGAGAATCACTTTCAAGCCAGGCATCATAGTCCTACCTATTGTGATTGATAGACTTCTCATAAGAAAGCTGTCTCCTAGTCTTTTTGTTGTTGTTGTTGTTAATTATACTTATCAGTCACTTACATGTCTTTATAACTTCGGGGTTACATTTTTCCCTCCATATCTGCTCATGCTTCATTTACTCTAAATCCCTCATTCCTTCCTCCCTCTCTCTATTACTTCTGGCAACCTTAAATTTGTATTTGTTGTATTTTTCCAGTATATGTTTTACTGTTATTCACATTGCAAAGGTAAGTGATACCATCAGATAACTGTTTTTCATTTTCTGACATATTTCACAAGTGCTTACAGGGTTAACATTGCAGTAGAACCTTATACTTATGAGGATATAAAACCGACATTTAAATATTTAACTTCCTCCTTAATTTTTTTTTTTTTTACACTGCTGAGGGGAGCAGTGGGCGAGGTAGGAGAGGTCTGCCACACCACGTGGTAATCTCCCTGGCCGGGCATCGAACTCGTGCCGCAACTGCCAACAGCTCCACAGCGAAGCGCTCAACCCATTGTGCCACCAGGGAGGCCCCCCTCCTTAATTTTAACACAACTTTCTTTTTACTCTAAATAGCTCAAAATTACTTCAAAGTACATAGGTATATATTTAGTTAGGATTTAAAATAAGCATATATATCAGTGTCTTTGTGTGCTCTGCAACATATTTCAATTTCCAGGCTACTGGAATAAGAAACATAGTAAACCCATTGAATTCAATTTAACAAATTCTATAATGCTTCTTTATATAATTTAAAGATAAGAACATTTTTAACCCTGACTTTTGCTCTAAAGCTAAGATACTGTAGTCAGTGACAGCATTCATTTATCCATGCATACATGCATAATTTCTCTAAAGACCCTTTGACTTCTAGCTTTTCCACATTTAACTGAAATAGAAATTAAAATGCCAAACTAAGATCTCTCAACAGAAATAGGAATGGATTTCCTTGATGTCATACACTCAGTTTCTGTTGAAGGTCAACGACTGTGAAAAGTGCAAGCCCAGATTTTCTGATACATGCCTACAAATCTTAAATTGCATTAAGTCATAGTACTTTGATCTCAAGAGGACACTAATGTTCATTCTGCTTTGTCCACACCTCTATCAAACCTAATTTCTCCCTATTTTCAAGATTCTATTCAAATGTTTCTATTGCCATGATTCTCCTCCCTATCTTCTTTTAATCCTACAAAAGATAATTATACAGAATCGACTATGCAGTAGGTTCTGCTCGAGCTGTTTCCAAGATAACAATGAAGTTGGACTGTTGTGGCATTTTTCCTCTCTGTAGTCTTATAATGAAGACGCCCTCTCATTAAATACAAATAGCTTGTGGTAGGTAGTTAATATGAAGTGATATTTAATCAGATGCCAATAAATATGATGAACACAGTGCTTTAAATAGGTTGTTAAACAATATTTTTTTTTTAAATCGTACACTTATTTGCCACTCAAGTCTCTTTCTCTTTGAACAGGAATTTGCAAATTGATTATCAAAATGTTTTACCTTCCACACATAAGACATAACTAAATTATTCATCCATTTTAAAAATATGAAATATAAGATTCATTTTAATATTAATTTTTATAATATTCTCAATTATCTTATACCTAAATATATGACCTCATGTAATATCTATATATGACATTAAATTAGTAGTTTATTCATAAACAGCTCTGGGCAGAAATACAACTGACTCTAGGTAAAGAATAAATTCAACAGAATTATATGGACATGTGATATAGTAAAACATGAATCCCAAGTATTCAAATTGGCATGGACATCACTTAATGTTTTCAACACAGGTAATGCTAAGTGTAGCTGCATAGACTCAGCAGTTTATACAAGTAGTTTGAAGTGAAATATGGAGAGTAAAGTGTGTCTATGTTTGATAAATAGTTGAATAATGAAAATAACTAGGCTTTAAGCTTCTTGAAAGTGAGATCCATGCCTCATATAACTTTGAGCCTAATATTTCTTGGTACAGTGTTCTATTTATAATACATGCTTAGCAAATATGAAATGAATAATGATCAAGTAATCAACTAAAGAGTATCTTGGTTAATGAAATAAATGTTGGATTTCACTAACATGTTTTAAAGGGAATTTTTAATCCAGACTGGCTAGTTTGCATCTTGTAAAATATGTTATACAAATGATTCCAGAGTTAAAAAGTGCTTTGCATCATAAAGCCATTTCACATAATTTAATCTTGTTTAATTATCACAAAGATACTATATGGATGATTACACAGACTATTTTGATCCCTATGTAAAGTCATGGGAAGAATTTTGCCCATGATCATGAAGCTTGTAGAGGTGGTTCCAGAGCTCAAGTTACCTAACTCCTCATTAGAAATTCTCCCAAGGTCTACCTCTGAGATTAGAAAGATGCATTATTCAAGTCAAGCAATGTTGGTGTGCTGAAGGCAACTTCCTAATTTCTTCAGTGTCCAGAGAATCCCAGCAAGTATAATTTCATGTTTGTAATTCCAGCCATGAAATTGCAACACTAGTGCAAAGGATCTCAAAGAGAGCTTGATACTGATCTTGACTATAATCTTTTATTTTCTCTTGGGCCAAAGAAACACCCCCTGAGAGATTGAGGGTATATTGAAATGTTGGAAACAACTTCAAATGAATACCATATCTACAGATACAAACAGATCGGGGTTGGTTGCAAAGCTCATGCCTGGTTCCATGGGCCACTAGACAGGAGAAGGCAAGAAAAAACATCCAGCATCTCACTTAGCATTCAGCTGTCTGAACTATGAAAATACCACATTGACTCATGTTTTAGCAAAGGTTCCCCAAGCTCATTCCAGTTACCTGAGTGTGGGACAGGCAGCTGGTCTCTGAAGACAGCCCTGCCCACCAGCCTCTATGTAGGAGGCACCTCAGGCATGGGGGCAAGCATCCAACAGCCAGAGAGAAGTGGGTGGAGGGAGGCAATTTGCTAAAATAAGCCCCTCAAGCAGTCACAATTACAAACTGTAATAGTTCTAAAACAGAAAAATGGCTTTACAGACACATTCAAATCATATTCCAAATATACACTAAGGTATTTTAAGGATCTGAGATATTTTTAGGATAATGGCTTCTTCGTTCAGACACAAAAGTGAGGATGGCAGGTTACTGAAGCACATGTGCACTCAGGTGCTCTGGTATAGTAAAGCGATGCTTTTTAGGCTTATCACATAGGGAATGGTGGGTATATGTTGGAAAACACAGTTAGCTCCAGTTCATTGTCATTCCACTGCATGAGAATATTCAAGAGTGAGGACTAGATCTACTTTATCATCTTGTACCCTACTAGAGGCGCTTGGGAGTAGGAGGTGCTGAATAAATGCTAAGAACTAAGCTGAACTGACCCTAAAGAGAGGAGCTAAGCAGAGCATTTGACTTCTTGGTAGGACTTAACAGTGTTGCACAGATATATTCAGGAAGGGTTTGCAGTCTGACCTGATTGTGAGTCCCAGATCTTTTACGCACAAGCCATGTGGCCTTGGGCAAGTTACTTACCCTTGGTAGATCTCCATTATTTTATTTTTCATTTGTAAAATGGCTATGATAATACCCAGTGCATAAAAATTTTTTTTTGGTCATTTTAAAAACTTTTCTTAAAAAATAAGGTATATTTTCTATAAAGTATTGAAAGTCCTGAGTCAGTTCAAAGAAAACAGTGAAAAATCTGTCTTCCCAGACCACATGTTTTGGTTGGATTTACCCACTAATTTGCATGATTTCATAAAACATGTTGAGTTTTTTAGTATTCCTGGAGTTGGTGATACTCAACAGCAAGTAAGTATTGAGGAAATAAGGAAGTTGATGAATCATATTCCTGTCCAGTGACATTTATAATTTTTCTTTCCATCTTTACACATAGTTAAGGGACACTATGAAGAAACCCCAGAAGCACTGAACCTGCCTTTAGCAAAATCGAGTAACATGTTGACAAGTGTCTCCCAGCCCTGCGGGTCTCAATTTACAGTGCTTGGGAAGTAAAGTTTAATTGACTGCAGATATAGTTTTCCCTTCCTCTTCATTCCTCATCCCTCTGTCTACCATCTCACTACAGGCAACCTGAGAAGTATTCCTGCAGAAGAGGATGTTTCAGAACCTGGGTCACAAGACAAGTTTTAACAGATTCATGAAGACTGAAATAATACAAAGTATCTTCTCTGACTATAAAGGTATCAGATTAGAAATCAGCAACAAAAAGAAAGAATGGGATTCTTTTAATACATGGAGACTGACAACACACTGAAAGACCACTGGATCAATGAGGAAATCAAAGCAGTAATCAAAAATACCTCAAGATACAAGATAATGAGGACATAATCTTCCAAAATGTATGGAACACAGCAAAAAGCAAAACCAATACTAAGAGCAATACAGGCCCACATCAAAAAAAAAAAAAAAGGAAAAAGATGAACCCAAGAAATAACCTAATCTCTCATCTTGAGGAACTAAAAAAAGAACAACAAAAAGCCAGTGGAGGGAAAGAAATAATAAAAACTGAAGCAGAAATAAATGAAATAAAATCAAAAAGAGTGAAACCAAAAGCTGATTCTTGAAAAATAGCAAAATAGACAAACCTCTAGCTAGATTAACAAAGAAAAAGAGGGAGAAAACTCTGAATGGAATAAAAAATGAAAGAGGAGAAATTACAAAAGACACTGCAGAAATTCCAAGGATAATAAGGGATTACTATGAACATTGACATGCAATTAAATTCAACAACCTAGATGAGATCGACAGATTCTTAGAATTATATATTCAGAAAACCTAAACAAACCAATCACAGGCAAGGAAATTCAAACAGTAACCAAAGCTTTTCTGAAAAGCAAAAGTTCAGGACCAGATGATTTCATAAGAAAATTCTATCAAACTTTCAAAGATAACTAATACCTATCCTCAGACTCTTTCAAAAAACAGAGATGGAACACTTCCAAATGCATTTTATGAGATCTATCACTCTAATACAAAATTCAAACAAAGACAACACACAAAAAAGAAAACTACAGACAAAACTCTCTAATGAACACACATGCTAAAATCCTCAAAATCTTAGCAAACGGAATTCAACAATGCATTAAAAGGATTACACATGATCAGGTGGGATTTATACTAGGGACACAATTGTTCAACATCCAAAAAATAATCAACATAATTTGCCACATCAACAAAAGAAAAAAAAGACATATGATCATATTAATAGATGCCAAAAAAGCATTTATAAAATTTGACATCCATTTATGATGAAATCCTTGAAAAAATGGGGACTAAATGGGATATATATTAACATAATGAAAGCCAGATATGACAAACCTACAGTTAGCATTATTCTCAATGGTAAAAAGCTGAAAACCTTTCCACTAAAATCTAGGACATGATAAGAACGCCTACTCTCACCTCTACTATTCAAGATAGTATTAGAATATACTAAGTGAAATAAGCCAGAAGGAGAAAAATAAATACTGGGTGGTATCACTTATATGTGGAATATAGAAAATCAAACAAAGAGTCAGACAAAGACAAACTTTAAAACCAACCCATGAAAACTGACCTTTGGCTTTCACGGAAGTAGTGTGAAAACGGGGATGGTAGCAGGGGCATAGACAACGGACTATGGTGGAGGACTACGGGTGCTACGGTGTGTTCGTGCTCTGGTGACTACACCTGAGGGGGTAAATCCTAGACTGTGAAAACACTAGCAAGAATAGAAAATAATGGTACTTCAACAATAATTTTTTAAAAAAATTGTATCTACTTTGAGGTTTATGATGGGGATTAAAAAGTAGACTTTATACATATAGACAGTCTATTACACATAACTTATTATTACACATAACTTATAAATAAAGCATGTTATTTATTTAACACTGGGTAACTCAATTTTGTAAAGAAATGGCAGAAATGAGAGAATTGCTCAATGAGGGTCTCTATTTTGAAGAAGAAACATTTGCTTCTCTCCATTGCAGACAACAGAGACTGATACCTACACAGACTTCTGTCATTTGCCTTACACCCCACTTAGGACAAGAGACTGTGTTGAATGTTTTGAGATGAAAGGGTAATTCTTCTAAAATCTGTTTCTACATCCCCAGGTGAATTCTAATTTCAAAATATTTTCCACTCTACATTCTTCATCTCAGTGTTTAACTTTCATGTCCCAGAAATGTTCAAGGCTGCTTAGCTCTTTGACAAACCCCCAAATACTTCAAAATGTCAAATGCTAATGTACCTTATTGGCTTTAGGTGAAAAGAAAAATACGTCAGTCCTAGGATTATCAAATTCCAGTATCTTCCCATAATGCCCCCCATCACAAAATATCAGAATTTTGCCTTGTGTATTGTATTAAAAATACCCTTGATTGCTATGAACATGTCACCCTACTTAATTTCTGATGAAAAAAATCTGATCACAGGAACCCAAGAGAGAGATGCAAGGACTTGAGTCACTCTCACTGCCTTGTTCCTTCTAGAGCTAGGATAAATGACTTATCTTTCTCATGCCTTGGTTTCCTTACTCTCTTGAAGATAACATATTTCTAAGAATGCTTCATAGAGGAAAGGGTTAAAATTAAAACCCATTGGGCCTGCGCACGGTTAAGCGCTGTGCTGTGGAGCTGTCGGCAGCAGCAACGTGAGTTCGACACCCGGCCGGGGAGAATCCCACATGGCGCGGCAGACCGCTCCTGCCTCGCCCGCTGCTCCCCTCAGCAGTGTATTTCCATTGATCTGCCTGTCCTGCTCCCCACTCTGTCTCTGGTGAACCCTCTCGCCGCCCCATGCCTCTGGCCTGTACCCCAGCTTGTATGTATAAATAAAAAATAAATCTTTAAAAAAAATTAAAACCCATTGTTTTCATTACATTCAAGAAAGCATTTAGGCTTTACTTGAAACTACTCTATTTGACCAACTCCTTTCTTGCACAGGACTAGTGGAGACGTCCAGGACTTCTTTCCATGCAAAAAGTTAAAGCAATGAAGGCAATCTGATCTTTTCACTATATTGTGGACATTCTTTATTAAATCTTGTTCATTTATGTCCTCCTATGGATAAGAGGATGATTTTAGTTCATAATTTCTTAGAAGTTATGACTGTAAAACATCTGTAAAATTGAATTTAGCATGGGACCAATATTTATGGACTTAATTTTTGCTGTAATTAATTAATAAAGCTGTCCCTGCAAGGCAACAGGGGAAATCTTGCCCATGTTTATGAAACATGACAGTTCCCATCCCCTTACAATAATTTTCATTTCAACATCATATCTCTTCATTTTCCCTCTGTAGCCAATTTTACACAAAAAGGAAATCATAGCTATGGGTATGGGTCCTGAAATAGATTGGATCCAAAATGGTTTCTTTTCAATAGGATACTTCTCAGAGTGAGACATTTTTATGTCTGAGTTCTCTTTTCTTTGAGAGTAACTCATTCCATTTGCTTGTTGGGTCAGGGATCAGGGAGAAGACTTTCTCTCTCTCTGAACTTCAGTAGAAACTAAAACTGATCATTCCTCCCCTTCATGGTTAGGAATTCCTTGACCCTGTATGTGAAAATGGGAGCTTTGTCAAAGTCATTCCGTAGAATTCCATGGGACTGTCAATGTGCTTCTAGAATGACTTCATGAGGAATGATGACTGGACCCATTGACTTCTGCAATTATGTGAGCAGGGAGGTGTATAGTATAGTATATGGGATTACGCCACTGATAGTTTTAGGTTAAGATTGTATAGTTCCTTTCTTGGGAGTCCTTTGTGTGAGAGAAGCATGCACCCCACCCATGGACAGCAGGTTAATAGAATGTGAGCCAAATAATGTGTGCCTTTCAAAGCTGATATTTTAAAAATCATTTTTTTCCTATCATTTCCTCTTCTGGTCATAAGAGTGCCTTACCACAAAAGGAAAACTATCACAGGAGGAACAGCAATACATACAGTGTGATTTTTTTTTTTTAAGTTTTAAACCATTAAGATGTGAGGGCTATTTGCTGCCCTACCCTACGCTACACAGTCTAGCATAAACTCACCAAGATAATCTGATTCTGCCTTCCTTGTATGCGACCAGCTTTAAATAAATAGAAAATACAGTGATGCCACATGAATTAAAAACAAACAAACAAACAAAAAAACCTACAACACAGAAAAAGAAATAAGGCCAAGGAAAGTCTTTTTACATACACAAATTTGGAAACAGCCGTAGTGTTTCAGTCACAACAACTGGAAAATTAGTCTGTCGGGAGATGTCAGTGTCTGTTTTTTAAATTGTCCATGATTGTGAACAAGCTCCTTATTCTGTAGATTCTTTCCCATATGAATATGGGATATTCTCATCTGGAAAAGGAGCACTCTGCATTATACAGAGTTTGTGAAAAGTGAGTAAGATGTTGCCCTTAAAGGACTTACCAACATTAGATCATCTAGCCATCAGTATTACTGTAGAGGTAGTAGTCTCAGCACCATTTCAATGGACTGCTGTTTCCCAGCACTCTAAATATTCAGCCCAACTTATCTAATTAAACTATTAAAAATAAAATAACTAAGCCATACTAGGTACACCTGATTACATTCTTTCTGTTGGAGGACGAGGTGTCTGTTGTTTCTCCTCTCCAAAAGCTTTGTCTCAGTCAGTCCTAGCTTCGTCCTCTACCAATTTCCCATTCACAGAAAATTCAATTAACACCCACTCTCACTCCTTACACCCACGCTGGGCCTATTTTTCCCATGCCAAAATCATGTTTTCAGACCTTAACTAACTTGCGAACAATCTCCATAGCAATACTCTAGAACTCTTGTCCCCATATTTGCCACCAAATTTCTCTATACATGACAGATAAAACAGATGTGTTAATATCTGAGATGTACAGAATAAGAAAACATGGGGAAAATGATGTTAGGAGCTCATGGAGACATAAACACCCACCAGATACTTGCATTACAACAGAGCTGCTACACAGCAGGAGGTACAGCACTGGATTTTAGGGGTGAAAGGATTTTCAAATTCAATCTAGCCTAATTTTATATTTGGAGGTGAAGAAATTGAGGGCCAAAAGCGAAATTGACTCACTCGAGGTCATTTAACTGCATGGAAGCACAATCGCAGCTCTGAAAAGGATCATAGTCTTTTGCTCTTTATTTGGCTGTCTCATTTCATCATAGAAAATCAAGAACAGGATTTTACTGCAGAACAAAAAGTATAGATCTTTGAAAAATTACAAAAGACGAAGTGTTAATTGGTTGTGCAAGACTGCTAACTAGTAATATGCAACAAAGCTTTAGATGCTTAGATGTGGGGTGAGAAGAAAGAGAAGGCTAGATGCACAGATGTTGATATATAGAATTTTCTGACTTTGTTTACTTAAGATTCATGAAAGTGGATAGTAGAGATAAACTGAATGAACTTAAAATTGATTTGCAATTGCATAGGCTAGATAGTTATAATAAATAAACCCAGTTGTAGAATGTGAAAAGCAAGCGAGAACTAGGTTTGATTCTGGCACTTCTCTGTAACTCAGTATGTATTCTCAGGCAAACCTTGTTTGAATAATAGTTTTCATTTCTTAGAATGTTGTTTTGTGACAGAAATTTTCTTTCCTTAGGAAAAGTCAAAGAATGTTTTTCATTTCCACAGATATATTTGTATTCTCATTTGGAGATTACCTTTCATGTTCCCCAATTTTCATCATAAATATAGATGCACAGTTTTTCAAAATAAGGAAACAGTAATTCAAGAAGAAAGATGTACAGCTCTGAAAATACAACCAAGAGGGGTAGGGACTTTAGTAAACTAGGCTTCACCTAATGGGATGAGTGATAATTCAGTTCATATAAATGCTAACGAGGGCCCAGATATTTAGGATGTACTGAAGACCTTTATATGAAATTTCTTAATTGTTCGATGTTGACTAAGATAAATAAAATTGAATTTTGTTCACGTCCAATGACCTACACTGTAGGCTGAAGACAGACAATTGGGTACCAACTTCAGAATAATTTCCATGTAAGTGAAATTACGATTGGGCTCCATTTCCAAGACTAAGCCCCACAACTTTTTCTCTTAACCAAGTTTCATTTCCAGTCACTGATACTGGTAACAAGAGGTCATCACCTAAGGACATGTAATCATTACATGGTTCCAGTTCGGTCTATGATTGATTGAACTCTTTAACCAGAAGCTATTGCACAGCTCATGAACTACTCATCCTTTGTATTACATGGCTCTTCACTATTCAGCAGTGAATAATAAAAGTCATGATGAAAATCAAGGTGCATGGTGCTGAAAGTCAGATGAGGTTAAGTAGATCAGAAAATGTGTGTGGAAACCGCTTCTATAAAATCAGTGGTCTATATGGAAGTTTTCATTATTAAGTTGTATGGGCAATGTCACTAACTTTTTGTACTCCAGCATTCATAAACAAAGGGAGCATCTTCCAGAGCTTTTAGAGAAGCACTTATGGGAAAACAATTATGTTTGTGGTAGACAAAGGAGAAGTACTGTAATGTTAAGTAAAGGCTAACTTTTTAGTATCTCCTTTTGTCATTTTCTGAGTGATGATGTATAGCAAGGGACAGTTACTTTGGGGGTGGGTAAATTGAAAACCAATGTGAAACTGAGATATGGATAATGCAGATTATAGGTTAACTGTAAAGCACTGCAAGTTTCTTCAATAGTGGTGACATCTATATGTAAAAGTAAACAAACAAATATAGAGAATACATACAATATATATATAGAATGCACACATATTTTTGTCATATTTGTCAATTCTCTTTTCCTGGTGAATTTCTGATTTATCTCTGTTATTCTAGATGAAAATAATTAAAATGTCTGTTCTTGATTTTCTAATTGAGATAGATTAGAGAAGTGGCAGGTGAGAAGTATAAACAAATTGTTGGTCAACCCATTGTACATAGCCCAGAATATTCTTTCTGGGCCGTTCTGCACAATAGCATAACCCTCATAACAACTTCCTCTTATAGAACAGAAAATTTTTTAAAAATCCGCTCATTATTTTCCTTATGGCGATTTGCTGCCCTTTTCGGTACCTGACATATTAAACTTGCATATAAGCAATAGAGAATAACAGGGTTTCCTAAAAAACATGAAAATACATCAGAAGGAAAAGAACCTCCAGTGTCTTTGATTGTACAGCCCAATTAGTCACCATCATTCACTTCCACTTTTATACTCTGTAAAAATTATCGAATGTTTCACATTTTATGATGTAGCAGCTGGATAGGAGAGCTCTATTAGCTATATCAGTCACAGTGATGAAAGCATCCTTTGAATGTAGCAAAACAGGATTAGGAAGCAACAAAAACTTGAGGAAAAGTTAATGTTGTCATGATTGGGTTGTTTTTGACAGACTATCAAAATAACACATGTATTCTCAAAATTACTGTAAATAGTAGTCATCAAAACCTTCTATTATAATGTTCTTTCCAAGGAGGTTTTTTGTTTGTTTGTTTGTTTGTTTGGCAAGGAACAAATTTACACAAATACACAGAATAAAAAAGATTCTTAATTAAGGCTGGATCTGGATGGTGACCCCTACATCCACTTAGCCAGTGAATAACATCTCAAAATCAGTAAATATGTTTAGAGAGGTAAAAGGATAGCATTGCTAAATTAAGTTTCTCACTTGATATTACCACTATATGTAAATATACTTGTTACTACAGTTAACCTGCTTTGATGCATGCATGTCGTTATCATATCAAGTGCTATTACTTCATCCTCTCTCTTCAATAGGTAAATGTCAGAGAAACCTTGGAATTTAAAATTCCAGTGTGGTTTTCTTAAATGTGACACAAGAATATTCTAGTATTGCAACTGAAAATAAAATTGTTTCAAATCATGTTATTTGTAATTATTCTTTTCAGCTGCAATGCTAAAATGTTCATAATATGTGATGTTAGTCAAAAATTTCATGTTTGAATGAATATCACAATGTATAGTATATTGTGTATACTATTATATGTCCTTCTTAAATTAAATGCCACTAAAGAACAAAATAGATGGAGTGGGAGTGTAGTTTCCCAAATGAAAACCTAAGTGTCAATGTGTTTTGATTTGACTTGATTTGAAAACTTGATGAGCTAGAAACATTCTAGGAAAACACTAATTTATGAAGAAAGTCTCTCCTAGATTAGGGCATCCACAGTGTAACCTTGATTATTCAAATTTCTAAGGATAAGGATTTTATAAAGAAACATCTAGTCAAATGCATTTAATCCATACATAAGGAACTTTCCTCCCAAAGAGGTCAAGTGACTCCATGTGGCCATTCAAACCACTGAGGTGAGAAAATTATCATTAATTTGTCTCTTTCTTATTTTCCCTTTCTTTTATCCCAAATATTCACCTCACTGAGGAGTAAAGTTTTGTGTATCTTGCTGTTTACCAAAAACATGTAAATTAAGACACATCCTGGATGGTGGGAGCTATTTTTCTCTGCTTTGGAGAATTATTCAACAAGTCAATATATAGTGGTATATACAGAGAAGGTTAGACTTGAGCTTGGTGTATCAAATTAGGAAAAAAGGGCACAAACCTGAAGTAGGTACAATTTATTCAGAAGATATCAGAGAAAATAATAGAATGGTGGCCAAGGCTTAAAGATACCACCAGGTAAATTTGGCATATTTTATAAATCCAGTGATAAATATAGACTTCATGATAAATAGTGGCATACAGACTTAGTAATTTAGTGTTAATCCAATTGTTGTGATGGAAATCAGGAAAATATAATTAGCACATGGAATTTAAGACAAAAATGGGAATTAAAGACAAAAAGGAAGTGAGTAACAGTTAATGTATGTGGGCATACCAAAAAATTTTTAAAGATTTTCCAAGAAATATTGATGTTTGCATTGCTAAAAATAATGTAAAACCAGTGGCATTCTAATATAGGAAGAATAAGTTGTATACTTTTTGATTCATAATAATGGCATTTGGATCCCAAAATTGTAAGTTCCCTTTTAAAACTTATTTGCCCACATTTTAGGATGATATCCTGGAGGAATAAAGTTGCTAGATCCCCAAAATCACGGAGGTATTTGGTGAACTGGCAACAGCAACATGACCAGACAGGACAATATCTTATTACAGTAAGCAATGAGTAATGGAACAATGCATACAGATTTCTGCATTGCTTACTAAGTTGAGGGAAAATATATACATCTATTAATATAATTGTCACAAGCAATCCGTTCTGTGATTACCTACTAATCAACAACTCTAAGCAAACCACTGTGCTTTTAATCATCAAAGGTAATTAAGAGGCTTCATAGTGAAGTGTATGATTTATTGGCGTGAGGGGGATGAGTAGGGAGGGTAAAACAAGTGTCCAAGCAATATAAGGTAGAAATTACATTTTCATAAGGTAAATGAAAATGCTCTGATGGGAATTAAGGGATTTTATTGGTGATGAAAAGAAGCGTGATGATGATGATGATGCCTTCCTGAGTCCTAGATCTATTTGCCAGGCAAATTTTAAGGATTCTAATGGACTATCTTTACATAATCATCAGAACAACCCTGTATTATCACTGATACTGAATTTAGATTTATTAAATAATTTATACATTCCAGTATTCAAACCTAAGCTGCCTGACTGCAAGAGTACGCACTCTTAAAAATTACTCCAAATTGTTTTGTGTTAAGGTCAAGAAACACCTTACTGAGGAGGTGCTATTTATATAAGCTTTAAGGTCACAAAGAAAGTAGGGATGAATTGAAAAGTCATTCAAGTGAGAAAGGAGCCCAAGAGTCAACGTGTGTTAACATTGGTTAGTCATAAGCAGGAACTATTAACAGATTAGTTCTGTCACAATCTGGGTAAATTTAGAAAACAAAGCTGGAAAGTTCTGGGGGGCAGGGAGGAATGTGCTCATGTATTAGGAACAAAAACTTGTGTTTAATTGAACCTACTGAATTCTTGAGATACCATGAAAGCTGTATTTGAAGAAGACTCCTTGGGCCAGTGATATAAAAAATTGTAGTGATTAAGAAAATGAGTTTGAGAGCAAACAACTTGAATTTATGTCCCGGCTGCTATAACCAAATCTTATAAGTAGAACCTCCTCAGGTCTCAGTTTCTTCATCTGTAGTGATACCCTCAGCGCTGATAACAGTAAATGTGGCCATGGTAAAGAGAACAAAAATAGGTTTATATAAAATGTTTGCTCTGGTGCAAGCAGTTAAAATTCAGTAAGTGCTAGCTTTTATGACTAATGTGGGGAAGATAGCTTGTCAAAGAGAGATGGACAGCAGGAATGTAACTTAAGACCAAGTAATGTAACTTCAAGACCACCCAGATGAGAAAAGACAAAACCGTGAACTAGGACAGTGGCAATGACAGCTGAAAAGAGGACAGTTACACAAGGTATTTCAGAGGCGGAAGTGCCTTGGTGATTCATGGATGTGGGAGGCAGAGACATGACTCTGAATGTTCGCGCCTGGCTCTATGGGACAATGAGGTTGCTATTACCAGATACAGAGCAATCAGAAAGAGATGATGGTTGGAGGGGAAATCATGGATCCAGACTCTGTTTTGATGTACTGACTATGAATGAAGATGTTCTTCAAGTCTTATGAATCTACCAACAAAAAAACAGCTTTCCCGAGAATGATACAGCTACAACTGGTGGTGAAGGAGATAACCGGTTGATGGATGTAAGGTTTACCAAAGACTATTAGATTACATCAGAAGAAAAATACTTTTTCAGAAATGCTATTTCTATCCTTCTGTTTATATCAAGAAAATGGTTTACTTTGGTTCTAGTTGCGTTTCTGTCCTTTACAATACACTCGGTCTGGGGAACACAAATATATGCACTGAATTCAAGAACTTGTTTGTTTTTCATATTTTTATATCAACTTCTACTAATGTCAAATGCTCCTGCAGTTTGAATTATGGTCATAATATGAACATGCCTTTAAAAATCATTTTAGTAAAAGAATGAATCAATGAAGAAAAAAATACTAAAGAACCAGTCATACATTCACTACGTAATATAACAAAGTCATAATAGGTGGGCTTGACTGATTAAAGGTTAGAAAATTCACACTAAGCTAGGTCAAATTCAAGGCACTATTCTCATCCAGTTTTGACAGTGGCTTCTTAAACAAAGATACATTTTCTTTAAGTCTAGGAAAAAATACAGAGTAGTAATGGCTAAGATTCAAAAGGACTATAAAAGTCATCTTTTGATAATTTTCCAAGAAATTTATTAAAAAACTGCCTTGCTATAATAGATACTAACTACTTAGGGAGATAAGAATGGAATCAGAAATCAAACAAAAGATCAAGGAGAAACTTCAATTATTACAAAATCTAATATCAAAGAATCTGGCTGCCCTGAGCATTGTGTTTATTTCAATTCCGCTCTTTCTCTGCACAGAGGCTACTGAAATGGTACTGCACACAAAATATAACCAGCAAGACCAGAGAGTAGAAAAGAACACCAATGTGTATGCAAAGGACCAAACTAAAATTCACAAAGGAGGTGATGAAATCAATTAAACAATGCTATTCAATTTATCAATGCAATTTTACTATGATTTGCACAGGAAAACTAAAAGGCTGGTAGGATCTTGAAAGGTTTCCTTATAAGCTTTCAGTAAGGAAATCACTTCCTTCTAGAAGTATCTCTTAGTAGATAGTAAATGCTCTAGCTTAATCTCAATAGGAGGCAAAAGAAAGGTAATGGCATTAGAACCTATGATATAAAACCATTTCTTCCCTCACCACCCTTTCCATGCCACTCTGGGCTCAAAATGACTAAACAAAAGATCTGCTAGTCATGAGTTTGTGGGTTCTGTTCTAAGGTGCTAGATAATTATAGAAATATAATTATACAACAGAACTTAATGCCCATTTTTTTTCATTCTAAAAGCATACAGGATTGGAAATTATTTTTATACATGTTCTCCCTTCCACAGATGGAATACTTCAATTTTGAGATATTGTTGAACCCCTTTTTTGAGATCTTGTGAAAGACTGTTCTAGTTCTTGATGGTCAGGATTCCTGATGAATAAGGGAACAGAGGCCTCCTTTCAAAAATACACTGTCATTTTCTTTGATATTTTTTCAGATTTTTTTTTTTTTTGGTAAAATACGAGTCTACAGGAGAACCCTGTGAACACTTACAACAATATTAGGCTCAGATAACTCTGTAATTTAGAGGATGGTGTTTATTAAGGAGAATCTTAAATTTCCATGTTTGTGTTTTTAAATTTCTTCTCACTACACAATAAACAAAGGCCTTATTTCAAATTTGTCAACACAAAAATGTGTCCCATAGAAACAAAAATAAAAACAGGTATGTGTGACTAAATCAAAAGAAAGCAGCTCAACTCATGTGAAGATGTATCAAAAGATGCGTTGTAATAGATGGCAAGCTGGGAATACAATATTTATTGCTCAAATTGTGACAGTATTTAAATTCGGATAAAAAGGAATACCGGGGAAAATAGATCATGATGACATCAGAAGAGGTTCCCAGCTTCACTCCCAAGAAGATAATCTGAAAATTATCCAGATCTCTAAATCCATAAAGTTACATAATTTAGGGTGAAAATGGAACACCCCCTGGCCATCAGAGACCAGCATAGGCTATACCTGAAACGACACTAAAGATATTCAACTCCATTCAACAGAAGATGAGTGGCAAGAGAAGCCTGGATTCTGCCATGCAAATTTTTTAGAGCCTTACTCCCCTTTGACCTGAGGATGAGTAGTGTGAGGGCACACACTTGACTGAGAAATACAAAAGCTAGGGTATGCCCAGGAGGCTGGGATCCAGTGAAAAGAACAAGGTCTATGTGCTTGATTGTATTTCTCCACCTCCAACCCTTGGGACTAATACTTACTTGTGAATCATGCTCACAGCATAAAGACAACAGAAACCAGGGTCAGGAACCCCAGTAAGGAGGTTGGTGTTGCCACAAACATAAGCCAGCCCACACCCCCACTATATTTCACCACTGATTGGGTCCCAAGGCCTCTCCCCACCCTGACTCAGCAGTTGCACAATGTACAGAATTCTGCCAGGAAAGGCCAAATACATAAATTCATATAAAGCTGATAAAAGCAAAAATAAAAACCAACAAAACAAAACATTACCACTGATGGAAAAGTAGAAGTTGTACAAAACTTTAAGTAACTACTAAGGACAATTTTTAAAAAACACCAAACTCCAAGAAGGAAAATGGACAGATGGAAATACAAGACATAGAAACTTTAGTCCTCATGGTAATATGTCAACACAAGGAGAGAACAACTTTCCAGAATCTAACCACAAAGAACTGGAAGATCTTCTCTATCAGATACAGAGTTCAAATTTGCCATGATAAACAAATTCAAAGAAATGGAAGAAAACACAGAAAGGCTGATCAAAGACAGACAAGAAAACACAATCAAATAAATCAAATAGAAAAGAAATAAAATCAGTGAACAGAAGATAAAAAACAATCAGGATACAGGGCCTCCCTGATGGCGCAGAGGTTGAGCGCTGCGCTGTGGAGCTGTCAGCAGTGCGTGATGAGAGTTCGACGCCCAGCCAGGGAGAGTCCCACATGGTGCAGCAGGCCTCTCCTGCTCGCCCGCTGCTCCCCTCAGCAGTGTATTTCTGATCTGCCTGTTCTGCTCCCCACTCTGTCTCTGGTGAACCCTCTTGCCGCGCCACGCCTCTGGCCTGTACCCCAGCTTGTATGTATAAATAAATAAATCTTTAAAAACAAACAAAACAAAACAAAAAAACAATCAGGATACAAAAAAATCAATAGAGAAGATAAAAAGTTTTGGAGAAAGTTATGAGAGAACAGATCAAATGGAAGATTGAGTTAGTGATCTTAAAGCTGATGGTGCACAAAAATCCAGATGGAAGAGAAAATATGAAGAACTACTTCGAGAATTAGCTGACTCTATGAGGAAAGACAATATAAGGATAATGGCTATTTCAGAAGGGGAAGAGGAGAGAACAGAGAATTTATTTAAAGAAATAATATAGGAAAACTTCCCCAACCTGGAGAAGGAAGTAAATATACAAGTCCATGAAGATAAAAGAATACTTGTTTATCTAAATATAATGAGAGCTACCACAAGATACAGTCATAAATCTTCCAGTCATACAAGACAAAGACAGAAATATTGCAACTGGCTGAGGGCTAGGGTGAGATAACCTGTAAAGGTACCCATAAGACTTATATCCAACTTCTCTGAGTAAGCTGGGCAAGAAAGTAGAAAATGGAGTGACATATTCAAAATAATTAAGAGATAAAAACTACTAGTCAAAAATATCATATCTTGCATGACTTTTCTTCAGATAAGAGAGAAATAAAAGCATTTCCAGACAAACAGAAGCTGAATGACTTTCTAAATACTAGAGCAACCATAAGAAATGTTAAAAGAAACAACCTCATCTAAATCAAAGAGAACTTAAAAAAGAAACCCCAAAACTAAACAAGTCACTAGGTAAAACCAAAAAATTAAAAGATAAAATGGAAATAGCAGATCCTTATGTATTAATTATCACCTTAAACATAAATGGATGGAAATTACCAATCAAAAGGCACCAAGTGGCTGGCTGTATCAGAAAACAAAACCCGCTTTCTGCTGACTCCAGGAAATGCAACTGAACTTGTAAGAAAACAGAGGCTCCAAGTAAAGGTATGGAAACCAATTCTACAAGTAGATGGAACTCAAAGAATGTCAGGGACACTCATATCAGATGAAAACATTAAATATACAGGGAAAAAACAGATAAAAACTTTCAACATTGGGTTCAGTGATATCTTTGTGGATTCATCTTGAACAGCAAGAGAAACAAAAGTGATTTAAGTAACTGGGACTACATTAAGCTTAAAAGTTCTGCACAGCAAAAGAAACTATGACTACAACAAAAAGATACCCTGGTGACTGGGAGAACATATTTTTTCTCCATACACCTAACAAGGGCCTAATAAATAACTCAGATCAACAAAAATAAATAACCCGACCCCAAAATGGGCAAAATAGTTTCACACATCTTTACAGAAAATAGATAGAGAATAGCCACATGAAAAAATGCTCATTATCCCATCAGGGAAATGCAAATCAAATGACAAAATACCACCTCACACTTGTGAGAATGACCCACATCAAAAAGAGTATAGGTAACAAGTACTGGCAAGGAGGTAGAGAAAAGGGAACCCCAGTAAACTGTATATTGAGCTCCTGTGGAAAACAGTATGGGGATTTCTCAAAATCTTAAAAATAGATCAACTATATGATCCAGCAATTCCACTTTAGTTATCTACACAAAGAATGCAAAACCACCAACTTGAATGGGTAAGTGCATTCCTATGTTTACTGTAGCACTATTTACAATAGCTAAGTTATAGGAACTACCTATGTGTCCAAGAACAAATAAGTGTTTAAGAAGATATAGAATATATACACAATGGAATACTACTCAGCTGTAAAAAAGGTGAATTCTTGCCATTTTTGACAGTATGGTTGAAATTGGAAAATAAAATGCTAAGCAGTAAATATGTGGGAGGGAGAAAGGCAAATACTGATGTTTTTAGGTATTTGTGGATTATGGAGAACACATTAATAGGGCAAAATCAAAACAATAAATCCTAGAAATTGGACAGTAGAACTGAGGCTTGTAGGGGGTAGGGGAGGAGGTTGAGAACAAGTGTGGAGGCAAACCCATGTACTAGTAGTGAACTAAGGGTGTCTTGGTGTTGAGGTGGTAACATACTTTGAAGGCATATGATTCTTTATCTCTTAATCATATAATGTTATAAACCAATGTGACATCAATATAAAACAGTAGCCAAATAAATAAAAAATATGTTAATTATCAGACTAAATAAGGTACAAAATCTTATGTAATTCAATTTGGATGGGTTTATTTCAATGAGAAAATGAAAAACTCCTGTCAGGAATCCTATATTCAAAGGATGGCATTCCAAATACTACACCTAGCAAATGAGACTCATGGCCAGTCAGAAACCACAGATATGACTACACAAGTGTGTACTGGCTGAAGTGGAGCCCCACCCTAAAACCTTTTTATTCTATAGCAAAAGATTTGTGAAAAAATGAACATTCATCAACGATATACAAATGGCCAGGAGGCACATAAAAAGATGGGCATCACCTCTTGTTACTAGGGAAACGAATGTTAGGACAATGAGGTATCAGATCACACCTGTGAGAATAACCAGATAAGAAACAAGTATTGTAAAGGATGTGAGAAAAGGGAACCCTTGCACATTGCTGGTGAGATGGAAATTGTTGCTGTCTTTATGAAAAGCAGTTTGGAGACTCAACAAATTTTAAAAATTAAGAATAAAATCTCATAGAATCCTATTATGTCTCTTCTGAGTATTTAACTAAAGAATATGAAAACACTACCATGTTCATAAAGTATTGGAAACAATGTAAGTGCCCATTGACAGAAGCCTAGATGAAGATGTGGCATACATACACGAAGGAGTATTATTCAACTATGAAAAAGATGAAATCCTGCCCTTTGCAACATCAGTGGACCCAGAATGGTTTATGCTATGGGAAATAAGTCAGGTGGGAAAAGACAACCTCTATATAATTTTCACTTGCATGTGAAAGATAAAGAAAAACAAATACAAAATCTTAGACTCTAAAAACAAAATAGTGATTATCAGAAGGAAAGCGGGAAGATGGGCAGGTGAATTAGGTAAAAGGGATCAAAGGATGGAAACTAGACTTTTGGTTACCAGCATCATGTAGGGTATACAGACATTGACTTATAAAGCTATACACCTAAAACCTGTACAATTATATGATCCCATGTAAATATGTGATTAAATACCAATGTTACTTCAAAAAAATATTTTTTAAAAGAATGAAAATAAAACAAAAATGGTTAGAGTAATGTGTATGGACAATATATTCAGCATTACAGAGGGTTTATAAACTATTCTAGGATTTTTAAGAAATTGAATTAGCACCATTAAAAATAAGATTTTATATATAGATTTTTAGCTTTTATTGACAAATATAAGATTCTGACCATATTTTGCCCTATGCACCCTTGATAATTATAAACAATATTAGTAAGAGTAGCTATTTATTAGTGTGTTTATCAAATGCTAGGTATCATTCTATGCATTTTATATAAAGAGTATGACTAGGATGCAAATCTTTTTATTCATATGGGGTATCCAGAGAAACTAATTAGAGAGAATTAAGAAATTTATTCAGCATTTTGAACTTGTAACTGACAAAGTTAGCATTTGTTTTTTTTTAAGTTTATTTTTATTTACTTATGCATACAAGAACTGGGGTGTAGGCCAGAGGTGTAGGGGGTGAGAGGATTCACCAGAGACAGAGTGGGGAGAAGCAAAAAAGGATTTACTGAAGTACACTGCTGAGAGGAGCAGCAGGCAAGACAGGAGAGGTCTGCTGCACCATGTGGGTCAGCTCCCTGGCCAAGATGGAACTGATGTTCAGTGGCTGGCAATAGCTTGATAACACTGAGGCTTTAACCTTGGCCCACCAGTTAGGCCCAAGAGTTAGGATTTGAACCTGTCTGATAACAATGGCAAGTCCCCTATCCACTGATGTTGCAAGTTCAAAATATTTAATTACCGAAGAAAGATTTACCCATATCCACTATGGTCACTTTTCTGTACTTACAGAAATTTCATTCTCTATGATAAATTTAAATGCTGCTATTTCAATATAATGGGAAAGAGACTGCCAAAAAGAAACAATGTACCTATACCTAATAAGTATCTTCTACTTTCTAAATAATTGTTACTCATTTGTGCTCAAAGTATTTAAATACTTTACCAGTCCAATTTGAATCCAATTTGTTTCAAAGTGATAGTATCCATTTAAATGTACCTTATAACAATTACAATTTTCTCTAGTAAATTAGAACATTTAATTTCATTTAATTTTCTGAATATCATTTGTAGACTTGTATTATGAAGCCAAGAAGCCTTCTATCACTCATCCATATACACACTCACACACACACACACACACACACACACACACACACACACACACACACACAGAGGCATTATACCTATGCAAATGTTACTCAAAAAAATTTTCAAGAGATTCTTACCTGAAGTTGTCTTCACTACTTCAGTGGTATTTCTCAGTCCAACAAATGAAAACTGATAAAGCCTCCAAGATCTTGTGTCACCCACTTCAACAGAACTACGCTTCCACTGATAGACAATTTCTTCACGTGGATAGCCATCTGCCATGGTATGGGAAAGCTTATCTTTAGAATTTTATACATCAACATATGTAGCAACCACATTGTATGAACACGACACTGAGGAAAGCACTGAGAGTGGGAGAGTTATGACTTATTTAGATGAAGATCCAGGTCTACAGATCACTGCAGTAGGGGAAATAAATACAGTGACATCATATACAAATAGGAAGTTCGATTTCAAAAATAATAGTTCAAAACTATCCTTGAACTTCACTTAGATTGCAGATAAAGTATACATATATATTTGTGCATACTATATGGAAACTTTATATTATTTAGGTTAAGATATGAAAAATGGCTAGTATATAACTAATAGCATACATGCAAGACATAGCTGCTTGGTGAAGGGAAGTTGCAGAATTATAAGACGAGAGGAGAGTAGATTCAAATCCCTTTCCAGGGCATGCACTTGGAATGGAAGATGACTGGATAAAAAAAACTGAAGTGATTTACATTTTTCTCTCTCAATATGTTGGGATTTCATATCTAAGATACACAGAATTCTACAATTACCATCAGTAAGTAGAAATGCCAAGGGAAGATACCAATGAACATTATATTTGTTATAAGGGGGTCAGTTATGTTCATTTAAGAGAAAAAACAGAAAATTTATGAAAGGGGTATTACTATGCTGACACTGTGGTTATTGGTAGTACTCACAGCCATAATACCCTGTGCACATTTCTTAATTTTTTTCTAAATTGTATTCTTATGGGATAATACTTATTTCATGGAACTGGTGGTCAATATATATTTGTTGAATGGATAAACATTATTATTAAATAAAGTGTAGAATAAACACTTTCAAGTAAAATAGATGGAGATAGATACAAGAACTGGAAATCACCTCGAATGTTTGTCTACTAATGATTCTATATAAAGACAATTCTTGATTATGGAGGCTGAATGTTTAATGGGAATAAATCCCCTTTCCTTCTTTACTTTCTTTTTGATGCAATTATTTTTCTATTGTGTGTTTATTAGTTAAAAAGAAAGAACAAAGAAGTCAGATCCTCACATTGCTAAGGAACAAGAGTGGGAGGGCAGAACATGGTAAAAACAAAGGAAATAATGATTATTAGGGAGTGTTCTATGGAGAAGGACTGAACTTCCTTGATTGCAAGAAGGAATAATAAATTGTTTGTGTACAGAAGACAGTGGTCAATCAGCAACCTGATGGCACAGAAATCACCAGTTGTTGAGTCTTTGCTGACTCCAGAGAGAAGTCCCAGGGGAGAACAGAAAGAATATAAAACTCGAATTCATAACCAGTTTGTCTTTCTGTCTAATATGTATAGTTGGCAAACAAACTGTAAGAAGGTGGTGAGCAACCTAATATATATGGTGAACAAATAGTGGGGCAAACATTTTGGTTCAGGCAGGAAATATCTGTGAAGGTTACTAAAGATTAAGTTGTATTAAAATGAAGGATATTCTTGCTATGGCCTATTACCTGATATTAATTATGTTAGTCATTATTATTAATAAAAAGAATAAAGTGTTATAGTGACTCTTTTTGTTTGCTAGATAGCATCCAGAATTTTACATCTATTTTATCAAACAATCAATGCTGCTGTCCACAACCTCTTCTGGTCACCTGGGAAGGGGAATTCATTGAGATCTAGTAATTTACTCAAGTCCATAGTGATGAAGATGGGATTTCAACTAGCTCCCCCATACACCAAAAATCAGTCTTTTATTCACTGGCAGATAACTCAATCTAGATATTACTAAAACTCCAGATAGAAAACATCATTTTCAATTTTGCTGTCTTTAACAGGTATGCCAAATCGAAAGAGGCAGATGAAACTGTTGGATCTCTCTGCAATTTTAACACTTTGTGTGCCGGTGCCCTTTAAATTTACCAGCCCTTGGGGCTGGCCATTTTCTGTGCCACCGCATGAATGGTATAAGCATTCAATAAAACACATACAACTCCTGAAGTACTGGATATTAAAAAAAAACTGTAATATCTCTCATAAAACACCTTACACTTTCACCAAAACAATGTGTAAAGCTTCTAGACTGAGTACGATCAAAGAAATAGCTCCTAATAATTCCAAATAAATCCACCGTGGCGTGCAAAACCGGAGACTGGATGAACACGTATTAATACGTGAGCGGCCACCTGATACCAGTGACAAAAACACGTACTAATATGTGAGCGGACCACAATGTGTGAAGACAACTGGCAAATATGCTGAGACCCCAGAACTATGGTAGGGAATGGGAAACTCTAATTTGCCACTCTTTCACCTTTCGCTTTAATCAGGGTATGGATCTATAGTCCTTCTCAAGAAAAGGTTCCAGGCAACTACTGCAAGTTTATTAGAAGTTTGTAGCCTAATGAAGCCTATTTCTAATTCCTGATAAAATAGATTTTGTTGTTGTTGATGTTTTTTTTTGTTGTTGTTGTTGTTGTTTTTGCAGAAATCATTTCAATAGGGACAAGCTGAGGTTACAGTAAAAGACACTGTCAAAATCTTCAAAGTCAACAATATTGCTTAATGAAAGTTTGCTTTCACTCGGAGTTTTCCAATTAATTTACATCAGAAAGACCACTAGTGAGGAGGAGGAGTACTTACAACTGGAGAACTCCAAGGGGCAGGAGTGTTCATCCATTGGGAAATTGTGCAACTGTAGCTGGCACTCAGCATCAATTGTCAACCTGAATAGAAAGATAAGGAACAGATGTAGGTTCAAAAATTATACATTAGCACAATTTCGAGTCACCATTGGTCTTTACCTCTAGAGAGTATTGCTTACGTTCTTATTGATAACACAGCATGATTATCAATGAAGAAATTCATCATGTCCAGGGGAAAATTATTTAAGGAGATGTGATCCATTCTTTTTCAGACCAAACAGTAGCATGTCATTGACCTCAACTGCATCTACTCAAAATCTGTGGTCACATCATTTAATCCTTTTTTGGCAAATCAATTATACACATGAGATTGCTCAGTGAATATATTTAACTTGTTTCACAGAACAAACTGTTTTAAGAACTTAAGTTCATTTACTATTTGCATATAAATGAGAACTGAAAATTCTGTCTTATCTGCTAATTAAAGCAGAAGCTTCTGTTTTTAAGTACTTGTTAGCTGTTAGCTTTAAATTATTATATGTGAGTTTAAAATACCTATACTTCCCAACTGGGAGTTTTATGCCTTCTTAAAATGGAACACTATGAAGCTATTAAATAGGATATCACAGGGTGGGAGAATAACAGCAAACAACAAACGTTAAATACACATACAGAGACATACTGGGAACATGTTTGCCAATGAGTCTCAATTACTTTGTATCTGAGGTACACATTAAACACAGAGCATTTCTAGGTCTCAGAATGGGCAGGGGCTCTAGGAGGGAGAAAGTTAAAGGAGTTCCAGATGTTTTGACCACCTTTGGAAAAGTATGATTATATTCTAAAATTGTAATGATGCTGGGTTGATTTTTAAATTTTGTATTTGTGAGCTGTAGTTCTTACAAGATAGAGATTATTCTTGGTAATAAAAGTGTTATTTTATGGACTTCTATTTATTAAAAACAATTTTACAGTTTAGCATAATTTTTATCTAGGGAGTTTTTGTTTTTCTTTGGTAGAATAGAGCAATTACTAATTTGAAAATATAACTCACAATCACTGAGCCCTTACTTGTCTATAAAGCACTGAGTAAAGCGATTTTTTTCTCTCATTTAGTAAGGGTTACTATGGTTTTATTGTATTGGGACTTGTTCAAAGTCACAAAGCTAGTGGAAAAAGTAAGATTTGAACCCAAGTTCATGTCTTTAAAGCTGTGGTTTCTATGATTGTCATAAAAATTTTATCTGTGTACAAAGAAAAGACTAGTCTTATTCATAAGTGAAATTATGTTACATTTGATATTTTACTAGTATTATTTATCCAAATTAAACTGGAATGAAATTAGAAATAAGATTATAGATATAAACATATATCAGTGCTCATATTCATAACTATATATACACAAAAAATAAAATCTTTCTCTGTATATACTGGCAATTCTTTCTAACCTTGATTGAATTTCCTGAGTGACATTTTTGAGGTAATTTACATGATTAAATATTGTAGTGATTTCACAAATTAATATTAGTCCCAAAATGACTGTAATGTTATAAAGGCAAAGGGACTTGAAGTACTGAAGTAGTCAGTAAAACTACTTTAAATGTTAGACAGTTCTTATTTATCATACAAACTTTGGTTTTCACTAGATTGTAATTCCAGTCATTATCTTAACCTAATGAAACCCATGATCAAAGCAAAATCCATGCAATAAGCTTCTTTGTCATTATGTCCATTTTCCCCAGTAACTGATACAACTCTGATAAAGGCTGTGGTGCCATTATAAAATATTACATTGTGTATGTTGACAGTTAAGTATTTTATGTAACTATGTTTATTTTGTAATTATACTTATTTTGAAATTATTACCTATTACTATGTTTACTATGTAAGGTATAAAGTGTATGCCACAAGAGCATTTAATACAAATCATTTTGAAGCTAGAAGTTCCAGGATACTAAGAAGAATCATTATTCTTATATTTTACTGAAAATACATAAAAATAATTTTAACATCTCCTCTGCTTACAATATAGCAGATGCTATGTAAAGCATTTTACATATCACCCCACATACTACTTGTGACAACTCTGTATGATAAGAATTATTACCTCTTTTGTAGAAATTCAAAAACTGAAAGGTAAGAGTTGCTGGGTCTTAACACTAGAGTGTCTTGGACGGGACATATGTGGGGGTCGTGATGCCTACTTTCTTACTTTCCATTAATTGCTACTTAATTCAGATAAGTCAAAATGTAGCCAAGTGAAAATATGACACTTACAATACAATAAAGCTTTGTATAAATCTTGCAGCACCAACACCCTTCCTATCAGAAAGTTGCTTCTAAGTCCTGTCCTTAGGAATTCTGGGGACTTGCCCTTGTTTGTAAACATAGTGAGATAGAGAGTTAAGAATCAAAGCAGATTTGTTTGACTCTAAAGTCTCTGTATTTCTCGCTCATTTTGTTTAAGAATATACTCAACCAGTGAGAAACTTCAGTGTAGTGAGGAGTGGTGGGTTGTGGGAGCTGAAATTCCTTTTAGTTACTTGTCATTGTGCAGCTATGGAGAAAGATAGCCACAGACTTCACCATCAAAAACTCTCCTGTAGCAATGGTTTCCTCAGAAATGCAGACATTTCCAAGCATACCAGGGGGTGATACTAAGGATAGTGGACTGTTTCAATTTTCATATTTAAAGTAGCAGAACACAGACATAAAAGCCAAGATACAAAGATCAGGTGATGTTACTAAAGAAGGGAATTTCATGTTCCTGTGAAAAATGAGTTCTCACATCAGTTATGGAAAGTTCCACTTATGAGCAAACCTCTGAAGAAGCTCACTGATAATAAAAAGGAAAATTCATTTCAGGGTCATAATATTTTGATCCAACATGCCGACCCTGATCTTGGCAGGAGATTTCTTGTTGTCTGTTTCAGGAAAGCTTGTTCGACTTTATTTCCAGCAATTATTCTTTCCTTTTCCGAAAGGGTGAATACCTTAAAGTGTAGAGCACACGGCCATCATTCCAGATTCGCAGCATTCTGTTGGGGGTCGTAATCCAGTGGGCATCAGCTTTTTTGGAATTCCTGAAGAAAGTGTCTGGAATCCAGATTTTCCCCACCATGTTGCTGTTCAATCGGAGGACTTTAATGGTGCTATTAAATTTCAGACGTCTGTCATACCATGTTTGGGCAAAAAAAATATCAATCGTATATTCCTGTTGTGAAGTAAAAATGAAATGGGATATTTTTAATACAGTATGACAAGGATGCAGAGTACTTGGTTGTATTTATTGATTTTGTTCTCATTGTCAATTCAAAGCCAAGCAACTTTGACTATGATATACAAATGAAAAAGCTCGAAGAGTCTTAAAGCAAGCATTTCTGAAATGGTGGTTCTGGGTCAGTCTGGAGACTAGTATTTCTAAAATTAAAACATATTTGTTGACAATAAGCTGAATACCATCCTTAGCTATTTATAATTTACATCAGAATATATTAAAGATTCTGAAAATTTTAGTTGTAAAGAAGAAATATGTTAGACCTGCTTCCTGGTTAAACAAGCAAATTTATTTTCATTGAAAGCATGCAGGCAGTGGTATGTTTTTAATCACCCTAATTGAGGACAAAGAGTTTCTCATCTCTCTGACTCAACAGAAAGTGTATTGCTAGCTCGGTAAAGAATGTTTTAAAGTTCTA
Source organism: Scalopus aquaticus (assembly GCA_004024925.1). Taxonomy (NCBI): domain Eukaryota; kingdom Metazoa; phylum Chordata; class Mammalia; order Eulipotyphla; family Talpidae; genus Scalopus; species Scalopus aquaticus. The sequence goes on along the minus strand of PVIJ01001227.1, from coordinate 124,112 downwards.
ACATTGCCATATTATGGTATGGTATTGTAGGAAATATTATGGTATAATATAGTTTATTCCATTCTCAATACCAATGTAAATTTTTGTTTCAGATTTTAGTAGAAAATGTTATATAAGAACAAAATTACATTTATTATTACATTTAATCCATTTTTTTAATCTGGAAAACACTTCTGTTTTGAGGTCAACTATATCCTCCCGACACTAGCAATATTCTAAAAATATAAATAAATAAAAAGTAGCAGAGCACTATATTTTATGTTATAGTAAACAATGCTTACCAAGTGAAGATTGTTGAGTTTTAAAAGTACAACTGCTTTTTCACAAATTACACAAACACTAATTTTAAAGGAAACCTGTGCTCCTTTGTTTATTACAATACTATTTACAATATCCAAACTATGGAAACAACCTAAATGTCCACAAATCAATGAGTGGATCCAGAAGATGTGGTGTGAAGATACATAACTGTGTCTTTGTGTGTGTGTATAGTTACAACTATATATATATATATATATATATATATATATACATATATATGTATGTATGTATGTATGTATGTGTGTGTATATATATGTATAAAACCATATATAGATATACATATATCAATGGAATGCGCTCGGCAATCAACAAAAATAACCCCTTGCCACTTGTGGGAACATGAATCAAGCTGGAAGGGATTAAGCTAAGTAAAAGAAGCCAGAAGGTGATGAATACTAGATGGTGTCACCTATGAGGAATACAGAGAAACCAAACAAAGGTTCAGACAAACTTTAAAATCAACCATTGAAAGCTGAGCAGAGAACTGAGGTATCCAGAAGTTAATGGGAAAGGGAAGAGAAAGGTGTGAGCAGGATGGGGAGAGAGCACAATGGACTATGGTGGAGGACTATGGGTGTTTTGATGGTGGGTACACTATAGTTACTATAGCTGAGGGGAGAAATCCTCTACTTTCAAAATACTAACAAGGATGTAAACCAATGGTACTTCAATAAAAAGAAAAAATTCTCAATCCCTTATATTTTTTTTCTATTTCCATGACACCACATTTCTCCTCTAATATATTTAAGAAATAGAAAAACTAGGGGCTTCCCTGGAGGCACAAGGGGTTAAGTTGCAGCTTATGAAGCTATCCAGAGTCACTGCAGCACCAGTTCAATCTCCAGACAGGGAGCTGTCCACATGGGGCAGCAAATCTCTCCTGTCTCAGCAGCTGCTCCCCTCAGCAGAGTATTTCAGTAGATCTGCCTGTTCTGCTCCCCACTCTGTCCATGGTGAATCTTCTCACATCCCCCCACACCTCTGGCCTGCACCCCAGCTTGTATGCATAAATAAAATAAATCTTTAAACAATTAGAAAAACTATCAGAAACTTACCATATTGATAGCGTTCACTGGACCAATGCTATTGACATACATGTCTGTGTGAATCAATGTTGGTTTCACTGTAAAGAGAACCATAGAGTAATGTGCTTATGGAAAAGCAGACTATTGTAATGCTTTAATCTTTGTTATTCTAGAAATATTTATTTTGCTGCATAAGAAGTGATTTATTCACAACTAAGTAAGTGCCAGTGACTAATGTACTACATTTGAATAACCTTTATTTTCAAAGTAACAAAGTAACAAAGTAACAGCTGATGTTAAAAACTGTTGTCTGAAGACCATATAAAAATGAATGAATCAGAAAACATTGCTTAATTTTATATTTCTCACAGGTATTTTAAATTTTGCCATTCTGCCTTCAAGCTCTGGAATGTATTGGAGCATTATAATTTGAATTGATTCACAAAGAAAACAAGTACTTAGTGGAGATCCAGAAGAAAAAAATGCATTAGAAACATTAAGTATGGGGCGTCCTTGGTGGCATAGCAGTTAAGAGCTGCACTATGGAGCTGTCCAGAGCAGTGATGCGAATTTGACGCCTGGCCGGGGAGATTCCCACATGGTGTGGCAGACCTCTCCTGCCTCGCCCCGCTGCTTCCCTCAGCAGTGTGTTTCTGTCGATCTGCCTGTTCTGCTCCCCACTCTGTCTCTGGTGAACCCTCCTGCCGCCCGACGCCTCTAGCCTGTACCCCAGCTTGTATGCATAAATAAATAAAACTTAAAAACAAATAAACATGAAGTATGCATCAAGGCCAGCATGTACTATGAAAAATGTTGGAAATATTGCTCTCTTGGTTCCTTTTATGACTACTTTATCCTTATATACCTCTAGCAAACAAAAATCAATCTTAATGATTTAATGGATTTTGTGTCTCATCAAATCATATGAGAAAACCATATGGAATCCTAACATACACCTATTTATCAAAGAGGACTGATATTACAAATCTGTAGTATTACATCCATGGCCAGATGCATGTGATTCATTTTCATCTAACGTTTAATTCATTGTTTCTGAGACTTTTGACTAAAATCAAGTATAATGAACAAGGATTCATATTAACATTCTGGCTGCAATTCAACAAGCACATTTGTCTCATCTTTATCCATTTTCCTTAAAAGTACCATGCCTTAACTCTCTGTGGTGGACTGACTTCTTCGCTGTTCTCTGAATCTGCATCGTTGCCTTCATCTCAATGAGGCAATTTCTCTGCCTTTGGGTTTTTGTATTTGACCATTTGACTTGCTTTGGTTAATAACACATGGATAAAAGTGAGTGTGTTACGGTCTCCTTGGTGGCGCAGCGGTTGAACGCTGCACTGTGGAGCTGTCGGCAGCGCACAATGCGAGTTCGACGCCCAGCCAGGAAGAATCCCACATGGTGCGGCAGACCTCTCCTGCCTCACCCACTGCTCCCCTCAGCAGTGTATTTCTGATCTGCCTGTTCTGCTCCCCACTCTGTCTCTGGTGAACCCTCTCGCCGCCCCACACCTCTGGCCTGTGCCCCAGCTTGTGTGCATAAATAAATAAATCTTAAAAGAAAAAAGTTAGTGTGTTAGTTCTAATTCCAGGCATGAACTATGAAAATCTTTCTTTCTTGCTTTTTGCTGTTGTCAATGAGAAGGATCCTCCTAGTTAGCCTGATGGTCCCGTTTGTAAGATGAGAATCCAGCATTCCAAAATAAGCCCCTCTAGACTGGCTTAGTTTAGATCACTCCCAGCAAAATGCTAATAAATGCTTATTTTGTATGCCAATGAAATTTTGTGGTTGGTTGTTATGGCAATAGGTACCAGTATTTATGTCCCTTGACATTATTTGTTTGTTTTTGCTGTTACTTCATAGAGAAGTTGTCACTTTTCTTCTACAGTCTTGTCTGGCACATCTAGGAAAATATGCATTCCTAGCTCTCTTGTTTCACTTGAAAATCATCTTTCTTCATTTTGCATTTATCAAATGCTAGGCAGGAATGCTACTTATACATTCTTTATTTTTCCAAAATATAAAAGTAACATTTGAATCTTTCTATTTATTGAAATGTACTGATGTTTTCTTCTAATGTGGCAGTTATTTTGTATGTTTCTATCTCTACCACACAACAAAAGGCTTTAACATACCTCCTATATCAGGTCGAAGCTTGTTATCATATCCTTCCAGGAGGTTGTTTAAGATGACTGTGACATCACCCTCAGGAACTTTTGGAGTCAAGACCCATGTCTTGTTAGAAGCATAATCTTCATAGTCATCATCAGATTTTTGGCTAGTGAGGCTAGGAAAATTAAAACAAAAATGGTTAAGAAACATCTAGACCACCTCCCAGTTGATTTTTACCCGTAGAAGGAAAAGGATAAATTAAAACATATGTGATTGTAGCAATGGATTATAGTAAAAATTATCCTTTGAGGTTAGCTCAACAACAACAATACACACACACACACAACACACACACACACAACACACACACACACACACACACACACTCGAAGTATATGTATATATATTGCATAGATGCAAATTAAAACTTATTAAATTATACTCTCCAATTTTCCATGATGTCCTACTCTTCCATGTATAAATACATTATGTTTTACCAGTTATTTATGCTTTTTCCATAGTTGATGTCCTTCCTGCTCACTTGTCTGGCCTTATGAAGAACTTATTTATAAACCTATCTTTTTGAAAGTAAAGCTCCAATGATTATAACATAGTCTAAGCATTCAGGCATAATGTCTTCTTCCTTTGAGAAATTAACTTGTTCCAACCTATTAACGAAAGAGACTGATAATTAGATTCACTCCCACAAACCGCCAGACAAGCCACTCCCTTCTCAATTGAACTAGTAAGGAGAGCTCAGTCTTGCTGTCTTTTTTTCCCCCAGGGTGTGTGTATGTGTATTTTCTACCCTCACTTGCACTGCAGGCAAGGGCGGTTCATTTATCTTTGATTGTTAAGAACATGGTACTATGCAGAAAAATGTAGTTGCAGACTTTATACTACTCTCTTAGTACAGCAACAATTCCTAAGCTGGAAACTCATACCGATGGTTATGTGCTAAAGTCATAAAAATGAAATGACCTATTTTGAGTGATCAAAAGCTCACATAATACCTTGTTACTCAGTTTTCTATGCACAAGACCTCCACAATTTGGTGAGAAGCTAAGGCTGACTTTGGAAGGATAATGGAATTCCTATAGTTTTCCTCTCTCTGCCTTAACTTCCAATTCCCTCTCCATCACGTTTGGAGTTGTTATATTTTCCAGATCTAGGGGCAATTGAAAACCTTGAAAAAGTTGCAATTTTCATTTTTATTAGCACTAGGTGAATAATGGTTATTTCTGTGGTGATTAAATAAAAAAAAATTAAAATAAGAAATTTTCCATCCCTTTCCCACTTTGAGTTTATTTTCCTAAATATGTGGAATAGAGTGGATATTTATCAGAAATCAAATCACTGACACATTACTCTGAGCATACATTTTAAAACTGTATCAGCTTTCTTCAACTATACTTAGTCATAAAGATACACACCCACCCACCCACATAAATGTATGTGTGTGTTTTATAGTTCACTTGCATAGATAATTATTTATGACAGAATGAAGCAGATTAAGTGATTAATCTGATTTAAGAATGAGGATGGGAGGTAAAGTTTAAAAAGTAATCAACACCAGCATGATCAACTTAGTATGCAAGTAATCTTTTTCTTTTCTTTTTTTTTAAGATTCATTTATTTATGCATACAAGAACTGGGATGCAGGCCAGAGGTGGAGAGGGGTGAGAGGATTCACCAGAGACAGAGTGGGGAGCAGAACAGGCAGATTAACTGAAATACACTGCTGCGGGGAGAAGCTGGCGAAACAGGGGAGGTATGCTGCACCATGTGGGAAGCTCCCTGGCTGGGGATCGAACTTGTGATACAGTGGCTTCAGATAGCTTCATAATGCTGAGACTTAACCCATCGCACCACCAGGGAGGCCCATAAGTAATCTCTTTTTCAAGCTTTAGAAATAGGAAGCATTAAAACCTAGCCACACATCTGCATAAAACCCAACCTAGCTGATATATTACATCTTGCAGTTACCATGGGAACTTGAAAAAAAAAGTCTGAATTTTCAGAGGGCACCCACACAGGGTATGATGGGCTGGAGAAACTTTAACCAGCAATCAAAAAAGAAGGGACTCCATATAAGCAGAAGCCAAGTCTCTGCTAGGAAAATCCTTCTTGGTTTTCTATTCACCATTTCTCCTGAGCATTGCTGAACTCCGCCTAATACATCTCTAAACCTGTGGCCCAAGTCTTTCTAATTTAAGAAGAAAAAAAAAAGTTGATAGATTTTCAACTCTCTCCAATGGGTCATGGAGAAAATAGAGTGGTTGGCCTGCTGAATGCCATCATAATAGAATTTTCATAATGGACTTTTACCACTATTTTATTTATTCATGTAAAAGCACCTTTTCAAAAAAAAAATCACTCCCTCTTTAGAGAAATTCACCCTTTTACAATTTCTTCAAAAAAAGGGAGATAACATTATCATTATCAATCATTTTGTTAGCTTGCTGATGACACCTGATACTAACTAACACAAAATCCAAGCATAATGCTGCTGTATTACTGGCATTATTATTATTTCACAGAATAGAAAGATACAGTGAAAAGATAGGGATTCTTGCTTAGAAGGAACACTACTTTTAAGAATTCCACAAATAATTCTTTTAGAGTAATCACTTGTTGGATGCCAAAACAATAATCAAATAGATTGTTTCACATTTAAGTGTCAGTGACAGATTTTGTTTTTATTACTTCAGGGTGACTATTTAGTCACAGAAAGGTAAAATAGAGCATAGAAATTAAAAGCATATCCTTGGGAGTTAGAAAGAACCAGGTCTGCTTTATGGTTGTATGTCTTGCCTCTGTCACTATTTTATGACCTTAAACAAATTATTTAATATTACTCAGTTTCAAAGTGTGCATTTTAGAAAAGGAGTTAACATTAGTATTCATATCACATCTTTGCATAAGGTTAAAAGCATGCTTGTTAAGCACTTAGCACATACCTGACACACAGCTGAAAATAGTCCCATTATAATTATTGTTGCAAAGTGGTCACTGCTAGATACATAATAACAGCTCCAACCATGTAACTCAAATCTGAATCTACATATGCTGCTTCCAGGCTCTTAGCTAATATGAGCTGAGACAAACTAAAAACAGATGTTTTCCAGGAAGAAAAATAATGAGCCCCTATGTTAGAAATAAATGAAGTTTTTATTTGCTAGAGCTTTCCCAGCTGAGGTCTAAATTAATGGGGCTGATGTAGTATCTGGGATTGTTTCCAGATATGTCTTTAAAAGAGAAAAAAAGAATCTCATTCAACACTGGCTATTTCTCTAGAATTCTTTGGAGCTAAGTACTTCCTCATTTCTAGACAGGCTATCTAGAATCTTGAAGACTGACCATTACATAAGGCATTCTATGGAATTGCACACATGTGAATGCCTGGGCAGAAATTGATAAGGATTCAAGGAAACTGACCCTAAAGTTGAGTGGGCTGAGAGCTAACATAAACTTGACCTTCTAGTTAAATGCATCTATGTGAGTGTAACAGTCTTTTGAAGTGATTACGCCTTCTTGGACCCTCAGTCATACTGGTGGAACCACTGGTGTTTACTATTAGGTATGCATGCGCACATTCGTACACGTGGTGGTGTGGACTTATAAAAATACATATTCCTAAATCCCTGCCTTAGCTCTTCTAAGTCTGAATATCCATGTTATAAATTAGATTATCCATTTTTATTTCTCTCTTTACAGTTTATTTGCATGATATATATTTTTGCATATTATAAACATGTAACTAGTTTGTAATCATAAACAAAAATCAATTATTATAGGGAAAACATCAAAGCAAATTGCAATTACATAACAGTGTACTTATTTGAATTTTGGTACATATTCTAGATGTCTGTCACTGAAAATTAATCATGTAGTTTATGGAATTTTAATTTGTAAACCAGGTATTTCATATTCCCATACATTCAATAAAACTCTAAATTCGTGCATGTGTGTGTGTGTATGTGTAAGTGTGTGTGTGAGAGTGTAAGATATAGTCATTTTTCTCTCTCAGGGTTGTGTAAAAGCAAGCATTTGGAGAAATGTTTTCATTCAGATATCTTCAAATCCACTGTTATTTGTCACCATAAAGACAAATATATATATATATATATATATATATATATATATATATATATACACACACACACACACACACACATACACACACACACACATATATATATACATATATGTATATATACATATGTGTGTATATATACAATTTTTCCTCTGAAAGGGAAGTAGTTGAATTAAAAAAATAAACAAAAACTCATTTATTTTTATGCATGGAATGTTTTAAAATGATTTTTGTTTCACTCCTTTGTAACATTAGTTTCATTAATATTTTCTTGATCCAAATTTTGGTTTACTTTTAATTTATAGGTCCAATAAGTCAAATGCAGACTACTTTACACACCAAAATAAATCTCTCAAGACATATGCCAGCAAAATTGAAACTTTTGAATCTTTTTTATTAAAAATTCCCATGCACTTATTTTTTTTGACTCTGTTGATATTATTGCTAATATGAATTTCCACTGTCTGTATTTCATAAATCTCTTTTCTTTTCTTTCCTTTTACTTCAATCACAGGGACCACTGCTACTCCAAATTCTCATAATGCTGTAGAATCCAGGGGGGATTCCATACTCCCAAATGAACAGTAACAGAATAATTTGTTTTCTTTACACTATCATGTTACCTGAGAATTTGCTGAGTTCTAAAATCCTGGCCATGCTCAGATTTGTGTGGATTCTTCTCTCCACCTACAATTGTATCTTCCCTCCACCTCCCAAATACTTGGCATGACTTATTTCTTCTTCCCTTTCAGTTTTCAACACAAACATCACTTTCTCATAAAACATCTCTGAGGCTGTTTTATCTTCTTTATCACCTTGTTCATTCTTGACATCTTCTAGTCAGCCCCTGGATTATTTTCACATTGTGTCTTTTGCTTTAATTATCTGTCTCTATTTGCTTTGTCTCTATACTTTCTAAATTCCATCAATGCATTAAAATGTATTCAAGATTTGTAAAAGTATCGGCTTTTTTGCTAACAAGTTTCCCTAAAATACAATTGCTACAGTCTGTAATTAGTATGTTGTAGGAATGACTTTAAAATCTTCATACACCTGGGCCTCCCTGGTGGTGCAGGTGTTAGAGGCTGCGCTGTGGAGCTGTCGGCAGCGGAGACGCGAGTTCCACGCCCAGCCAGGGAGAGTCCAACATGGTGAGGCAGACCTCTCCTGCCTCGCCCGCTGCTCCCCTCAGCAGTGTGTTTCCGTCGATCTGCCTGTTCTGTTCCCCTCTGTCTCTGGTGAACCCTCTCGCTGCCTCACGCCTCTGATCTGTACCCCAGCTTGTATGCATAAATAAATAAATCTTTTAAAAAAAAACTTCATATACCTTTTCATAAAAACCCTTGAGACACTGATATCCCAATAATTATCCCCATTTTACAGGTAAATAAAAACCACAATATTTACCAAAAATCACTTCAGCTTGCCAAAGTCAAAATGTTTAACTATTATATGCTGTAAGACTTTGAAAAAAGAATTAGAGCCTGGGCCTCCCTCGTGGCGTAAAGGGTTAAGTCACAGCCTATGAAGTATCCTCAGTCACTGCTGCACATGGTCCCCCCACCAGGGACCTTCTCACATGGCACAACAGACCTCTCCTGCCTAGCCTGCTGCTTCCCTTCAGTCGATCTGCCTGTTTTGCTCTCCACTCTCTCTGGTGAATCCTCTCACCACCCACACCTCTGCCTACACCCCAGTTCTTGTATGCGTAAATAAATAAATCATTAAAAAAAGAATTAGGTCCAAAGAATCTGCTGCTGTACATTTGTCCAATGATAAGATCATCTAAAATAAATGGCTGCTCAAGCTCATTTTCCCGTAGGACAATAAATTAGTTTAAGTCTGAGTCCAATAAAAATATGGCACCTTCAGCACAAAGTTAATAACATTCAGATTTCATAAGCTTGCCATTGTAGATACTGATAATTTGATCTTTCCACACCAAGGAATAAAAGCAGAGCTTGCAATTTAACTTAATGGATGTGATAAGCTGCCCCACTTAAATTATTTCTTGGCTTCGAAATCAAAGCATGCTGCAGGGCAAGGCATATGTATGTTAGTTCATTTCAAAGGATGTCCTCTAGCCATTGCAGAAGGTGGTCAATGGTAGAAAGTGTCCGTACAGCTATGATAGAAGAGATGTCCTCAGGGGGCATAGGGGACTCAAAAGCTGATTATAGAAGGAGAGGACACTTCCCCGCACTGCCCAGGCAGACTAGGAGCTCTTAAGGGACATGATGGTATTGTTCAGTAAACTGGAGCTTTGGTGTGCCTGTTGCTCTTTCCTATATGACCCTTAGTGATCTGTGGGATTCTATACCTCCCAGGGAAGACATGTAAGAGACCTGTGCAGAAGCTGTTGGAAAAGTGTGTACACTTGAGTGTATATGAGTGTATATGTGAGAATTGGAGCAGGGAATAAAATCCCTAGGTATCCATTCTGACAGTGAACTGTTCTATGTATTATCACTTCTTCGGCTTGATCCTAGTTCAAGTTTTTGCTGCTAGACCAACAGCTATCTGGAAGTGTGTTTATTTGAATCAATTATCAGATGTACGTATTCCAATGTGTGAAATGCAAATAGTTTATTAGCAGTCACTAATAACCCATATCAAATAAATATCTGTGGGCTTTCATTAGCTAAGATGAATTTTATTGCAAGTATCAGAATACTAAATTGGGAAGCATTGGCACAAATAACTATAAAGCAATATAGGGTAAGTTTCATGATATCTGATTCAGCTTCTCAAGTATGTATTTAAAAACTCAGATTCTTTCTATTGCTTCTGTCCTTCAGTCCTCCATAGTGGGAGCTTCAACCCAAAGAAGACTTAACTATGTGGTCACAAGATGTTGGCAACAACTCCTCCCCTCTATCCTTGCTTACTCCTTTCCTTACATCCAAGAAAAGAGAGACAAGCTTTTCAAGTTCTCCCAAAAAAAATTAGAAACACCTACACTGTTCTGAAAGTCCCCAGAAAGTTCCATTCTGTACATCACTAACACATATGAATTCATACTTATGAAACCCATAGAGCAGACCCCTAGGTCTGATACCAATCCATTCTATGGACACAATCCCATGGTGAAAATACAGTAATGTGTACAAAATAATGTATTGAGAGTGTAATTTGTTCTAAGACAGCATAATTTGAGGATTTTGGAAAATAAATTAGATTACATAAGACTGTGACTTATACAATAAAACAACAAAATTAATGAATTTTGTTTTCATTGACATAAAAGATAAGTGAAGTAACTTATACTGGAAAAAGGTTATTTTGAAATCACTTCGATCCTGATAATGGAGTGGATGGTAAAAAACAAATCCTTGTGCCAATTCACTAACTTTTATAGTATCATCATATTTCTTTATAATTTCTTGTTTCAATTTAATTGAAATTTTCTTTTTAATGTGTTCCTTATGATCCATAGTTCCAGTTTAGCACAAATTTTTTTATGCGATTCAAAAACGCCTTATGAAAGAATACATACTACAAAAAAAAAAAACAAAAACAAAAACAAAAACACCATGTATCAGTTTGACAAAAGATTTTCAAACCAATAGTGTATGATTGGTTCATATGCTAACAGTTATTCAAACACACCAGCCACAACTGTCCCACCCACATGGTCCAGTTGGCTGCAATCATAATGTGAATATTAAATCATAAAGTGATTTATATTTTCATAACAAGGACTCACTATAGAGATATTTGATCCTATTGTGGAATGATCATAAAGTGCAAGTCTGTGGTATTTTTGGCATGCGAATAGTAATGAATTGATAATTTTAGGCTAATTATTTATCATATAACTAAAATCAAAGATAGAATCAGCTTCTCAAAAAGCAGGTGGACTTCACTGATACCAAATGAAAACTGGGCTATTTAAGGAGGTGAGGAGGGAAAAGATGGAGAAGCAACTCTGGCCCTCATTGGGGATTGACGCTTAAACAGGAAAAGGTTATCAATGTCAGATCACATTCTAGAATCATTAATGATGTCCATATTTTCAGAATGATCCCCCTTGTTGTTGTTTTATCACTGCTACAAAAAAGTGGGAGAATGTGGAGAAGATAGAAAGCCTACAGAGCTGGGAAGGAAAACAGTTTGGCTCTATCTGCTAACATGAGTACTCATGTCCCTGTTACCCAGAAAGTTCATCCCTAGATTTGGCCCTCAGAACAATTATATGCACATGTCTCCTCACGGACATGTACCAGAATGGCCACAGCTGCATTACTGGTAATGGAAATGAACATAATCCTAATCAACAACAGGTTAATAGACTATGATAAATTCACAAAATGACTTAACCATGTTCTCCAGTTTGCTAACCTACTTTCTAAGAGAGCAATGCAAGCTTAGCACTTGGGCAGACAATAATATGTAATTATAATGTGATAACACTGAGTTGTTTTTTTGGTAATTATTTTACAGTTTTTTTCTTTTATGAATAGTGAAACTGATTTTCCAGATTATTACTTTTATTAAAGTGCATTAAATAAAATAACTAATAGAAAGAGACTTATCTGATGAAAAATATTAAGTGAAAACAAGATCAGATATCCCTGACATGTGACAAAACCCCTGAGAGGGGGCTAAATTTAAGAAACAATGCCTTAGAGAATTCAATTTCCCAGTGTTTCAGGTAATCAGCATATAGTTGAGATTCCTTTGTGCAAGGCACAATCGAAGGTGTAAAGAAGTGAAAAGTACAATGCTGATATCAAAACATGTTTAGTCTACTTGAGGAGACAAATACCTGAATGGCTAGGAAAATGCAACACTTAAATAACAATGTCACACAACAATAAAAACATTGCCACATGGCAGAACATGACTAATCTGTGTCTACCAGCACCTCCAGCTTGATAAGATTTTTTTCTGACAATGTGCAATGGTATTTACTTCCCAGTCTCAGTTTTTGTGATAAGGAGGGTTTTTTTTTTCTTAGAACATAAAACATTTGGGGGAACTGATACAACTTTTGATCCTTCTTCTAGAATAGAAGGTTAAACATTTAAACATGCAAAAACAGTTCACACATATATAAAGAGGCCTTAGGTGGACAGGAGAACCTCTTTGTGCTTTTTCATGGTCTGTGAATGAAAGTTTAACCTGTCCTGGATCAGGGTACTTTAAAGGTCAAGGTATGTGAAAATGAAGACTGATTCCATAGCATGTAATATCTACATATATATGGATGTACATTTAAGTGTATCAGATTCAAATGTATTAAAAAATGTATTGAAAATTCATATCCCTCTAGTCTGTTCTAGTCTGTGATACCAGGAAGTAAAATAATCCAAAGGTGTCTATAAGCCCCTGTTTGGAAACATGGAACTAATTTTTTCAGGTGGCTGAATTTTCACTTTCATACAGGAATTTTACTAAAGTGTACATACATCTAAATAATGATTCTTCTGGGATTTTTCTTTTTCTCTTCTTTTTTCTTTTCTTTTTTAGTTTCTAAAATTGTGCTATAGCCTTTAAGTTACAGTTAAATAAATTCCCAGTCTGTCCTTGTGGTTATGGCCACTTATAGAAGTCTTTAGTTTTCATTACTTGGCTTTTCCTGGATAAAACATTTTCTCAAAGCTAAGATTTTATTGATCAATTTAACTATTAGTTAAGACTCATCCTCTAGTTTTGTGTTAATATTTTCCTTTCTCCCCATTTCCCCCAATAAATAGCTAGTGCATTTTTTCCTAAATAATGTAAATTTTGAAGGTGCTCATATTAAACAACCCCAAGATTTTTAGACCTGGTCTCCTTAAGATACCTCACTCTGGTCTGCAGAGTATTTTTGAGCTAAGACAATTGAAATACCTTGAGGCTGAAGAGAAGTTTCTGTGTTTGTCTGAGCCCTTAGCTTTTCCCTAATAGAGGAAAAATTTTTTACATCCAACCTTCTTCCATTTCCCTAATCTGAGAAGCAATCACTGCTTCCCCTTATATGCCTAGAATAATGTAGCTGGATGAAAGGGCTGGTCATCCAGCTATAGGTTTATCAATGAATATGTGTTCTCTCAGAACATCACCTTTTTTCTCAGAGTTAGGATGAGGTCACCAATTCTAATTCATTACCTTAAGTATCTGACTCTGTCTCCTTGATGGCCTACAACCCTAAATGCAGGATAAATTATCCCTGGTTACTTCTATTATTCTTTGGAATTTACAATCATGTAAGTCTTCCATATGTTTGTTATTAAATTATTAAAATCATTAAATTAGTTATAATGACTCATCCAGTTCCAGAACCACCAAGAGGGGTATGTGATGTGCGCCGGCAATTTACACAACTAAGAATTATGAATACTCTGGATCACAGACATGGTGTACTCACTCATCTGTGTTTACTCACAGGTGTCTCCTATGAGCTAAACTCCTATACCTAGCACTTGGAGTTATCACTTTTTGTGTATGAAAATATGATAGATGTTCTTTAAAAAATTTTTATGCTAAAAATGAGCATACGTGCTCTCTAGATATAATATAGAAAGTCCAAAATTACTTTTGTTCTCAGAATCTGCAACTATGTAAAACTATTTCTAAAGGCATTTGAAATCATACTATCTTCAATTCAAGTTACAACTTATTTTAAATTTCAGAGGCAAATTAAAAGTATATATAATAGAAAAAGATCAGTTAGTATAATTTATATATTCACAAGTTTAGATCCCTATCATACAAAGGGGCTTAAAATAACAATTAACTCATTATGGCAAGAGAACCTTAAGGGAATAACAAGTTAACTTACTGGCATTTCTTGGTACGAGTATTTTCAAGAGCCACAACCTAATGTAAATTGTAAAATGAGGCTCTTAAGAAACCATGCTTCTGCCTGCATCTTCTTTATCACTATCTTTTCCAGTATTTCTAATATCCTCAGGCATATCATCACCAGTGCTATCATATAACCATTGGAGAAATCCTGATTAGCTCAAACAAGAATACATTTTCAAGTCAAAATCTTCATTTTTTTTCTGGGAAACCTAATCTGATCATATTTATGTAAGCATTCCTGGAAAAAAAAATTACATAACCACCACTTTTAAAAATGATTGTTCCAGAACAAGAATTTTCAATTCTTCCATGCAAACAGTAGTGGGGTTGCTATGTAATATGTTAGGTGATTGTTTAATCTTACACAGATTGTAATCAGTAATCAGTGGGAGTTCCAGGTACTCCATATTCTTCCCAACACTTGGTTTTGCTAGTAGTGTTTTTATTTTCCTCATTCTGGTAGGGGTACAGTGGTATCATACTGTGATTTAAATTTGCATTAATTGGCTAAAGATGTTGAGTTAGGTAATAATGTTCAATCTCTTTTCATGTGCTCGTTAGAGACCTCAATAAGTCAGATGACTCTCAAAGGCACTATGATAAGTGAATTGTATGATTTTGTTTATATGACATTCTTGAAAAGAAAATAAAAGTGACAGTGTTGAATAACAGAGCCGTTATTATTGGGATTTAAGGAGGAGACAGTATGACTACACAGGGGAAGCAGAGAGGGAAATTTTTAGGGGGAGA
The DNA here is from genome assembly GCA_004024925.1 of Scalopus aquaticus. Taxonomy (NCBI): domain Eukaryota; kingdom Metazoa; phylum Chordata; class Mammalia; order Eulipotyphla; family Talpidae; genus Scalopus; species Scalopus aquaticus. Next base: position 108,997 of record PVIJ01001227.1, on the reverse strand, counting down.
GAGAGAACTGTTCAGTATCCTGAATACTAGGATAATGAATTATAAGAACTTTCATGGGTGTTAAAATTCATTCATCTGTATACCAATACAGGTTAATTTTCCTCCACTTTGATTAATAAATGAAGCTATTACTTTAAATCATTGAATTTTTTCAAAATAGTGTTAAAAGATCTTTGTGAAATTTCCTAAGACTGAAGTATCAAATAATTCTAAAAAATTAAATATCTCCTGGGCAGAAAAAAATTATTAAATAATTTGTTCACATATTTTTCTCTTTTTCCTTTCAGACTTTTATAAGGGATATTACCTTCCAAGGTTTTGCTGCACACAGATTAATCTCAACAGCTTATCTTATGGATAGGAAATGGGTGTACTTTTGTTAAAACCAGTTTAAAAAAATCCTATGAGAATCTCTTATATTTTAAAACCAGTCAATCCAGTTTACTGCTCCGAAAACATATAATTCGGAATGTATAGACTGTCTTTGGCATTTCTTAGATGCAAAGTAACAATATATGTTTAAACATTTAAGTAGAATAGTGTACAATAACTTCCTAACAATGCCATAAAATAATCACAAGGCTACAAATAATTGACGTAACATCAAAATCAATAGTTCATCATGCTGCTAAAATTTTGGAGGATGATATACAGCAACACTATAATAACTCTAAGGAGGTCAACAATCCATATAATTGCCGAGAAATTAAAAATTGGTACATTGCAACCTTCATCGTTCTCCAAATCATAGAAGCACTTTTCTTCCTTAAGGAAAAAACAAAAACAAAACAAAACACTGATGGTACTATTATATTATTTCCTCTGATCCAAATCCATTACCTCACAATTCGAATTTTTCACGATGGCTTCAAGAACTTGCAACAGGGAGCAGATTTCTGCCTCTCTAATCCAATATCCTTGACTTTTTTTCATCTTAGGTCTCTGCCCTCCAGCCATGTGAGCCTAATTTCTCAGTCTTTCCAGGTAAGAAAGATTTTTACCTCCTATTTTTCATGGTTTGATTCTTTACATCCCCTTTGAATCTCAACTTCTTATCCATTACTCATAGTGACCTTTCCTGACCATATTTTATCTATAGAGATAGAAAGTAGAAAGTAAATGTTGTCATGACTTTCTTCATCACACCACACTCCTTAGTTATTTCTTCAACATTTGCCACAATTTGAAGTCTGTTCCCTTTCAGCTTGTTCCCAAACTACAATGTCTAAGAGGATTTAAAAGATGTCTGTTATTCTGTTTTATCCTCAGTCTGTAATACAGTGCCAAACAAGAACTAACAACTCAATAAATATATATTTATGGCAGGAAGGCAGAGAACAAAAGGGAAGAAACTTGTTCAATTTGCATTGATTTTCAATCCTCATTTAACATAGTACTATAGAGCTCAGTAAAAGTCAAATGATATTCCAAGTTAACCTATTTCAAAGGGAAAAATGGAGAGAACTATGTGGACCTGTGGGTTTAAAACTGGTAGAGTGTAAAATGTTTCATTAAATTAGAGGCAATGAGTGAAACAAATCAGTATAAAGGTAGACCATAAGCAAACTTAGGAAAGTTTGTATTAGAAAATATTTTGTTAAATTATACCTAATATAGTGTTATGTTTTTTAAAGGCATACCTTTATAAATTCCACAAGGGAAAGAATGTAATTGCCTTGTTCAAAGACGTATCATCCCAAATCCAGCACAGTGCCAGGAACAATTAATTCCTAATTGGTAGGAATTAAAATGGGATTCCACAAAATGGGAATTCAAATGGGCACTATTCAGGTCACTTAGATCAGAATGTTGACCCCTATGCCAATCTTATTTTGTGTGCATTGCATTTTCTGATCTATTTCACCAAGACTTAAAACATCTATTAATCAGTCATCTGCTTGGGAGATAATTTAGGAGTCTGAAGTGACTGAGAATAAAAGTTAAAATGGAAATCTCTCCTTCACAATGTAATTTTCTGCAGAGTTTATTTTGATGTTCATTCATCAGAAAATTCAGTTGCAAATTTAAATGGCTGCAGATCTACAAAAAGGAGCTCCCATCATGGACCTTGGAAATTCTAAAGGGTACCTTCAAATACATAATCCACCATGATGCATGCTTCAAGGAATATTTGAGTGCCTGCATAGCCTCAATTTCATGGCACAGAGTTGATTTTATTTCCTGTGTATTTATATAAAAGATTGTTGGTGATATGACATGTGGTGAGATGAGAAAGGTTTTATCCTGTATTTTTTCATGCCTTGAAAAATAATAATTATCACAGATAAATGTCACTCATTATGACCTCACCTTTTAAACCATGAAATAGAAAAGATTTATAATAATAAAAAAAAACAACTGTCAAATCCTGAAATATCTCTCTAATGAAAACTCTATGAAAGAGTAAACTTTCAAATACAAGTAAAAAGGGAAAGGAGAAACAGTGAAAATAGTACAGGTACAAGAGGGAGGAAAATATCACTAGTGTTTGAAGGAACCTAATGAAATAGACAATGACAGTCAGTTTGCCTGTGTATGATGGAGGGACAGGAGTGGACACTAGAGATACCGTCAGGCCTGAACCAAGAGTAACAGACTCCTGCCTTAGAAGCCACTGCCCCACATTCCTCAGGGCCATGATGAAGGGTTGCAAAATGCTTACCGGCATGTTCCTATTCCCTCTGATGACACTGATAACATCAGTGCCTAATGAACACCCAAGCATCACTTTAATTATTAACATAGAAGAAAGCAAATACACCAGAAAATCATCTGTATCTTGTGATTGCGTACTCCCACACTGCTTGGCACATCTTGAGCCTGAGAATAAAGACCTCTCCCCTCTCTTGCATATTACCACACTGCTCTTTCCTATATAATCTTCCTTCACTCACCACTTAAGGAGGCAACCTTTTCTTGAGTTCTCACCACTGAGTCACTGAGCATGGGCATGAAGCCACTCACTAATAAAACGCTACCTCTTTGAAAACCATCTTGTGGTTCAGAGCTTGGCTTTCTGAGTGCAAGCACACACAATACCAGCTGTTAGACTGGCAACAAAGAGGCTGTGAGGAACCAGCTCACGAAGAACCATACTGAGTGATCATATACCCAGCTGGCCTGGAAATTTTCCAATTGACACCTGTGCCCTGACATAATTATTAATAATTATACTGTCTTCCACCACAAAAATATTACCTACATGTCTGGCTCTGACATTTGAATCTTACATGGGAGGAGGAGTTATTGCAAAGCTTTGATGTGACAACACATCATAACCATATTTGTGATTGTAAAGTCATTCTGAGTGAAACTGTCTTTATTTGCAGATGAAAACATTGTATATAAAAATCATTAGTAATCCATAAAAACTACTAGTTAGTAAGCACTAGAACAAGTATTACACAACATAAAATTTATACAAAATAAACTGCTTTCATTTATAATAATGAAAACATTTGGAAAATAAAATTTTAAATACATAAAATAGAAAAAACACAAAACATTTAGGAAAAAACTTAAAGAAAATGTGCAGAGTGGCTGCACTGAAATAGACAATAACTCAGTAGAATTAAAGGAAACCTAGCAAAATGTAGAGATAAACCAAGTCCACGGAATGGAAGACTCAATATTATTGAAAAGTCAGTCTCTTCCACACTGATCAATATATTCAATACAATTTCAATAAAGACACACCAGGACTTTTTTTTTAATGCATTGGCAAACTTTCTAAAAAAAGTTGTGAGAATATGAATGGCTTAAAATAGACAAATCAGTCTTACAAAAGAACATACAAGAATGTGTTTCATATTCATCACCTGGCTTCAAGATTTATAATAAAGAGTCAGACTTTTAGTGGCGAAATTAATGTAGATATATAGACACTGATAGTGATGCATGCCTGAAATGTAAATATTATAATATCATGCAACTTTAACATAATTAAAAAAATTATAGTGTAGTAAGATTTGATTAAGAAACAATTTACTATAAAGTTGCAATGATCAAAGCCATATAGTATTAACCTAAGAGACAAGTAGGCCAATGGAATAAAATGCATGTTTTAGAAATTGACCTACACCTCTATGTTAATAACATTTTGACCAAGTTACCAAGGAACATAAAAGGTAAATCTTTTCAATAAGTTGGGTCTGAAACATAAATGCATCATGGAAATGAAGGTCAACCTCTAACATATTATAGGAAAGTAATAATAATATTAGATGGATCACAGAATCATATCTAAAAGTTGTAACTATGAATCATCTAGGGAACAGAAATCATCTTCACAAACTTGGGGGAGGCAAAAATTTCTTAGCACAGAAAAAGCAGTAACCATGATAGAAAAAAATGATCAAGTGGACTTTAAACATGTTGCTATCTAATTAAATAAATAATCAAGGCAACGGGAAAAAAATGTTTACCATATATACTACCATATATACCTGACAAAGTATTTTTATATAAAATTGGCAAAGTACTACTACAAGTCTATGATGAAATGCAACTTTGCCTCCAATATAATGGCTAAAATCGGTAACATTTCTAGTTTCCAGTCATCAGTTTGAGCTTGAGAGTAGATAGCCTAGCACATGGAGATGACTGGGACCCCGCTCAGTAATGTGATGCTACCAGATGAGAGATCCCAAACCAGAACTACCCAGTAAACCACTTCTGGATTCCTGATCCTCAGAAACCTTGTGAGACATGGTTCATCTTTTAAACTACTAAGCTTTGAATAACTGTGTGTATAAATAGATATAATTAATACAAAGACAGACAATACCTAAAACTGTAAGGATTTTGAGCAACCTGAACTGTCATATACTAGATAACTGTTTTGGTTATTTCTTATGATGTAAAAATACACCTAATAAAAATAAAAATACGCCTATTCTAAGTCCTAGTAATCCCACCAAGAGAAAGGAAATCCCACCCCAGAAACACTTGTACAGAAAGAAATGTTCATGTCATCTTTGTCCAAAGAGTCTCAAACTAGGAGCACGAAGAGGAGAATGGATAAACGTATTGTAATTTATAACAAGGAATTCATGACAAAAAGGAACTCATAACTTAGGCATTATTTTATCTTAAGGATTTTATGCTGAGCAAAGCAAGTTGGGCATAAAAGGGACATACAAACACTGTTAATTTCATCAAGATGAGGTTCTAAAACAGGAAAAAGTAGTGTATGCCAAGAAAAAAACAGGAAAGAGGCATCCAAGAGAAGGGAGGGAGAAGAGTGTAGAAGGGTGATTAATTAGAGGCACGAGAAAATATGGAAGTATGATGAAAACTAATATGTACTAGAAACAGTTATATATGCATGTTTGCATGCAGATTACATGCTATGTAAATGGTGTTGGCTGTCACACTGTGAAAACCCTTTCTGATTTGCATACTTTCCCTAAAGAGCTAATTTTCCTTTCCCTAAGGCCCCATCTTCAGGGTGGTGCACTTGGGCTGGGGCACCCATTATTTCACTGGTACCCCTTTTGATAATAAAAACTTCCTGCTTTCAACACTCAGTGCTTAGTGTTTGGTGCTTCTGTGCATCGAGCACAGGAACCGACCTGACAATTGGTAAAAATAGTCCAGACTGAGACTATCCTGCCCCTTAATTGTTCTCCTTCCCTTCCTCACTCCCTCCACCTCAATCATGAAAAACTCAAAAGCAGCATAATAAAAGGGAAGAACTAGCCAACAAGGAAGCAAAGAAATAGTGTCAGCTTGCAGAGATCTTAGGTCAGGTCCCTGACCAGAGCATGAAATGAAAAAATGAACAGAATGAGAGAATGACAGATGGATTCAGCTAAAACATTAATAACCAGAAAATGAGACTCTACCATCTAAAATAAATGGGAAAATGATGGGAATTCACCATATATATAGTCTAGGTGTGGGGAGTACAGATTCAACAGATGAGTATTGAAGAGAAACACAATTTTTGAACCATGTCCATCTAAATTCAGGATGTTCAACAAGTCAGTTACAGGGAAATTCAGATAAATTAATTAACAGCAGGGAAAACAGTCTTTATAACAAATCTACACATGACTATATTTCTGTTATCAGTCATTCCCCACATTTTTAGGGGTGGACATATCATATTCCAAAATACCAATGAGACAGTCCAGGGAGAAGAAATTGTGAACTTGTAAGATGAGTGGCCTGTGTGAACAAGTGGACTGACTCAAGCACAGGTGAGCCCTGACCAAGCAATTTGGTGACCATGCTGACCACGAAGCACTAAGCTAGATAGAAGCATTAGATCTTGACTAGTGATTATCTCACAACTTCCTGGAAGGAGAAGACTGAGAGCCGACCTGTACATTTGGAAATAACACATGCCTGGGTGTAGCCCAGCCTAGAGCAAGCTATGATGCAGCTCTCCTCCTCCCACCACCTAGATTTTATGAGGTAACACAGTATTTATTTAAGTAACTTGTTAGTGAATTGAACAAAGAAAATCAATTCCAAATGTATCCTTTTTTTAAACATTGAAGATTTTTAAAGGAAAAGTTCAAAAAAATCTTTTAAAATAAAGAATGCAAACTTGTATTAACAAATGAAAGCTAAAAGATGATTTACTTAATGATCATTTTCACCTGCAAGCATCAAGATGTTCTTGATTTTAAAAACTATTACTTCAAATATTTCCTACTAAGAAATACTAGAGAAAACTATTGTCCTATTAAAAATAGGAAATATCTAAAAGCTGCCTCAAATTTAATGTGTCTTATTTGCTCTTTAACTTTGGGATAATTTAAGAATAATTATTTACTTGAAAAAACTTATTTAATGGAAAAGTATCCTTTTAGGAGATTAAGAAGGACATTATCCCAAAATTTGCAGGTTGTGTGATTGTGTATGAGTACAGAACGTCTTGCTTTTAAAATGATGATTACCTGAAAAGAACTAAATACACACTTATTCAAATAGAATTAAGGGGACATTGAAGAAAATATGTAAAATAGATTTTAGAAGTAGTTAATTTGCTAACATATTACTAGCATGTACTCTTCTCCCAAATGCTTAAAATTTACCTCTACTGAAAAATCACTGAGGTACTAAAATCTTCTGTGTATATTTTTATTGCCCATACAGTTAATTTGCATTTATTTCTAAAAAATTCCAAAATAGGCACTGTATTTCTTGATCCTACTGTATCTAAGCCTTCATGCCTTATTATTTCTCAAAACTGATTCATACAGTTAAGTGGTCATGTTTCTTTTTTGCCTTTGACTGCACCCAACTACTCATATTGGAAAGATCCACCAGTTGGAGATGATGGTCAGAACAGATCCATTGTCATGTGTAAGCTGAAGAACTCACTGGACAGAAAGTGAGTTATTTCAAATCCTCTAAGTGAGTAACAAATTTAGTCCATCTTAAAACAATGTCACCTGTGACTATAGTTTTATTTAATTGCCCTTAATATGGACTTCTGTTACACAGACTTCTATCTGGTATATTTTTAAGAAATCCTAAAGAAAACTATTAATCTTTAAAAAAATTAGACCCCTTTTCTTTATCAAAAAGGGATACTATTCATTTTTAAGTGAAAATCTCTTCAATTAAGGGCAACATATCCAGCAAACAATATATTGTAACCAAGAAAAGAATTTTGGAATATGCAAACCAACCAATTGGATGGTTGTAGATGAATTCAGCTGGTTTCTAGGTCTCGGTTTCTGTCTTATGCATTCAGCAGGCTGGATAGTTACTACCTCTCTCATTGCATCATGTGATTTCCTATGTTGCGTTTACCTTACTTAAAATTTCATAAGTGTTTGGACGCCTCTCTGATCATTGCCTGTCATTCCATGACATTGCAAACCTCATGAGAAAAGATTTCAGGGCTGCTGCTGCCTCATAATTACATGTTTTCAGCACAGGCCTGGCAGAGCACTGTTCCTTTAATGAATATATTAATAAGTCAATTCATTTCTATTTTTTATCTCTAGAATTATTTTCCATGATTACATTTTAAATATGTTTCAAAAGCAACTTATAAAAAGGGACTGATAAACTGAGAAAAGAACATAAAAGTCACTCGGTCATTTTTTGTCCTCCTACTAATATTGACAAGTTATTTTCAGCTTGTTTGGGTTGTTTTATTTATTTAAATATGTCTAAATTATGGAACTTGGTATATATTTGTCTCACAATGTAGACTCTGGTTCTACAACTAAATGAGTTCATGACAGGATTTCAATTGCTAACAAAGGCTTTTTGTGCTTAAAACTTATTCCTTATTTTCCCTACCATTATATGCTATTTGATATTCATATAGTTTTCTTTATGAATGAGTGGAAAGTATAATATTAACACTACTTATTTAGCATATGGATTACTTCATCTATAGAGTTAGTTGATGATTACTATAATGATACAGAGCTGTTACTATATTTTGCACTCCAATCACAATACTTCTAGTGGTGAATACGATTTGGAGTTGACTTTTATCTCTACCTAAGCCACTAAATATTTTTTCCAAAGTCACTAATACAACTTAAAAGGAACTTTCAAATTTAAGGGAATTTTTAAATATCCTTTAAAAGGATATTTATTCTCTAGAATATGGGAGAAATTAATAGCCAATGACCCTATCAGTAAAGCAAACAGAAAAGGCCTTTTACATTTCAAAACTATGCAAATGTTCTCCTACTTTTAGAAAGAAAAAGTGTGACCATACTTGTATACTAGTCACTAGGGATGTCACTAGGAGAGTCTTAATCCTGCTCTGCAGGTAACATTTCAGGAGTCTTGGATAAGTTCCTCAACTGCTGCTTATCTCATTCTTCACAGCTGTCTTATATTCTCATCTAAATCAGGAGGAGAGAATAAAAACGAATTTGGAAACATTTTTGGAAAAAGTTAAAGTCCCAATTTCCAGAAATTAAGGCATCTTATTCCTCTAAAAGTTAAAACTTGAGTTCTTTGATATTAAGTTATCACATGCAAAAGTTAATTAAGTAGTTACTTGTACAGCTTAGATGATTAAAAATGACAGCTTCTGCACTGCTGAAGAAACCACACATAACTAAAAACAACACCCAACTGAATGGGAGAAAATATTTACACATCATACATCTGACAAAGAACTGATACTAAAGATATACAAAGAACTCATAAAACTCTACAAAAGCAAAACAAAAAGCCCAACCAAAAAAATGGGCAGAAGAACAATTCTCCAAAGAAGATACCAAATAGGCACACGAAAATATGTTCACCATCACGCATTCCTGGAGAAATGCAAATCAGTACCACAATGACACACCATCTTATACCTGTAAGAATGGCCCATATCAAAAAGGCCAGAAACAACAAGTGCCAGTGAGGATGCGAAGGGAACCCTCCTACACTGCTGCTGAGAATGCAAACTGGTCCAGCCTTTATGGGAAGAAGTATGGAGGTGTCTCAAAACATTAAACATGGTCTGCCATTTAACCCAGTAATTCCATTCCTAGCATATACCAAAAAAATTCAAAAACACTAATTCGAAAGGAAACTTGCACTCCCATGTTTATTGCAGCACTAGTTACTATAGTTAAATTATAGAAAAAAGGGGCCTCCCTGGTGGCTCAGTGGTTAAGTGCTGCATGGTGGAGCTGTCCGCAGTGGTGACACGAGTTCGAAGCCTGGCCAGGGAGCTTCCCACATGGCACAGCAGACCTCTCCTGCTTCGCTCGCTGCTCCCCTCAGCAGTGTATTTCCATCGATCTGCCTGTTCTGCTCCCCACTCTGGTCAACCCTCTCGCTGCCCCCACGCCTCTGGCCTATACCCCAGCTTGCATGAATAAATAAATCTTAAAAAAAATTATAGAAAAAAACTAAGTGCCCCCAAATAGATGAGTGAATCAAAAAGATGTGGTATAGATACACAGTAGAATATTACTGAACGATCAAAAAAAGATAAAATCAATCCTTTTCCAGTTTATAAGCATGATGAATGGGTATTCATGACATTGTATGTGCCTCTCTTAAACCGTCTAATGACACAGTCACATTACCTGTGACATAAGAAAAATATATAATAAACTTATGCCATTCCTGGCAATATGGATGGAGCTGGAAGAGATTATGCTAACTGAGAGAAGTCAGAAGGAAAAAGATAAATACTGGATGGTGCCACCAATATGTGGAATATAAATTAAATTAAGAGACAGATAAAGACAAGCTTAAACACTAACCCTTGGTAGCTGATTGCAGAACTGAAGCAGAAAAGTGGGGAAGGGTGGGGAAGGGGTAAGAACTAGAAGGGAAGGAAATGGACTATGTGTGAGTTGGTGCTGGGTGCAGTATGGTGGTAATACCTGATGAGGGTATCCAAGTCATACAATTAAAATATAATTTAGATAAGCAACAGAATAAAAAAGCCAACCTTAAATGTCACAAGTCTATTAATAAAGCTATAGATTTCCAGATATTAAAGTAGGAAAATGTTCCTGCTTTATATTTAGTAGAGTTCTCTCAAAATCATCTTCCATTTTTCTAAGTATTTTATAGGTCAATGGAAGGACAAGATTATGCAAGTGAGACTGTAAGTTTGATCAATGAAGGGCAAGATCTCTTCCTAAAAGTATGATGACATGAGGCATTTCTTTGGTAATGAGAAAATTACAAGTAAAACTTTTAATTATACATATATAGTCATTAAGAAAACATATTTTCTAATCATAATTTTGGTTCAGGAACTAAATAATGTCATTTAACATGTTCTTAAGTTCAAAAGACAACCAAATAGTGAATTATTTCTAAGCATTTCTGGTTATGGCTTTCTATCAAATAATGAGTTTTAGAAAGTTATGATTGATGAAGACTGAGCATCTAAAATAATGCACTATACAGACGAAATATTGTAATTATCCAATGTGTCTGGGGATAGAATCAGGTTATAGAAAGATTAATACTGATAATATCATAGATAATATAAACTAGTTACCATATTATGAGAAAACAGTATTTTTAAAAAAATTATATTTAGTAAGTAATGTTAGGTTGCAGCATTGTGTATATTTTTAGGGGTATGGGTTCACATATATACAAACACAGTGATCCTACCACACCTATCACCAAAGCCATAGTAATCTACCATAGCCTACTGGAGAAAATAGCATTGATGAAATGAAACTTGTGAAAAATTCAGAGAGTGATAGTTCTGAAATATAATCAGTTGTCACTACCAAGCATACAATAACACATATCTATACATATAAACACATACTATACATGTAGATATAGTTACCATTATACATCTAGTTCTCTATTTACATATGTACTGATCATTACTTTGTTATTTCTAATTATGTTGCCTTTAAGCTTTTAAATCTCTCCATAATCTGTTTCCTAATCTGTCAAAATGATTGACAATAAATCCAGATTTCAGTAAAAATTAAGTACATATATTAATTAGTTAAAATATGTATTTAATGTACTATAAGCTTTAAGCATTCAAATACAGCCCCTAGGAATATTTATATATAAATATATGGTGTGTATATATATATATATACACATACACACACAGGTATGTGAGTATGAAATTATTATGCTGTCATTATTTGGTTTCTGACATTGAAATTGTCACATAGCTCTCTCATACCCAGGAGAGGGAGGATGACACCCCTTCCTAGTTACTTGAATAGGGTGTCACATCTCAAATACCATCCCCTGAATCCTTAAGTACATAAATTGTGTTGACACCCACAGTGGTCAAACAAATCCTGAACTGTGCTAATTACTACTTTTAATTAGTCTTCCATGATCAGTAAATTTAGCATAAGTACTTCAGGAAACTGAAGTATGTCATTCTAGCGAAGCCTGTTGTGCTTCATCTAGAAGGTCTGTCTTGGAATGGCTGGGAGTAAAAGTAGTTATATCCTTTGTAACAGAATACTTAACCTAAGATACACAACAAAGATAAAGTCTCTGAAATCAGTATGAACTTCCAATTTGAGCAGAAATCTTGGCATGAAGCAAATTTTAAAATGTGTAGAACAGAGACCTGGACTACTATATATACCATAATATAAGCATTTTTTGGCTAGCTGTTCTAAACTACATCTAAGATATCGAGAGGTATGTATATGTAACTAATTATTTAAATTAAAAGCCAATTTTTAAGTCTAGAGGGGGATGGGGCAGCTGGATTCTGAAATATACTGAATGATACATATTTTTTTTTCATTCAGATAGATGTTTGCCTCAGGGTAGACTATATAAAAGGCTATGTCCATAACTAACAAATATGCTGAAAGCATGATATTTAAATCCACGTGGAGTATTTGGAGAGCTAGGAAATAACTAGTTTTTTTCTGTAGAGATTAATTCTGTAAACAGGATCATAGTGAAGAATCGCAGTATTTCCTCTGCTTGCATGGTCATAACATGTTTAATATAAAAAAAAAAACTATGATGAGATTATTCATGGGATAACAAACTTCAGCAGTTCAGAAGAAAATTCATCTGAAGCATGTTGTCCAGGCCATAGTTAAGAACAGAAAATACAAATCAATACTTAAAAATAATTTTTTTTAAATCAGTGCAAACACTTCATAGGACTAAATTAGTAAAAATTCAATCAAATTCATCTCTGCTCAACCTATTCTTGAAAAATAATTATGAAGCTAAGTAGATTATAAAATTTTGCTTTATTTTAATAGAAATGCCTTTATTTCTAGTAGTTACTCCTTCTTTTAAATCTGTTTTATCCCAAATTTTTTCTTCTTAGGGTATTTTTACTCTGAGATGGAATGCAGGCACATTGAAAGAATTTATAAAATTAGGAATTTTTAAAAAAAAAAAAACTGTACGTAAGGATCTATGAACATGACATCTATATAGTTTGTGAATGTAAGTACATATACATTCATGTGTATATGCACGTCTTTTTCTCTTATCCAGTGTTTTCTCATACATGACATGGGTTTGAGATCCTTTATAGCTAATCCTTATCTTTCAAGTTTGTATAATACACTCAGTGATGTACACACAAACACAAAATTCCATGTGAGACTGAATCATTGTATTCAGCTGAATAGTAAAGCAACAAAAACCAAAGCACTTATAAATGTTAAGAAAATTATGTACCATTTTTATTCTATGTGGTCTAGGGTATCAGTTGAAAATAAATATTCCTAGCTCTACCACATATATAAGGATTCAGAATCATTCAGTGTATAGCTCAGGAATCTCCATTTTCATTAGCAAGTCCCCCAGGTGTTTCTTATAACACTACACACAGATATGTGACAATTCAAGTAATTTTGAGTTTGAGAAATTAACTTATTTCCTACATAGGGAGCTATTAGTTATTCACTTCTCACTTCAATGTTTTGTAGTCCTCTGTTTTACTTTTGTATAGCATAACCTAATGAATATAGTCAATGTAACAAGGGGAAAACATTCTTTGAGGGTTAGGTAAAAGTGAATTGATTATTTTTTCACTTTCTTGTCAACTTTCTAAGTAGTTCTGCCACAGAAAAACTCTGATGTTCACTCCTCAGACCCTACATATTTCAGAGAATAAAGCTTCTATTTCTCTCCAGCCCTATTTAGCCATTCAAATGACTTTTTATGGGATTGCAGTAAACTGAAACTGTTTTCAATCTCTGCAACACAGTGCAATGACTCTAATTTTCTGTCATTACTGAGAAATGTAAACACCCCCCCATTGGAGTTTTCATGACAAATGACTTCAATTACTTACAGCTAGTTAAAAAGCTGTACTATGCTAAGTGAAAATTAAAATTTATTGCTAAGTTTTACTTTTTATATGATAATGGAAAGGGTGGGGCTGTTGCAAAAGGAGTAAATGTGGTTCTATTATAAACAATAATAAAATGACATGTTTTTGATTAAAATAAGACCAATGGAGATAAAATACCTACAAATGCCCTTATATATTTAGTTCTAAAAATGTTTACTAAGATGAATGTCATTAGTTGAAAGATATGCTTGATATGTCTTATCCAGATTTAATCCACAGGTTCCACTGATAGTAGGAACAGGAGAATGACACTTTCCATCTGAAATCCACTATTAGTTCTCTAATTTCTGAAAAAAAAAAAAAAGAACTACACACATTAAACAAAATGTGTATGTGCAAGTTGTAATAGAAAAAAAAATTCCAGGAGTCTACTAAAATATTTTGATATAAATCATTGCCAATAAAAGGTCTTCGCCTCTTATGAGAATGATACTTAATCTTACACTCAATAAAAAAATCATATTACATTTACATAAGGAAGATATGAAGTCTGCTTGAAGAATCAAGCAAACTGTCTCTACTTAGAAACTACAAATAGAGGCTTTCTTACTCCTTGTTTTGCTAGGTCTATTCTTTATCAGAAATCTGCATTGCCCATTACCTACCCTAGATAATGTAGGAACCGAGACGATAACTAGGCATTTTCAATAAAATAATAGCTTAACATTCATTCCTTTCATCTCTTTGTTACAACTACTACACAAGAGTGTCACCTTAGAATAATAGCTTGATTTTTCTCTATTGCTAGTTTTTCTCTTCTTTTTCATGGAGAATTTGGTGTAATTTACAGAGCTTTATTTCAAAGTGACAGTATAAAAGAGTGCAGGTAACATACAGAGTAGACCTCTAACCTTTCTTTGGCTTGCCTGGAAATCCTGAGGGTGTGTGTTGGGGGTGGGGGAAAAGTAAGCTGATGAGATAGGTGAAGTGTATGGGAGGGATACTTTACTAATAATCTTGGTGGGAGAAAGTTCAAGAAAATTTAGGTGCTAAGCACTTCAGAACACACATCTGCTCAGGGTTTGGGGTACTCCATTTCCTCCCTCCCCATCTTTTTTATTGAGTGCATCAAGGCTCGAAAACATTCGTGCATACTTCACAATTTTGGCATCACATCCACCTGCTTCAGATATTTTTCAACACTGCAGCGAGACCAACTCTTTCCCAGACCTAAATTTCTCCCTGCATTTGATCGACCATATTCTCCACCCCACAGTCCAGCTTCCATCTCATGGAGAGGTCCCTGGACTTCACGATTGCTCCTTGGAGCTCTCCGTCTTCTGTCTGTCCCATACGGATGTCATGTGTAGATTTTATAGTGAAGTCCTGTGAGGTTAGTCAAGCCTCCATACCCATGGCCTTAAGAGGGATTGCTGTCCCAGGTCCTGAACCATATTTCCCATCAGGGATTCAGCAGTCAGGTCCACGAGGCTGGATAGAAAACCTCGCTGACTGACCTTAAGGTTTCCCAGGTGTAAGCAATACTTTGGTGTACTCGAACAGAACCCCTCCCCCTCCTCCTCTCACGTATCACCTGAGTATGAGCCAAGACCCCATTTGCCGCTTTCCTCTCCAGACCCCCAACCAAAACGCCTCCAACATGGCCTCAAATGCCTGCGTGGCTCAGCACAGCCCACCTCGATATCAGGTAGCAGTATCATACAAATTCTACTCCAAACATAGTCTTTATAAGGTTAGCTTTTCCACGCCTCAACAAATAAAAATTTCAAAAAATAAACGAAAATCACCTTAGTCTTTCCTCCCTCCTTTTCCCGCCCGATATATTCGCGTTCCCTAATACTATATATAAAGCCCCAATTCCCAGAAGTGTTTTAAATCTGGGAGAGTGGGGTGTCTCAGTAGTTCCACAAACCCACCCCTTCCCCCACCTCCCTGGAACAAAACGACGCCGAAAATGGCACATCTTACCCGGGGTAGAGCGCTAGCAGGAGCAAGATCCACACCGTCATTTTCTCTGAAAATACAGGAATCGAGTAGACTGAGCTTCCTGTGCTCCATCTATTTGGCGAACTCATCGCTTTTTTTTCCCCTTCCTCCTCTCCCGTCTTGCCTCTGGATAGCTGAAAAACCCCTCCCCTTTGTATTATTATTATGCTTATGATCTGATGGTGCCTCCCCCACCTGCCTCTAGTAGGTCCCTCACTGGGGAGATGTATTGCTACCAGTTTCGGGGATTAATATTCAGGGGGCAGAAAAAGATTAGCACAAATGCTCGCAGATACCATCAAAGCGTCAGCTCAAGGAGCGGCTTCCAAGTGGTGGTGGGGGGGCGGGGGGAGGAGGTTAATATAATTGAGGTAGGGGGAGGGAACTGGGAGAGACGCACATCCAGACAAATAAGGGAGAGAAAGGCGCGCACACTCACACACAAACTCATGTCCCTCGCTCTCAATCAGACTCCCCTAGGATCATCGTTTTAGGTGTGTTTGCTTTGTTTTTATTTTTCTCTTAGAGGGGGCAGCTGTGTGTGTATTTAAAAGCGATAGAAAAATAACTAGCTTCTGTGCGTGATTAACTATCACGCAGATTAACTGTGAGGTCAAAGCCGCGGAGATGCACGCTGCTGCAGCAGGAATTAACACATGCGTGGTGTCTTCCCAGCGCGTTTTAACCCTTCACTGCACACAAGCACGCAAAAGACTGGCTTTGATGGGGAGCGAGAGATGGCCTTAGCAAGCCCATAGACTTTATCACCAATAACAGAAGGTTTGTCTCGTCAGATATGCCAAGAATTCTTCTTTAAAATAGTGCAGTCTTAGAAATCATGTTAACACTGGGCGAAGGGGTGGGGGTTGGGGGGAGTGGCTTTTTCTCTATAAACCATCCTGTAGGAAAACAGATGTAGTGGATTTTCAGTTTGAATGAAGGGAGAAAACATTGACAGAATTATTTAAAAAAAAAAAAAAAAACATGAATTCTATGCTTCTCCAGAATCCACACCTCCCAATTCTGCTCTCTATGCCCAGTGAAAATGTAAGACAAACTACTTAAAGGCTGAAGCATATAACTGCACAAAGATAGCTGCATAGTTAAGGAACACAGATAACAGAAGAGGGGATTATTTTTTGTAGGGAGGATGAACTAAGGAGGGTATAGAGAACATATTTGAATATATAGTCAAATAATATTTGAATAGAGAAGAATTTCTACTTGCTGACTGACTGACTTTTTGTTGTTCTACTTGGTAACAATCCTGAAAATTTCTGGGGAGGATAAATGGTATTAGTGTGCCTCCTTCTTGCCTAAAATGTAACCATGGATACTGATACACAGGAGCTATCTCTTTATACCAACCTAGTTTGTCCACTACAGAGGAAACTCCACTTATCACGGGGAAGAAATTGGTAGGGTGTCAAGGTGCCTAAAGAATCAAGAGACTAAAGCGAACTTGCTCATGAAGAGGAACAGATGAAAAGGATCAACAGGGAATCATTGCAAAACTAATTCTTTATCGACAAAGTGTCTTTCATTTAGGGAACTGGAATAAAGAGTGCAGGAGGCATAGGAATAAAACATAAGATGAGTGGCTACATACTTATCTCCAATCCAAAAACATACCCATGGAAAGCAGAGTCATTTGTGGCTTCTGCGGATGATATAGACTGCATTCTGACAATGAAACAAAAAAGGGCTGATCAGACACACCTGGAAACCTACCTTCCCTTAGAACTCAGCCTTTGTAGTTATTTTACAGCATTTGGAAAACACCAATTAAAACAACATTCACATGCAGTAGTCAGTGAGCTGCTTTCTATTGTTATTAAATTGCAGGCAAGCAAATATAAAGTCCTTTCTTTGTAATTCTCTTGCTCCTTGCTGTACTTTGAGGCACTTTGGACCCCTTGTTTTAACAGTTAACCAAAAATTTAACAAAAGAGGCCTAGGTCATCTGTGGCTGTATGCTTGTTCTTAGGGAAGATAATTGATCATAGTGTATTATTGTAGGACAATAGTGACATACTCAGAGGCCTACAAACCCCAAGCAAGTGAGATAAATAAAAGAGTTGAGTTTCAATCAGGAAAGTGGTGGAAAACAGGCATTATCTGCAGTGGGGCCTTCAACTGCTAGTGCCAGAGTTGCCAGAGGAAATGGAAATAAATTATGTGAAATATCTTAAGTTTTAAAACACACAGGCAAAAAAACCAGACAAAAATGCTGGCCATTGAGTTGTAAATGTTGTTGGAAATTGTGAATTTTTTTCTTGACAAGCATGTTGAAGCTGTGAGAATGAATGCTAGCACCAAGTAGTAATTAATATACTGATCACTATTCATATCATGATGATTCCTGCACGCTTTAATCAATTTCAGTAATGGAACACCTCCCAGTATACTCAGAATCCATACAAGATGCTTTACTATTTATAGTATCTGGGTACAATTTTAGTTGTGCTATTTCTAGTTAGCAAGCTTCAGCTTGTGTGTAGATCTTTCCTATCTGGTGACTGTTCTCTGAAATAAGTATTTTAGTATATATTCTACGATTTACAACACATGTTACAGTCACTGGTATTTGCAAGATAATTCATCCAGTGATTTCTTTTGTAATCACCTTTTGGTTACATTAATGCCCATTTTAAAGATGGTAGATTTATAATATGTACTATTATAACACAATATGGCTTATAAATAACCATTGATAAATATGCTTATAGTTTCATTGTAAATATATGTATATATGCACACCTATTTACATTGAATTTTTTTAAATATTGAAAAGTAGTGAGGAGAAAACTACCATCTACATCCTCTCACAAGACAAGCCATTGACAATGTACTAGACAATTGTTTCACAGGTTAATTTTCTCTTACTAGAGTTTTAATTTTAATTTGACACTGCATTATTATAACTACTATTACTAATATTACTACTATACTGATACTATGTGGACGTGAATTTTGACATCAAAAGTCAGACCAGTTTGGTTTTGATACCTGTGATACTGTGATTTATATTAAAATATATATATGTTTGGTCTCCATCCATGGTTTCCAGCACAAACTCCTAAAGTTCTTGGAATTTCCTAAATGATGAGAGTGAGAGAAGTCTTTTGTTATGTTAATGGAAAAACTTTGATCTCCAACCCCAAACCACTTAGAACTTTCAGTCCCACCCCACCTCCGAGACCAAGAGAATCTGTTGCCTGAGGTCAATGAGTTTCTCAAGTCTACTAATGAATCCTCCATAAAAAGCCAAAGGGATTGGTTTGGGAGAGTCTCTGGGTGAGCGAACACCTGGAGATTATGGGAGAATGATGTGCTTGAAAACTCCATGTTCTCCCTACATACCTTGTCCTATGCAGCTCCACCATCTATTGTTTCTGACTTACATCCTTTTATAATAAACCAGTGATCTAGTAAGACATTTCTCTAAGTTCTGTGAGTGGCTTTTGCAAATTAATGGAATCCCAGGAAGAGGTTTTGGGAACCTATAATTTATAACCATTTTGTAGGAAGCACAAATAAGGAATAATTGGGCTTGTGACTGATCCTTGAAGGTCTGGAGTAGGTGCCATCTTAAAGACTGAGCCTTTTTTTATAAAAATTTATTTATTTATACATACAAGCTGGGGTACAGGCCAGAGGCGTGGGGTGGCGAGAGGGTTCACCAGAGACAGAGTGGGGAGCAGAACAGGCAGATTGACAGAAATACACTGCTGAGGGGAGCAGTAGGCGAGGCAGGAGAGGTCTGCCGTGCCACATGGGAATCTCCCCGGCTGGGCATCGAACTCGAGTCGCTGTTGCCAACAGCTCCACAGCGCAGCGCTCAACCGCTGTGCCACCAGGGAGCGCCCTAAAGGCTGAGCCTTTTACCTGTGGAACCTGAAGCCACCTCCAGGTAGATAAAGTCAGAATTAAGTTAAATTGTAGGATAACCAGCTGGTGTCCAGATAATTGTTAGTGTGGGTAACCCCTCCTCTGTGTGTTGAAACTTGGGTACAGGAACCCAAAAATACTAGATGTCTTATCACTGAAGAAATTAAAATATAATACTTAGGTTCTAGATCCGGTAATGAGAAAATAGGCTTACCATCCTACAGATAACAATTACAATCAGCAGACAAAACACTAATCAACTATGTGAAGTATTAATATTTTACTAAAAGGCAGAAAATAGTAAAGAGTTGACCATTGAGAGAGGAAACTGAATTGGAGGAGATATAATATTATCTGGCTGTAGTGCCAGCAAGACACAAGGCAGGTTCCTTGTGATTCAGGCAGACGGGTCAAGGACGAGTCCTGGAGCCCTCAGTGGCTTTTGCAGGCTTCTAATTATCTTTTTATCTTTTGTAGTGAAGCAACCAGGTACAGGGTAGGTAGGTTAGCTGTGGGGGTGGGGGCGGCCAGGAGGCCTGCAAATCTTCACGTTCTCTGGGCTCTCTGCTGTACCCTGAACAGTCCTCTGCTGCTACTACTGCTACTCCCCCTTCTTGCTCCTTCTCCCAGGTGTGCCCACTCATGCAGGCCCACACCCTACTCCAGGTGCCCGCCATCAGGCATGCATGTAGGCTTGCAGAGGTCTATCCTTGATGGGAGGTCGGAAAAACCTGATGACTCTTTTGTTTACACTACATAGGTTTTCCATATAAGGACAATGAAGGAATGACCAATTTCCCCCCCACTTGCCCAGAACTTTCCTGGTTTTAGCATGAAAAAGTCCTTGTTGGGTAAATGAGAATTATCAGAATTTTCCACCCTCCCCTTGGTGATGGACCTCTTCAAGCCTACACACATGCGTGATGGTGGGTGCCTGAAGCAGGGTGTGGGCCTGCATGAAAGGGCACACCTGAGCCAGAGACTGGGCTTATAAGCAGCATCAGAAGTAGCAGAGATAGAAAAGAAGCAGAGGACCTTCCATTTGGGGTGCAGCAGAGGCCACGAGACACCACCAGAGAGCCCCAGAGAGTGAAGATTTGCTGGGGAGCTGGGAGATTTCTGCCTTTTAGTAATATATTAATACTTCACATAGATTTGCCTGATACATGGTAAATAAAAAATCTTAAGATATACAAAGTACAGAGCAAAAGGACACCGAGTAAAAGAAAATAGTCAACCAAATATGAGATGCAATTAACAAGAACATTCAATCAACTATTTAAAAATAAGTCAAGAACTTAAAGGAAAGCATGGTCATGGTGTTTTAATTATCTATGAGTACAGAGAAGGGAATCTTTGCAAAGAATAAAAACTTTTTTTAAAAAGCAAAACGAAATTTTAGAACTGAATGTTGTAATGCTTGGGGAAAAAAAGGAGGTAGAGTTTTAATAGCAGATTGACAACTTCAGAATAGAAATAGAAGAGAAGATCAGTAAACTTGAGACAGATCTACAAAAAATATGTAATATAAAAATAAATCACATTTTTTAAAAAAAAGCTACTGGAAGTTTTAAGACTATATCAAACCTTCTCATAAAATAGTGTAGATGTGTAAGAATGAGAGGATAAAGTAGAAACATATTTAAAGTGATAATTAAAATTTTCCCAATTGGTGAAAAATATGTGCTTTTGAGTCACTTGGTAGACCCAAGCAGGGTAAACACAGTGAAAATATAAGTCACATTAACAGAGAAAAGGGAGGTTCCAGGTTCCCTGCTCTACCCAAGGTAGGGTAGAGCTGAACAGGAGGAGAAGTTGGAGAGGAAACAGCAGTGGGGAAGGGAGAGATAGAGAAGGAGACCTGGAGGAAGTACATGGAGCAGAGACATGTGAAGAAGCTGCACTTGCTTCTCGTCTTGGACTTGTGCCAGGGACGTGGGGGACATGGAAGGAGACACTTGGAACAGATGTGGGTAAGGGACCCATGGGGAGGTTGACAATGGCAGTCTTTATCTTGATTGTGTTCTTTTCTTTTCCTTCCAGACTTGTCTAGCCCTTCCTGCCTTAGACTTGTGGCAAGCTTTGGGGCCTCAGTGACCCTGCTTTGTGCCAACCCTGTTTGAGTGGGCAAATATGCACAAGGGGATGGATAAATTTGGGTGCTTCACATGAAAATTATTTTATCTTTTATTTCCCTTTTCTTCTCTCTATTGTACACTAATTTTATTAAAGTTCTTTTCCACTGAAGGTCTGTGGACCTTTTTGTCTTGATGCAGCAGATGGCAGAACCCACTTAGAGTGAGCAGTTTTGGGGGTTCCAGGATGCCCCTCATCCTGCCCTGTAACAATAAGCCTAACAATTGAAGGCAAAATGAAAAATGTAAAAGTATGACATAGAAAAAAGGAAGCACTGTAACAGAGATATCTCCATAAAAGAAGAGAAACCGTGTTCCCTATCCCACTTCATGAGGGGTGGAACTGAGTGGCCAGGTGAGGGTATAAAACACACAAGGCAGGTAGGCTCAGGGGGACACACAGGAGAGAGACATATGGGGAAGTGGTTGGTTGTTTCTTGGCTGTGGACCTGCACCAGGGACTTGGAGGAGATATGAGGAGGAGAGACCTTTGAGGAGGCTGACAATGGCAGCTGTTATCTTGGTTTGTACTTTGATTTTGCTCCTTTCTGCACAGATTTTCCTGGAAACTTTCACACTCTCTATGTGGTTCCTCACCAGAAAGTGCCTTAGATTTGTGGCAAACTTTTAGGCTTCGGAAACTTTGCTTCAGGTTGACCCTTTTGAGCCGGGAATTTATCCACAAGGGATGGGGGAATTTGGGTGTTTTATTGGGAAACTATCATCCTTTCCCCTGTTCTCTCTCTATGCACACTGATTCTATTAAAGTTCTTTGACATTAAGCATGCTTTGTTTTTGTGCACATGGAATCAGGGCTCTTAAAGCGTGCTATTTTTGGGGTTCTAGGGTACCCCTCAGTCTGCAGCCTAATAACTTTAAAATTTTGGAGGCTAATACTACAGTAATTATTGACTTTTAAAATTAACTGAGATCAGGAAACAGCAGACAGCATCATTAAAGTGATGAAAGAAAATATATGCATAGATTTCTACCCAGTATATAAGTAGATTCTTCAAAAGTAAAAACAAAGTAAACATATTTTCAAATAAATGACTGCTGAAAGAATCTGTCACCGGAGGATCGAGATTAAAAATAATGCTAAAGTTAATTCTTCAGGCAGAGGGAAAGTGATAATAGATGGAAACTCAATTTATGAGTGACGAATATTGAGAATGGCTAATATGTGAGAAATTGTAAAATATGTATATAACAACTTGATTCCTTTAAAAGACCCCTAACATTTTAATATAAAAATTATGAAGCTGGGGCCTCTGTGATAGTGCAAGGTGTTACGTCTCAGCACTATGAAGCTATCCATAGCCACTTCAGCATGAGTACGATCCCCAGCCAGGGAACTAACCCACAGGGCACAGCAGACTTCTGTCTCGCCTGCTGCTCCCCTCAGCAGTGTATTTCAGTAGATCTGCCTGTTCTGCTCCCCACTCTGTTTTTGGTGAATCCTTTCATCTTCCCACACCTCTGGCCTGTATCCCAGCTCTTGTATGCATAAATAAATAAATCTTTGCAAGAAATATGAAACTGCATTTTGAGGTTATAGGAGTGTGTATATGTATATGAGTGTGTGTATGAAACATCTGTCAACAATAGCACAAAATATCCTAGAATTTGGTGTTAAATAATATTGTGCTGGTGTAAATTTCTTTCCTTGTTCATGAAGTGACAGATTTACAACTATAAAAAGATTTTGAAAAGTCAAAAATGGCAGTTCTTAAGTCACCAATAAAAAATTACATAATATAAAGCTAAAATTATTATAGAAATTAAAATCAAGTACTAAAAATAATTCATGAATATAATACACGGCATATGCATCAGAAGGGGAGAATAATGGGAGAAACAATGTAAATAAAAAATGGTGGTTGCTGAAAGAAATATGAGAAATAGTTATTTTTTATAATGACAAAAGGATTAAGTACATCAAAAAGACATACAAATCAAAAAGTTTACAGATTGATAATAGAGCTTTAAATTAAATGAAGCAAATATGACAAAATAAGAAAAATAAATCCATAATCATAATCATAGTTGCAGATAAAGTCCACTAAATTATCACTTACAGAACACTATATTCATTGCACAGTAAATTGAAAAATGTATAGTGCTTTCAACTATTCATAAACTAAACCTAACAAAATTTCAAATTATGAAAGCTTATGGGTATATTCTCCTCCATAACAGAATTCAATCAAAAGCATTATATAAAATAGAAAATTTCCAATATTTAACTAAATACTTTTAAATAATGCATGTATCAAAGGAGATTTCACAAAAAAATTGGAATTGTATTAAGTAAAATGAAAATACAACATATCAGAATTTGTTTTGTGGAACAAAAGCAGGATTTAGAGAAAAATTTATAAATGTAAATACATAGATATGAAAAAAGATTAAAATCAATGATCTAAGCCTCTGACTTTTGAAGAATAAATTAAGCTAAAAGTAAAAATAATGAAAGATATAATAAAAGCATAAACAGAAATTAAGAAATGAGAAAATAGATAAGCTATACAGATAACTTTTTATTTGCGTATATAAATAAAATTGATTTTCATAACTAGCAATATAGCCTCAGGAATAAATGAGGCTATATGATAAAATCTTGTAAGTATTAAAGGGATGAAAATGGACTATCATGTATTTATTATAATTTATTTAATAGCTCATTAAGTAGACAGATCCTTGAAAAGCCCAAGCTAACAAAACTAATAGAAGAAATGGAACATCTAATCATCCACATATCCATATATATTTATATAGAGACATTATTTCTTATTTATAAGAAATGAATACATCACTAATATTTTCTCAGCAAGAACTCTTTTCCCAGATAGTTTTACTGTTAAAGTTTTATAAATTATTTGAAGAATAGGCAAAACCCACCTTACAAACACTTTTGTAAAGAATAAAGGCTGAATCACTTCCAAACTGCAGGATGTTCTCAATTCCAAAACCTGACAAATATAAGTATGGACAAAGACATCACATAAGTACAGATGCCAAATTCATCAGCAAAACACTACCAAAATGACTTCAATAATAAATGAAAATAATAGTTTATACTTATGAAATGTGGCTGAATACAAAAATGGGTTTAGTATTCAAAGATCAGTGCATTTCACTCAACAAAAAGAATAAAGTGAGAATACCAAAAAATCACCTCAATAAACAAAAAAGAAAAATCATTTGAGAAAATTTAACAGTGATTATTAAAAAAAAATTACTTGTCAAATAAGGAATAGTGATGTCTTAGTTTTGCTAAAGAACATCCACAAAAAGCATTAAACATAAAATATGACTGATAAATTATAAAAATCAAGAACATGTCATCAAAAAACTCTACTGAAAAAATGAGAAGTCAAGTCACACACAGGAGAAAATATTTATATCAAAATACATAACAAAGGTCTTGTATTCAGCATAAATAAAGAAGTCATATAATCTCAGTAATGAAAATATAAATAACCCAATAAAAATAGTGAAAATACTTGAACACTTAAGGAAAAGTTACATGTGTATCTAATAAACACATCAAAAAGCTACAGCAGTAGTCACTAAGGAAATACACACTGAAACCACAATAATACATTTAATATGCACTAGAATGGCTAAAATTAACAAAATTGACAATACCAAATTTATGAAGGTATTGAGGAAACAAAATATTTTGAGAGAATGCAAACTGGTCTAACTATTTGCAGATAAATTTTGTGGTTCCCTACAATGCTAAACATCCACTTACCATATAAAGTAATTCTACTTCAAGACATTTACCAAAGAAAAATATGTCTCCCCCCAAAAGCCCTATACAAGTATTCTGTTAGATATATTCAGATTTGAAACAAGTCAAATGCTATCAAAATGAGAACAGACAATCAAATTCCATGGTATATTTATAAAATGGAAAACTACATTATTCAGCAATAATCTCACAAGGAACTTATATATGTATACATAAAAACACACAAAAACAAAATACACATATACATGCACACATTTGTCAACATAACAGACATTTGTTAATCACAGAAGCAGAAATCACAGTACATATTATATAACTCCATTTCTGTGAACAAAGGCAACAAAAGAAATGTATGTGATTAAAATCAAAACAATGATGCATGCTGGCTAACTGGCTGAGGCACGAGAAACTTTTCTGGGGTGAAGGAGATATTTTATAACTTTATTAGGAAGATTATTACACAGTCTTATCTACTGGTAAAACTCATCAAATTATACACTTCGGATCTGAGCATATGCTTGTATGTGAATTTCACCTTAATTGAAACTTTCTATTAATGAAATAAATATTATCTTTATCAATATCCATATTTTGTTCCAGGCACAGTGCCATGTGGCAGGTCTTATTTGATACTCATAGAAAAACTTCCAAGACAGATATTATTATTTTTAAGATTTTACACATGAGAAGATTAAAGTTTAGGGAGGCTAAATAACTTGCCAAAGGGAACCTGTAGAGTTCATGGCAGAGCATATTTTAAACCCAGTTAATCAGATATAAGAAACTAAACTCTTAAGCATGATTACCCACTGTTTCTCAATAACAAGACTACCATAGTTATTCATTCACTGTACTAATCATCTGTTGCAATAAACTTTAGAGGAAATGTAATAAGATATAAAGAACAAACACCCCAGAGTCAAGAATCTTGGTTCTTTCAAGATAACTTTGAGACCTTGGGGCAGGGGCAGGGGCAGGGGCGGGGTGGGGGGGTGTAGACTTCATTTCTATAGATCTCATTTTCTTACTAGTAAATTGGGGATGATCCAGACAACATACATGTATTTTTTTCAGTTCTAACATTCAGTGACATATACTTTAAATAGCATTTCTTTGGGAGTGAAGTGGAAGGTGGTATCTGTACCTCCAAATTAGTTAGTTCCTTTAATTACAATGTAACATTAATAAGGTCAATGTCTCTTACTACACCAAAATAAATTGAAAAAATCTTTTGACTTAGTTATTTAAATATTATTTTTCTATTTCATGGATAAGTAAAAGTATTTCACTGCTCAGACACTAGATAAGCCTGATCCAGAAGTGGAGTCTTATTTCCCCTTACTTTGTGAGCTGACCTTAGCATTTGCTTTGTCCAATAGAATATACAGATGTGTGAATTCTGAAACCTGGATTTCAAGGGGCATCTCCACTTCAATCTCATGTTCTTGTAATGCTTCTGGCATTGTGTAAGAACATCAGTCCTCCACAATGACAGAAAATATACTTCTTTATCCAAAGCTCTTTCCACAGTACTTCTCACAGTGACTGGCACACAGCAGATGCTCATCAAGTATTTGCTGAAATCTAAAAGTTGAACTTTATAAAATATCTTCCAGAAACCCTGTGTCAGTTTACTTTTACAAAATATGTGTATGAATGTATACACGCCAAGTATACAATTCCTATGTAATTGCTGGGTATAATTTTTTTTTTTAACGTCAAAACTCAGTATGGGACATGCTTTGAGAACTTAATGCTGTGAATCATCTTGTAATAATACTCAGATGTTCTGGGCAATCATGACACAGAAAAGCATACTTGTAGGGAGAATTTCAATTTAAAATTATCAAACTACATTGCCACTAATAGCATCCCAGATTTCTGTTTTCTATACAACCTTACCAACACTTGTTGTTTCTGGTCTTTTCATGTGGGGCATTCTCACAGCAAAACATGGCATATCATTGTAGTTTTGATTAGCATTTCCCCGATTGATAAGTGAGGATGAACATTTTTCCATGTGCCTGTTAGCCATCTGTCTGACTTCTTTGGCAAAGACTCTATTTAGCTCGTCTACCCATTATTTTATTTTTTATGAAATAACACTGTTTACAATCTTGTTAGTATTTTTACAGTATAGGATTTCCCCCCTCAGGTAGAGTCACCATAGCTCTCCTACCACCAAAGTACCTATAGTCCTCCACCATGGTCCAGTTCTTCCCCTTCACCCTAGCCCACCTCATTCTCACCTCCACACTCAGGATGCCTCAGATCTTTGGTCAGCTTTCAAGGGTTATTTTAATGTTTGTCTTTGCCTGACCCTTTGTGTAGTTTCTCTGTATTCCACATATAAGTCACACCATCCAGTATTTATCTTTCTCCTTCTCACTTATTTCCCTTAGCATAATCTGTTCCAGCTCTTCCACATTGCTGCAAATTGCATGAGTCTATCTTTTCTTGATTGGTAAGTAGTATTCCATTGTGTACAAAGACCACATATTCTTGATTCATGCATCTATTTTGGGACACTTAGATTGTTTCCATAGTTATTAGGATATTTATTTTCTTTCTGTTGAGCTGTATGAGTTATTTGTACATCTTGAATCATATATCAATACATATGCATGTGTAGATCTTGTCATATGCATGCCACACAAATATTTATTCCCACTTGGTAAGGTGTCCTTTGTTTTAATGATAGTTTCTTTCAGTGTTCAAAAGCTCTTTAGTTTTGATGTAGTTTGTTTATGCTTATTTCTGTTTTGCTAGCCATTGGAGTCCAGTCACCAAAGATATCACTGAAGTCTATGTTGTAGATTATTTTGCCTGTCCCCTTCTATGTATTTATGGTTTCATGTCTTACATAATTTTCTGCCATTTTTACTTGTATGGGAACATGACGTAAGCTCTTTGCCAACACTCTCCTATACTTCCAAAACAAAGATCCAACTGCCTTTACTTAAGAGTCTCCCAGAATAAAAAACTCAATATGTCTAAGATGTGGTTTTTTATAAGGTCTTTTTCAGAAGAATTCATTTCAAGCTTCTCATGGATTTATTCTTCTTTCTTCCATATGAAATCCTGGCATATCTCATTGTTTTTTCTGACCCTGGAAGCTAATAAATGTGCAGGCATTTACCAAGTATTAACATGTGAAATTTAACTTAACATAAAATTTTATTAAGCACTTTCATATTTAAAACATTTCCTGCTGTACTGAAAGATTTATTTTGGGATAAAAAAAAATCATAAACGAGAAAGGAAAATTGACTTTTCTGCTCTTTCCTGGTACCATCCTTCAGTTTGTTGCTAACATAGAAACCCTACCATCACCACCATGATACACACCCTGCCCCCAAACATGTATATACCCTATAGTTTAACAAAATGGGAGGTAGATATCACTGACTGGTACATTGTCATCTGCTATCCAGGCCTTAGACACACAATAACTTTGTCTCTCTTAAGAGGAATTTTTGAGAGTTCCTTAGAAATCCCAACTAAAGGTCAACAGAAAAAGTTTCCTGGTGTAGAGTGGTGGTAATGATCTCCCTCAGTTTTTGTATCTTTTACTGGATTTCAGTCTCTTCATAGTGATTAGAAATCCTTTATGTGGAATATTTCAAGGTGGCCCCCAGCCAACCTCCTTTTCTGGGAGCCACATCTGACTCATGGAAAACACAATTTCGTTGCCAAGCACTGAAGGTGCAGAGCGCTACCAAAGCAGTCTCTTCCTGTGTTACCAAAAATCTCTTGTCATAATGTCTTGTCTTTAGACCATTGTTACAATTCTGAGTCAGGTACAGATCCCTCTGTGCTCCCACTTCTCCCAGGAACACATCATTCTCCTCAGTGGTTTTCTTAAACTCCAAACCTGTCAGTTGAAATGAGAAGAATTCACAATAGCAAGTAAGTGGAACCAACTCAAGTGTCCACCAATGGATAAACAAAGTAACAAGTAAAATGTAGTATATCCATACAATGGAGTATTATTCAGCTTTAAAAAGGAAGGCCAGTCTGACATATATAATAACATGTGTGAACTGTGATAATGTTATGCTAAATCAAAGAAGTCAACAACAAAAAGTCAAATACTACCTAATTCCATTTATGTGACATACTCAGAGTAATCAAAATCATACAGACAAGAGACAGAATGGAGAGGGAATGGAGAATTATTTAATAATGGGTATTTGTCAAGTTTATACAAAATGAGGTTTGAGATGAATGCTGGTTAAGGTTAAAGCACCTAATGAATGTTTAGGTAATTTAGGTACTTTGACACTGAATTGTATACTTAAAAATTGCTATGATAATAAACTTTATGGCATGTGTATTTTACCACAATAATTTTCTTAAATTACAAATATGAAGATAGACTTTCAAAAAATAAAGAAAAAATAAGGAAACATAGTTTACTGTTTCTTACTTCCTTGCTATAGTGGTGATTTTTTTTTTTAAAGATTTATTTATACAAGCTGGGGTACAGGCCAGAGCCGTGGGGCGGAGAAAGGGTTCACTAGAGACAGAGTGGGGATCAGAACAGGCGGATCAGAAATACACTGCTGAGGGGAGCAGCGGGAGAGGCAGGAGAGGTCTGCTGCACAATGTGGGATTCCCCCCCCCCCCCCCCCCACCCCCCACCCCCGGGCTGGGAGTCGAACACGCATAGCGCGCTGCCGACAGCTCCACAGCGCAGTGTTCAACCGCTGCGCCACCAGGGAGGCCCCTATAGTGGTGATTTTGTAGCCAAAAGTTGACAGCATGCTGACAACTCGCCATTGAAATCTTCTCTGCTGATATTTAATGCTCTTAATTAATTTATTACTTTCATTTTCATATCCTGGAGCTGGGGAATCAATCTGATGTGGTTCCCAACTGTATCAAACCTATCAGCTTTTTTCTTAAGTAATATTTTTTTCACTCCTCCATGTACTAACTTGAAATAGAACTCAAGAAAGTATAACCTAACCCCTTCACAAAAATTAAACCAAAATGGATCACAGACCTAAATGTAACATGCGGAACTATGATATCCTTAGAATATGGGACCAAATATAGATGACCTTGGGCATAGAGATGACTTCTTAGATATCACACCAAAGGCATGATCTATAAGAGACATAACTGATAAATTGAATTTTTTATCATGTAGAATTAAAAATTTCTACCCTGTGACAGATACTGTCAAGGATATGAGAAGTTAAGGCACAGATATGGAGAAAAGACTCACAAAAGACATATCTGAAAAAAGACTGCTATCCAAAAGACTGCTACTTAAAACTCAACAATAAAAAAAAAACCTGATTAAAACGAGACTAAAGACCTTAGCAGATACCTCACCAAAGAAAATATGCAGATGTTAAATAAGCCTATGAGAAGATGCTCCATATCATGTCATCAAGGAAAATAAATCAAAATTAAAACAATAATTAGATATCACTACATATCTTTTACTTTTTTTATTTTTTTTAAAGATTTATTTTTTATTTATACATACAAGCTGGGGTACAGGCCAGAGGCATGGGGTGGCGAGAGGGTTCACCAGAGACAGAGCGGGGAGCAGAACAGGCAGATCAGAAATACACTGCTGAGGGGAGCAGCGGGCGAGGCAGGAGAGGTCTGCCGCACCATGCGGGATTCTCCCTGGCCGGGCGTCAAACTCGTGTCGCCGCTGCCGACAGCTCCACAGCGCAGCGCTTAACCGCTGCGCCACCGGGAGGCTCACTACATATCTTTTAGAATGGCTAAAATCCAGAACACTGACAACTACATACCAGGAAGTAGAATAGGAACTCTTGTTCATGTTGGTGGGAATGCAAAATAGCAAAGCCATTTTCGAAGACACTTTGGCATTTCCTTATAAGACTAAATATAGTCTTTGCATATGATCCAGTGATGAAGCTCTTTGGTATTTACCCAAAAGAACAGAAAATGTATGTTCACACAAAAGCCTGAACATGGGCGATCATAAATCATTAACATTTGGAAAGAACCAAGATATCTTTCAGTGGATGAATGGATAAATGAACTGTGGTCCATCCAGAAATTGAAATATTATATAGCACTAAAAAGAAATTAGCTATCAAGTCATGGAAAGACATGGATAAAACTTAAATACTTATTACTAAATAAGCCAATCTGAAAATTCTACATTCTGTATAATTCTAACTGTATGACACTCTTGAAAAGACAACACGATGGAGGCAGTAAAACGATCTGTAGATGACAGGGGACGGGAGAGGGGGTTGAAGGCATGAATAAGTGAAACATAGCAGATTTTTAGGACTGTGAAAATATTTGGTATGATACTATTATACTGCTATCATGATACATTTGTCCAAACCCACAGAATATACAATACTATGTATGAATCCAGGATTCATCTGAATGATGACATGTCAATGTATCACACCTGTGAGGGATGTTGAGTCTACATATGGGGGTAAAGGCAGTATATGGAAAATCTGACTATCTTCCTCTTAAAGTCAAATCTATATGTATACACACATACATGATATATATGTATGACATGACATTGAGTTATAATATATATGGGCATATATGTATTACTTACACACATATGTACAAAATAATAATATATTGCCATGGTAGCAAATTAATGTAAAATTATCTGTAACCACTAGGGCATGGCCACCATAGGATATATAAGGAAGTCAAATACCTACATTTGTTTTTACATTACTAAATAGTAATTTTTAAGGAAGTATTAGATTTGCAGCAAAGTAAAAGAATTCCCACATACTCCTTCTCTCCTCCCCCTCATAGACGAGTTTCATTGCCCTAAAAATCTCCTGTTCTCGGGCTTCCCTGGTGGTGCAGCGGTTGAGTGCTGCGCTGTGGAGCTGTCGGCAGTGTGCAATGCGAGTTAGACGCCCAGCCGGGGAGAATCCCACATGGTGAGGCAGACCTCTCCTGCCTTGCCCGCTGCTCCCCTCAGTAGTATATTTCTGATCTGCCTGTTCTGCTCCCCACTCTGTCTTTGGTGAACCCTCTCGCCGCCCCACGCCTCTGGCCTGTACCCCAGCTTGTATGTATGAATAAATAAATCTTTAAAAAAAAAATCTCCTATTCTCTACCATAGCCCTTTCTCCCCTCAAGTGCTGGTACCCACTCATCTTTTTATTGTCTGCAGAGTTTTGTCTTTCTCAGAATACTGTCTCATTGGAATCATACATTATGTAGCTTTTTTTAGACTGATTTCTTTCATTATCTTTTCATGGCTAGATAGATCATTTCTTTTTAACACGAAATATATTCTATTATATGAATGCACCATTTACCTACTACAGAATGTTTTGGTTCCAAAATATGGCAATTAAAAATGAAATTGCTATAAAAATCGGTGTGCAGGTTTTTATGTGTATATACATTTTCAACTCATTTGGGGTAAATATCAGGGACTCACAATTGTTGAATCATAATGATTAGGGTATATTCAGTTGTGTTAGAAACCACAAAGTGGTTGCCCTGTTTTGCATTCCCACCAATAAGGAATGAGCATTTTTATAGTCCCGCAAGCTCACCATTATTGTCGTTGTGCTTTGGATTTTCATCATTCCAATAGGTCCGAAGGACCTCTTGTTGTTTGAGTTTTGATTTGCAATTCTCTAATGATGCATGATATGGAACACTTTTCATTTGCTTACTTGTCACCTGTATATCTTCATGGTGATATATCTGTTCTACTCATTTGCCCATTTTTTAGTCACATTGAAAGGAAGACAAAAGAAGAAAAAAAATAACATGAAAGAAAAGACAGGCAAGCAAAGAAAAGTGTATCGGGAAGCTATAAAGAGGTTATATTGGTTGGTATACCTCTGGGACAAGGTCAAGAAAGTCTGAAAAATGGCCAGGATCTGATCAAAAACAATATGTAGTTGTAATTTCAATATCCAATTTAAATAATGAAGACCTATTATAGTTGGTCTATACAAATTGAAAGAAGACAACAGGATTAAATGTGTTTTAAAAAGAACTTATTGGTAAAATTGAAGATCAAAATGTATTTTCCCCACTAATGTTATTCTAATTATCTTCAAGCTCATCTATTTCACATTTGCCATTATGCAGTTAGTTTTCTTTTCAGTGATAGCACTATTGTACTGCAATATTAATAGGTAAATATGAGTTCCTAATGCTATAATGTTAAATATGTTGTATATAAAATATATGCTCCACAACCAAGTTTTTTAGACAATGTCTTCTTTGCATCTGGCTTCCATCCCAACAACAGTCTCATGAATTTCTAGCCTTTTATGTTACTTACTATTTTAAATGTTAGTATTATTAACAAATATTTATTTAGAGTCATTTTAACCTGACAGGATGTTTGAAAGTTATGAGGAAAAGAAGATAATTCTTTCATGGACTGCACCATTTAGGGCACAGCAGCATTCAAATTACTGTGACTATCAAAAACACCCCACCCATTTCCAAAATCCTTTGAAAAATGCTGGCTATGAACTACAATTTTAGCTTTGCATTCTTTTAGTAGGTCTGCATTGAAGTTCTGAAACTCTTTGTGTATTTGTCAGATTTTGAACCTCAGACAAACAAACTCAAGATGGGGGATTCATCACAAGTATAAATTACCATCTCAAGACATAAACCTGGGAGTCATTACTGGTAACTTTCCCAATACTCCATTGTCCTGCACTACATCTTCTCAGTTATTTATGTTTAATCTAACTTTATATTACTATCCATTCCCCTGCCACTGCCCTGATATGACACCCCATCGTCTTGTCTTCTTCACTATCCTCATAGTTTTGATCATGTCATGTAACCCACTCCTGACTTTGGAATATTGTGGTCTTGTAAAAACACAAATGTGTGAGGCAAATGCACTGTGAAACCAATTTAACATGTATGTCCTTTTTCACGGTAAAATTGGCAAATAAAACTGAGAACTCTGAACATGCTAACAAAAGTCCCTGCACGATCCAAGTCCACCTATCTTTCTACTTTCATTACAGGCCACATCTTTAGCTGCTTCCTTTGCCCTAGGTGCACTGACACTTCATTGTATATGGCCCATATCATGTATCTCCAGCCCTTGGTCCTTCACACGTGCTATTGTCTCTGCATTATAACATTCTTCACCTAGTAGCCTGGCTATCTCCACCTGCTATTTAAATGTATTTAAATACATTAAAGTCTTCTTAAATGAAGTCTTTGCTGACTCATCAACTAGTTTCAGTTCCCATTAAATAGGTTTCTTGTCATCCTGAGATTGTCCTTATTTGACATAGGGATGATTATTATCACATACTTAATTAATTATGTTTAATTATGTAGTGTTTGTCTCTCCATCTATACCACCAATTACATCATTATATAGACATGCTATATCCCACTGTTAGCATAGTGGAATAATACTTGTATGGCTGAATGGCTTATGTCCAACCCTGATCAATCCATGGCTTTTTATTTTTATTTCTATAATGCATGAAAAGACCTGCACTGGTTGGGTTTAAAAGACACTAGTAAAGGATGTATACTGTCCATGTAGTTTACATAAGATATTCTTAAAATCTGACAAACTTTGGAACTGAGACATGATATATCACATTTGAATTATAGGTTTTGTAACCAAACAGTTGAAACAATAGGGGAGACAACTCCTTTGTTAGTAACATCTCATTTTAGATTAATAAAGCATCTACTCATGTCACTGATTTGTAAAGTTTATTCCTATTTGCATGGCTCCAATTTATACTAGAAAAATGTCTTCTTCAATTTATTTCTCCAGAAACTTGTGCAACTTGTATAACTTCAACTCAGTTTATCAATTCACTCCTTCATCTATTTAATAACTACTAATTGTTGGCTAAGGTAACAGACACTGTGCCAGGTGTTGGGAGGTGCCTTCAAGTCTCACATAGTTTCATGAGGAGGCAGCCTGGTGCTCATTGTAATAATTTTAGAAAAATTATTTTGGATTGTAAAATAGTTATTGGCATTCTAAGAGATTTTATGTGTCCAGTTGTGAAGATTTGATATGGAGTAGAATATCAACTAAAACTTTTTGACATTACTGTAGTTCACTGATTATATATATGTGAAATTAGATAGCTTAATTTTGTTACTTTCCCCACAAGTCCATTAATCACTACCATATTAAATACTCAATAAAAGTTATTAAATATAATGTCAGACCTGAAATTAATCTTCTCTTCATACAAAAAAGAGAAATTAGGTTCAGAGGTTTAGTGAGGGATCCAAAGTTACCTACTCCTTAATAATAGAACTAGGATGGGGAACACAGATTTCTTGATTACTAGGCCTCATCTCCTCCCACCATGCCTCCCATGAAAACAACTTGTAGGTGAAGACAAAGATGAAGATTATCACCGTAATGTATATATTTAAATCATTACTAAATATGTTGCAATATAGGTTGTTGTTTCCTGTTTATTTAGTCAAGTCTTCAAAGGATGATTTGCTTTTTAGTTTGAATCAATGAGCTGGTGATATTCACAACTTCCAACTCTTCCTTTCCAATGGTCTTTTATTTCTCTCCTGAAATCTTGATGTTATCCAGGTAATTACCTAAGTGACAACTATTTTATTTTGGTTACTTTTTAAAAGTAGTTTTGTATAACTTAAGTCTACAGAAGTGTAGGCTGTGATTATAAGTTTTATTTCTCTTTGAGAAAATTTTATTCCCTCCAACTAGGCCAGCACAAAGCTTTTAGTGTAGGCAAAGAAAAATGAAAAACAAAATGTTCTTTCCTGACATAAAAATCCAACCCTTTCAAACATTTTTCATTTTCCTTTAGACCATATTAATTTTGTCATTTCCAGCTGCCTGGGGAGGACCATTTTAGTTTAGACTTTGGGTTTCAGTCTTTAAGTGGATGAAAAATTCCTGGAAAATCCAAACTCCAACGTGATATGTAGTTACTTAAAGGGACTTTTTTTAAAGCCCTACTTAATGAAAACATAAAAACCTCAGAACCACATTTGGATTATTTCATGAATAATTCTGGAGTAAATGCAATGCTTTGTGTGCTTTTTTAGGAAGTTAAAAGATTATATTGAAGCATAGGCTAAGTAACAAGAAAATAAAAATAATGCAATTTACTTTTGATGAAGGTAATTTGCCTTTGATAAAGGTCAGATAATGTTAGAAAACATTTTTCTAATTCAATTAGAAATAATACGTTAAACTATTATTTTAAAACATCTCATGAATGTTGGTGATATTTTGCTAAATAAGCAAGCAAGATGAGGGAGTTGTTCATTATATGATTTTAATGAAATTATAGATTATTGATGTGTATGTGAGAGAGAGTAGTAGAGAGGGAGGGGAGAAGGGACGGGGGTAGAGAAATACAAAGAGGAGTGGATAGATGGCAGACAGAAATAAACAGTGGCTACTAGATAACTCTAATTGCAATTCTATTTAGGTAATATGGGGAAATAATTCTTACATCATTATGAGTAAAATAAGATAACCCCAGTCAAGCACTTAGCATAGCGCCAAGCACAAAACTAGCAATATCAATAATCATACATATGCCCAGGCAGGTGGCACAAGCAATAAGTTCTAGGTCAGTCAGGACATGTAACCACATTTAGCCCAACAATGAATTTTTTATTTTGAAAGTAATCAAGGTAAGGAAATTAACCAAGGTAAGCAAAAAGACTATTCTTGAATTATGACCTTGGTGGTGTTCGCTGATGCCCTATCACCTTGATGTTACTGGAAGATAATTGATGCTAGAAAATATATTATCGGAAAATCCAGAAGTGTTAAATCAGTTCTTAATGATCACTTAATCCAGTCCTCTCATTTTATAAATGTCACACAATCCCCTGTCCATTTATAGAGGGTATCTAAATCTGTTATATCTTGCACATTTATAATCGTCATATGGGAACTAAAATAATAATGCTATATATGCACAACCTTGATCAACCTGTGGAGGAAATTAGGGTGTGAATTAACTGAAATTTCTGAAAACCTATAAGGTAATCATCACAGCCTGATAGGTTATTTTTCTCCCATTTTCACACTTTAATGAAACATATGGGGTGTTAAATAATTTTTTATTCCATTCCATTCCATTCAGAACATTCACCTGACTTTTCTCCTTTTCTCACTTAGTTGTATCCTTTTTTGAGGTCTATGAATCTAAAAACAACCAAGTGGGATGCGGGTCGCATGATATTTGTAGAGGAACTTGAGTGAGACATACTTCTATATTTAAAGTGAAAACTCTTTGGCCTGATTAAAGAGAAGGTAAATCTATCTAAAGACTTCTGTTTTTATTTTTTTTAACTCGAAAAGCCAGATTAATGTTTGGGGGTCTAGATCAGGAGGCAGAAAAAAGTTCAAAAAGATGAAGAGCAAATATCAAAGGCAAAGGGGGACTTTAATAGCACCTTAGGGGAGCAAAAGATTACAAAGTATGTTTTTATAAAATATTTTTCTAGAAAAGTACACTATATTAGTTTGCTTCTTTGTCCCCACAACCACTTATAACCACTTATAATATCTTGAGTCTACTGAGCTAGACTAGATTCTCTAATTGTTCTACCTTTTTTAGGGAAATTAGAGAATAGATTTTAGCAATTTTTTCCAAGTCTATTACACAATCACTAATCCCTTGAACGCCTCCAAAGGGAGAAAATATTATAATCAAGTGAATTTGAAGAAGAATGTATGCAATGTCTCCACTTAAAGGAGAACCACAAGAAAATCATCTAAAACATTCTATATTAAAAAAATTACTTTTCTTTTTCACAATGTTTTTCCCAAATTTATTTGCTCATTGGAAACATACTTTGTAGGATTTTGTTAAACCCTTGCAACTGACAAGTCAAGTTACAATGAACATTTATGACATATAATTTTATACTTTTCCCCACAGGTTAGATTCTTGGTTTCTTTGCTTCAACACCATTTTGAATTTCTTTCTTTTTCATGCAAGGTTGAGGGGCAATTCTTAGAGAATTGTTAGATCACATGCACATCAAGCTGTCTGGTTTGCCTATGCCTAACTGTGCTCATGTTACATGTTGTGGGATGAGAGAGGTAGACAATGGGAGGTAAATTGTAATACAAATGTTGATAAGGTATTGACTTATTCTGGGGATCTGAGATAACTGAATAAAGCTACTTGGTAGGGAAATGAAATCACACTTGGTTCTTAGACATGTTTGAAGAAGAAAGCATCTCTAACACCATTACAAAAAGACAGCAAGGTGAGGGTAAGGGGGGGAACAGGAAATATTTATTCTTCATATAACCATCTCTAAAGGATCTTACAAAGAAGGTATCAGAGAAACAGAGGACTGCACAGCTGCAGAGCAAAAATACAGACAGATGCAGTGATTGCTCAGACAACATATAAAGGAGTTAACAAAAAAGGAATCCCGGTTACCAAATCTTGCCTTCAGTGATCAGTCACTGTATATGGCACCTGTCATAGCTCATCTCTTTTATGGATTTTGAGCTTTGTTTTGAAAATACAGCTATTTCAAAATGAAATAAACAAGCCATGGAGAACTCAGGTTTAGCCATGTTTACTCAATAAGCCCTAAGCTCCAGTGAAGTGAGATTCTTTGCAATAAATCTCTAATAAAACCTTGTCAAAATGAACACAAAATAATTAAAGGAAGCAGAGAGCAGATGGCTCTACTCTCGCCTTCAGAGATTATATCACTTCAATTAACAGGGAGTGAAAGAAAAAATGTGCTGTACCTTTTTGGTAATAAGAATATAAATATTCTTTTAATCATAGTTTGACCAGAGAAAAAACAATATGTAATTAAAATTTATTTCAATACAATGTTATTTCAGAGTTTTGTTTTTTTTTTTAAGATTTATTTATTTACACACACAAGAGCCTAGGTATAGGCCAGCAGTGGGGGTGGGTTGGGCAGGGGTAAGAGGATTCACCAGAGACAGAGGGGGAGTAGAACAGGCAGACTGACTGAAATACACTGCTGAGGGGAGCAGCAGGCAGGACAGGAGAGGTCTGCTGAGCCATGTGGGTGAGCTCCCTGGCTGGGGTTTTTACTCCATGGTGCAGTAGCTGCTGATAGCTTCATAGTGCTGAGACTTAACCCCTTGTGCCACCAGGGAGGCCCTGTTATTTCAGAGTTTTAATAGGCAAAGGCTATATTGTTCTCCAAGAGAAGAATCTTTCTACAGCCTTCTGGTCAATGGTGCATCTTCCCCAGTGATAAGGCAAGTTTCTAACTCCCTTGGCATACAGAATTTGTGTTTGATGTTATCAGGAAACATTACAAATAAAATTTAACTAAGTGGTTACCTCTCAGTATAGCAAGCAGGCAATGAATTTGTCAGTATTGACAAATTCAGGAACTCTGAGGAATATTAGGTGTGCTTTTAATTTTAGACTGAATTCCTTTTGGTTATAAGGTGAACATTAGAGCAAGTGTTTGGTTCACAGAAGCTGTTAACAGATATTCCAATCAGGAAAAACAACTAAATTTAACAACCAAATAACTAAATTTAAAATCCAAATAAGTAAGTACTGTGCCTACATTTTTCCTATTCACCTGGTTGATTAACGTTTTTCCTGACATATTAGGGAATCAAGAAACTCACCACCTCACAGGAACTGACATGCCCTGTCCTCTAAGCAGATGACTCCTCATGATTAGCAACATGTTCAACAAGATGAATGAATGACAAAGGGGGCCCTCTGAAATAGTAGTGAACAAGTAATGAAAAAAATAATCATTTTTTCATTGAAGTCATACTATCACAGGAGCCAATTATTCTTTTCAAGAATATGTTCTTGTTATAAAGCAGTATCTGTTACTAAAAAGAATATTAACAATAGAAGGGTCCTTCTCCATCTAAGCTCAGTGACTCTTCATCTAAAGCAATACTAAAGAAATGGAAAGAAAGTTTGTATTGAAATTATCCAAATTCCAAGCTTGACAGGTATGCAATTCGGGCTTAAAAATGTTGAGGGTAAGTTGTGCATTTTATCAACACTAACATTATTTCCATAAAATATACTACTGTGCTCCAGTATACTACTGGAGCAAAATTCCTTTTCATATCTATCTTTTCTCCTTCCTTTCTTCCTTTCTTCTTTCCTCCCTCCCTCCCTCCCTCCCTTCCTCCCTCCCTCCCTCCTTCCTTCCTCTCTACCTTCCTCCCTTTCTTTCTATCATTTATATGTCCATCATACATATTTAATAATTTTCATAGAACTTATCACCATTATAAATTATTTTATTTACATTTTTAAAATTTTCTTATTTTACTACCAATCTTCCTCACTTGAATTTGATTTCCATAAGGTAGAAATTGTATTTGTTTTGTTCTAATGCCCAGAATCTGCATTCAATAAATATTTGTTAAATGAGTTAAGAGTTAATAAAATAATGAAATGAACACCAGATTTGGGTGGAAGTATTCTAGATATGGCCTTGTTCTGAGTTTATAATTTAATTGGCTAGTCAACAAACCTATTGAACTAAATTTGTGTAACTGTTAGACACAAAGTGGCAGTGACATTGAGATTCCTAGGTCTGATACAGAGATCTGAGGTTTACTGTGCTTTAATGCTGACTAGCCTTCCTAATTGTAATGAATTACCTATCTCAAGACTCAGTTTCATTTGCTGTAAAATAAAGGTTGAGAGACAACCCTTATGGCGAGAGTTAAACCACATAACCTATGTAAACTATTTGACACCATGTTAAGTGCTCAATAGGTTGAAGCTCTTGGGTTTTTCATTAGGGATGTGGGTCTCATCCTGCACAAAACGAGGTCATCTATCCATGATTCAACTGCAAGGAATGTCAAATAAATTTTCCTCAATGTCCTTTAATTCTACACGTCAGAGTTTATAATTGGAATGAGAACATCTGTTATATGGCAAGTAAGGAACTAACACTAGACTTAGGAATATTTTTGAAGACTTGTCTTAGAGGCAATTCAACCCACTGCATTTTGGAAATATTTCAAAACTTTCTTCTATATAATATATATCAGGTGGTTACAGCAGGAAATGTCTCTGTGCCAATTCAGTATTGTTTATTTCATATTGAATTCAGCTCACTGAAGGTAAATGATATATCAAGGACACTTGGTTGCCACAGGTTTGTAATTTTATAAATGAAATTCTGGTAAATACAAATGACTTGGCTTTGTTTTTAACATTCACAAACATAACTTCCGAGTAGAGGAAAGGCTGTAAGCTGAAATAAGTCAAAATGCAAATGCCTGTATGACCTTGAGACATAAGCATTACCTCTAATTAAACATAAGTATTACTTAAGTATATACTTATTTATACTTATATAGATAAGTATAAATAAAACATAAGTATTATTAAGCCGTAAGTATTACCTTTAATTAAACACTTTCCCCCCCCCCTAATTCTTTCTATCTACTTAGGAAAAATAACCACTTATTTTTTCTGTCTTTGGGTTTGGAGAAAACTCTCTATAAAGAAAAATCATTCTATCCTAAGAAATTTGAGCTTTAAATTAAAAACTCTATTAAGTAACTTTTCTTCTCAAGTAACATTATTACTTAACCCCTAGAAAACAACTATCTCCAAAGGCATCTTTAAAAAAAAAAATGATGAGGCAGCTATAACACTGACCAATTAACTCTTAATTATACATGTAAATGGAAACTGAATAGTTCAGAGAATTTCAGCCTTCAAGTAAGCTTCAAATTACTTACATATTGATGAGACATTTATATATTTCTCCAATTAGAGTGTACCTAAGATCATTGCTAATCAAATGGGAAATGACTCAAATTATTTATTTGAGGTAACACTGGTTTACATTTTTTCATATGCCTATTGGTCATCTGTATGTCTTCTTTGGAGATGTGTCTATTTGGTTCCTCTGCCCATGTTTCTTTGATTGGGTTCTCTGTTCTCTTTTTATTGAGTTGTATAAGTTACTTGTAGATCTTGGATATTAGGCCTTTGTCAAATCTATGATGTGCAAATATTTTCTCCTACTCAGTAGGGTGTATTTTTGTTTTACCGATAGCTTCCTTCTCTGTACAGCAGCTTTTTAGCTTGATGTAATTCTGTTTATTTTTGTTTTTATTTTCCTTTTTTTTTTTTTACTTTTAAAAATCACCTATAACCTTTATTTCAAAGGACATTTTTAGGGGATATGGAATTCTTGTTGACAGCTTATTTCTTTTTTTAAATTTATATTTAATTATTTTTTTAATTTTTGTTTATATTCTTTACATTTTGTAACCCTCCACCAATTCACCCATGACCCATCACCATGGTCCCTTGTGTCCTTTTCTACTCCATTTTGTGCCCTTATTTTATTTTCCTTATTGTCATAGTTCCCAAACACATCCCTAAAGCTAATGTTGTAGAGTGTATTCCCTGTGCTTTCTCCCATGTATTTAATGGGTTTTGGTCTTATTCCAGTTTAACCCATTTTAAGTCTATTTTTGTATATGATGTGGAAAAGTGGTCTAGTTTTAGTTTTCTGTGTGTGGCTGTCCAGTTTTCCCAATAGCATTTGTTGAAGATACTTTCCTTTCCCGAGTGTATAAACCTGGCTTCTTTGTCATAGATTAACTGTCCATATAAATGTGGGTTTTTGTCTCTGGGTTCCCAATTTTATTCCATTGATCTGTGTGTCTGGTTTATTCTAATACCATACTTCAAAACAAATTTTAAAACTAAGTTAAAAGTCTTGCTATCACTTAAATGTTCACATTCTAAGACAGACAACATCATTTCTTTGGTTGAAATAAATCAATATATAAAGTTGCCCCTCCCCGTCTCTATTTTCTCATTTGCCGTCACTCCCTCTCCTACTTTCTCAATTGAACTGTAGGATTCATGTGGAAATAAGAGTAAGAAAACCACTGGTTTTGAAAAAGATGAGTAGCTGGCATTAGATCATCACACTGTTAAAAAAAACAAAACTACAAAAGATAGACAGAATGTTTAAAAAATCAGCTGCTACCATTTTGTATATTCTGGGTTATAGCTGAAATTATTGAGAGAAGTAATGTATAGGAGTTGAATTCCACTTTTACTTTGGTTTTTCTCTAAAAG
The DNA here is from genome assembly GCA_004024925.1 of Scalopus aquaticus. Lineage (NCBI taxonomy): Eukaryota > Metazoa > Chordata > Mammalia > Eulipotyphla > Talpidae > Scalopus > Scalopus aquaticus. The sequence continues at coordinate 65,419 of PVIJ01001227.1, read as the reverse complement.
CATGTTGTATCAACAGAGGAGAGCAAACTGTGACAACCTACCCCCACTAGATTTTTCTGACACACACTGTTCAAAAGTGTGGAGCAGGGAATCAGGTTGCAAATAGACAAAGGTGCTCAAAGCAAACAGAGGACACATCAAGAATTAACTTGGGCCTCCCTGGTGGTGCAAGGGGTTAAGTCTCAGTCTATGAAGCTATGGCAGCCACTGCAGCACGAGTTCGATCCCTGGCCAGGGAGCTTCCCACATGGCACAGCAGACCTCTCCTGCCTCACCCACTGCTCCCCTCAGCAGTGTACTTCAGTTGATCTGCCTGTTCTCCTCCCCACTCTGTCTTTGGTGAATCCTCTCACCACCCCACACCTCTGGTATACACACCAGTTTGTATGCATAAATAAATAAATGTTAAAAAAAAAAAAAAGAACTGAAGACTCACCACACAGCTGGGGTTTGGGAAACCTGGCCAGAGAGAGAAGTCAGCAAATGTACCCCAAAGGTACATTTAAATCACCTTTTTTGGCTTCTTTAGCAACTCCTAAGCTATAAGGGGAAGACATGAAGATGTTTAGAAAGGAGACTCAATGAGAGGCTGGAGAGCTGAGCAGACATTTCAAGCTTGTACAGTGTTGAGGAGATAGAGTTTGAAGTTTAAATGCAGCAACAGTGACATCCAGTATCAGAATAGGAATAAGGATCACACTTAGGTATATGGGGACAATACTGAGACTCACCCATAAAAGCATAAAACCAAGGTTTGACATGGTGAAGGTGATTAGTCTAAAATTTAAGTGCTTCCTTTACAGATTATAATTGAATACTCTATAGAGGAGGGTGATATAATTTATGCTAGCACCTAACTTCCATGATACTCAAAACACCAAAAAAGAAAAACAACAACAACAGCAAAACACAGAAAAGATGGCAGGTAATCAGAGGGAAAAACATTTAGTAGTCACATAACCAGAGATGATCAAAATAATGATTACAGACAAAAATCACCAGAAAAAAACTATAAGTTAAAGATGAATAAGAAAGAAGATGGCAACGAAAAAAAAACAAAAACAAAACAAAACACAAGAATGTCAAAAGCTACAGAATCTATTTAAAAACATTAAATGGACATTCCAGGACTGCAAAATATAATTGCGGAACTTAAAAGCTCCATGGATGTTGTTGTCTCCCTTTGTAACTGTAAAGCCATATTTATAACATACTATTCCAATTTCTGCCACATAGAATTTTCATTCACATAAGCAAAAAACCGAAATAACCTTTTATAGACGGGAAATAATTCAGTATATTGCAACAATTGTTTCTCAGTAAGTAATCAAGGAAGTTTCCTGCTTTTTATACAACTGGATTACTCTATTACTACCTACTGTTAAATTATTTTCACAGTTAATTACTAATCATATTGTGAAACGATTGGTTGTATAAATCAATAAATAATGTTTCAGATAAATTCACTGTATAGCTAGAGAAAAAAACACATCTAGGAATACCAAAGGAGGCCCTGCCACTCCGAACGGTGAAACTTGTTTTCTACTAGAGCTATGAATCCGGCTTGTAGCAGATGCGGCAGCTAGTGCTGCAGGAGGAGCGGGTTGAGGGCTGCCAGGTAACCCTAGTGGAGGTACACCTGGGCCGTGGCCACCTCTGGGTTCCCCAACATCTATTAGGAGGGTGACAATTCCAGGCACGCCTCAAGTGCCCCCCACCTACCCTTACTCGCTGCTAACCAAAGCTGGATCAAGAGAAAATTTAGGAGAAAAACCAAAGCCTCTCTCGCACAGTTTACAAACCACGGGACGCAGCTTTCTAAAACCAAGCGAAAGTTCACGCGTAGAGTTGGGGTTTATGACCATAACATCCGCAAAATAGGTAGCAAAAGCCACACAATGGAAACTTAGTTCCTAATGGATTGCGTTTTGAGTTCAAATCACGAGGTGCCTGCTGGGCTCCAGATTTTGAGCAGACATATGCCTCAGATCCTGGTTGTTCGCCTGACCATTTCTTTTTGGGCCCCATTAGTCTGATGAGGTCTGTTTTCATAGTAATAATGGTTTGGAGGGTAGGGGGGCCTTCACTCAGCCTGTTTGTCCACGCCACGACGTGGCCATGCTCCACTCCCTTCCAGAACTCCAGAGCAGGGAGAAACTCTCCGTGGGAGCAGGAAGCCATCCATAAGGTCAGGACATCGTACTGGGCCTCATCTCCCTCTCCAACAAACCCCTTCTCACCTGTCCACACAGATGCCTCGCGACGGCCTGGAAGCGGAATGCTAGGCGAGCGGCTGGGTTGCTCACGGACCCCACCGGAAGGGACCAAGTGGATGCACACATGCGCAAGTCGCAGGGTCAGACTTCTACGAGGACTCCTGTTTGGCTGCGACGCCAAACCGGCTTCCTGGACGGTGACGAGGAGGAGCGACTCCAGGAGGAGGAATCCTGACCTTGAGACCCCCCACTGTGGGTTCCGCCCTGGTAGGCCTTTGGGGCACCTCCTTGTGCCCAAACAACCTCACGCTGGTCTGTGCAGTCGTAAGCCTTGGTTTGTGCCGTTTTAGATCTAGTCTTTCTTTCCCATGTTTGTTTCGGGTTTTCCTCTGCTTCAGAGATGAGGAGTCAGGCCACTCCAGCTGAGTTGTCCCCACATAGGAGTGGCACCCGGTCAGTCCTGGCCATGACGATCCCCAGGACTGGGGTGCCCAATCGGCCCTGACCCTGCCTCAGCTCCCGCAGAAGACATATGGGGTTCCACCTCGTGAATGGGGAGATTAACTTGAGGTCACCTCTTCTCTCTGCTTTGGTTTGTTCGAAATTTAAATGACATGACTGTGAGGGAGGAGGGAAGGTTGCCTCAACAATGGAGGATATGGTCCTTGTTTTCAGATCTGTTTGGTGAGGGTCAAGGAAATTACACTTTATTTACCAGTATTTATTTTGTCGGTTAGGCTACAATATACTAAACCACGAAAGTCCTCACTATTGTTCCTTAGTTACAAAGAATTTTAATTTTCCGTAATTCTTTAGGAAGTTGAAATAGAAACATTTACTTTTTAAAAAAATTTTTTTTCTTATTTTAACAAAGGGGCTGTTGATGGTCTCTTTGAATTCAACTTTGATTATTCCTTTACATTTTCTCTTTATTTCCTTTTGCTTTTACTCCAGTTAACTGCCTTTCCTCATTCTGAGGCTCTTCTAAACTCTGTTTGCCCCCAAGTTTAGGTGATGATAGACTCCTGTGACTGTACCTTGATCTTTTTGGCTTCTGGAATTGAAGGAGCTCTTTAATGTATTTGCTAACTAGGAAATATAGCTTATTCCACAGTAAACCTGAATTTTACAACGTAGGATCTTTTCCAAGGGGAGGGAAAGATGAATTCAAAGAAAAACACTAACAGACTGAAAAATCTTGAAAGCTGGCATATATTGATGCTGAAAACATTGGCACATTGCCAAAAAAGTATTTTCACAGAAGATGTTCAACTTTAGATGTCTCCACATCTTCTTGAGTTTTAACAGGAGGATCCCAACAAGGCCTCACAGTGAAGGACCAGTAAAGATCTTGTGCCTGTGGAAGTGGCTATAAAGTAACCACTGTGAAATAAGCCTAGAATCTCGGTAACATTGCCTTCATCTCAAAGGGAAAAGCCTTTATCAGAGCCTTATTTCACTTGAAAGATGAACTTTTCTCCCACTCCAGTCCTGTGTAACATTCCTAATCTAAGTGAGGTGAGAATTACATTAGAGTGTCATTGAATCGGGATACAGACCCATTTAAAGACTGCAATTTTATAAAATTACCAAACTTTCCTCATATAGTTTTATGATAAAATAGCAGTATAAAATTTTATAAAATTGCAGTCTAAAAGAAGTCAGAAGGAAATACTACATGTAGAACACACTGTAAGAAATGAAGAATGTCTTTGATGCCTGATTAATAGTCAGTCTAGCCAAGGAAAAATATCAGTGAACTTGCTGAAAACTATACTCCCATTCACAATAGATTATACACATTTTTCTTTCTCCTATGGAGTATTTACCAAGATACCAGATTCTAGATAATCCAGAACATATTAACAAATTTAAGAAAAATCATGTGACATATCCTGTCAGACCAAAGGGAATGAAATTATAAATCACTAAAATAAAAATAGTTGGAAAATATCCAAATATTTGGATATTAAACAGCACAGTACTAAATAACCCATGGGTCAATGTAGAATTCCCCCAGAAAAATGAAAATATAACTAATCAAAAATTGTAGTATGCAGTCAAATAGTTCTTAGAGGGGAATATATAACTTTAAACATAAGCATTAGAAAAGAGAAAAATTTGAAATCAATAATTTTTTACCTCACAAATCAGAAAGGCAATTTAATCCTAAAGCAAGTAGAAAGGAAATATTTAAAATTAGTGCTGTAATCAATGAAATTGAAGGAAAAAACATTAAAGAAAAAGTAAATCAAAGGCAGACACTTTGAAATGATTACTGAAATTAAAAACTCTAACCAGGCTAATAAGACCAAAAAGAGAAGATATGCTACCATACCAGAAATGAAACAAGGATTAATGTGATTGATCACATACATTAAAAGGATAATAGGGATATTACAAACTGTTCAGTGCCAGTGATTTTGTTAATTGAATCAGTAATTAAAACATTCTGATAAAGCATCAGGACCTTACAGGTTTCACTAGTGAAGTTTACCAAAAATTTAAGGCTTAAAAATGATACCAACTTGGACCTCCCTGGTGGTGCAAAGAGTTAAGTCTCAGCACTATCAAGCTTTCATCAGCCACTGCAGCATGAGTTCATTCCCCGGCCAGCTAACAGGGGAGCTAACCGACATGGTGCAGCAGACCTTTCCTGTGTTGCTGGTTGCTTCCCTCAGCAGTGTATTTCATTATATCTGCCTATTCTCTCCACTTTGTCTCTGGTGAGTCCTCTCACCCCCTGCACCTCTGGCCTACATTCCAATTCTTACATATATAAATAAATAAAAGTAAATATTTAAAACTATACCAACTCTGTAATATCTTCCAGAAGATAGATGCAGAGGGAAACTACAACTAAATTTAATATTGAAAGCCTGACTGCTTTTAACTTAGGAACAGTATAAACATGTCCACTTCTACTAATTGATCTGGACATCCTATTTAATGCAGTAAGATATCTAAAATATTAAAAGCATACATATTGGAAAGGGGAGACTAAAACTTCATTCATAGATGATTTGAGTGTCTAGAAAATCTAAATGTCTACAGACACCATAAACTGAATCTTCTTGAAAGTAAAAAGCATGACATACTCCATGTGTGCTTGCAATGAACAATAGAATCTTAAAACTAATAATTGAATACCATTTATAATACCAAGAACAAAAAATGCATTCAAAGGTATAAAACAATATACATAGTCTATATAGGGAAAAGTGCAAACACCAATAAAGATCTAAATAGATGGAAAGTTATTTCATCTATTCCATGATTTGAAGTCAGTATTAAATTATCAGTGCATCCTAATTTAATCTATAAACACTGTCCCAGTTAAAAACCCAGCTATTAGAAACATTCTGTTTTATGTGGAAAGACAAAGGAACTATAATAACCCATTTATACTGAATAAAAAAGAACAATGTTGAGGTCTCATACACTTCTACTTCAGAACTTACTACAAAGCTATCATCAAAGACTGTTGGCAAAATATCTATATATCCTGATCAATGGAAAAGAATACAGAACTTAAAACACATACATGAAAATATAGTTGTTGATCTTTGACGAAGATACAAAAGCAATTTAGTGGAGAAAGGATAGTAGTTTCAGTAAGTGGTGCTGAATTAACATTCATTTTTTTAAAATGAAGCCAGACTCAGGCCTTCTACCTTTAATAAAATTTACCTCTAATGAACCATATAACTAGATGAAAATACAAAACTATAAAACTGGTAAAATACAGGACAAAATCTATATTGAACTTGGGTGTGGTGATGAGTTTGGATATAAATCAAGAACACAATTCATGAAAAAAAAACGTTGAGGTAGAGCTTTCAAAATTAAAATCTCCTCTCAAAGGCACTGTTAGTAAAATAAAAAGTTGCATGCTATAAGAAAATACTTGCAAATATATGTGATAAAGTAAGATGCAATATGTTTTATGAAGTCTGAAACTCAACTTTTTGTCTGAATAGACATCAGGACGGTTATAAAGATGGTAAATAAACATGTGAAAAGATGTAAGAGATTCAATATCAGACATATTAGGGATACAAATTTAAACAAGGAGACACAATATTGCAAACCATAATGCCTAAAACCCTGAAATCTGATGATGGCATGATTCATAGTTCTAGAATTTCTCATTCATTCCTGAGATGAGTACAAAATGGTAGAACAACTTTGAATGAAAGTTTGCTAGTTTTTTAAAAGTCTAAATAATCTTAACCATATGTTTCAACACCCACACACATAGATACCCAACTGATTAGTAAACTCATGTCCACAGAAAGCCCACTTGCAAATTTTATATATTATAGTCATAGTTTTCCAAAACTAGAAGCCAACAAGTTGTCTTTCAATAAATGAATGGATGATCAAACTGGTTAACCCATTAAAATGCTATTTATTATATAAAAGTAACGGAGGATTAAAAATACGATTAAAAGGTAAGAGCAAAACTGCAAGGCACTTTTAACCAAAATAGATACAAATAAAAACCAAAGCAAAAACTTCTGAATGTTTAATTTTTTTAATTTTAATGATTAATGGTTAACATATAGGGTGAAGTGCACATACCTTAGATATATATAAATTATTTATGAGTTATTGTGATTTTAATTTTTTAATTTTAATGGTTAATTTTTTCTTTTCTGAATTGGCCAAAGCCTCAAATGATTCAAAGTTAACAAGTGATCAACAGTCAAAAAAGTGAGGAATATCATTAGTCAGAGCAATACAAATCATTAACATGGTGTAATATAATATAACTGTGCACCCAACAAAATAACTAGTAAGATATATAATACCAAGTGTTGCAAAAGTGCTGCCTGCTGCATGACAGGTAAATTAGGATTGCCACTTTGGGCAGTTTCCCAGCTGTGATACTATTGAGTATGAATTCAGCAAAAATAGTTCTTAAGAATTAGTTAACACGTTCAAGCAGAGTTTTATTTCCCTACAGCAATCTGAGTTGAAAATAGCTCAAATGTCCATCAACAGTAAAATGGATGCTTTCTCCTAGTTATTCACCAAAATGAAAAAAAAAAAAAAAGCAAACATTATGTACTAGCCTCATAGACTTTATGTATAACAAAGAAAGAAAGATGAGAGAAAATACTGTATCATTCCTTTAATGTGGATTTTATAAAGAGGAAAATTTAAGCTGCTATCATAGGAATCAGAAAAATACCTTTGAAAGTGATCCTGACTGAAAGAAGAATAATATATCCTTCTGAAGTCTTGAAAAATACTCAAAATCTTGGTCAAAATAATCAGAATAATTCATAAATAATTGATATATATGTAAGGTATATGCACTTTACCCTGTATCTTATACCTTAATTTTAATATAGTGAGACACATAGGGAATAATACCCATTGCTGTATTGAAAAGCTGTGTCAGTAATAATGATAAATATTGAAATATGAACAAATATATTCAATAAATAAATATTACTGTATGTAAGTGAATTGGCAATGAATTTCTCTGTACCTGGATCTTTGCTTTTATTTATCATAATCAATTTCCTTAGTATGTATACCTAGAAGAATTAGAAGGGCAATGAGAAAAAGCATATGTTCAAATAATTATACTTTTTGTTTTTTGCAATCAAGAGTTATGATCTTAATCTCAGCTTTGTTTGACTTTAGATGTGTTTCCTTGTCTAAAAATCAGTTCTCCTTTATCTGTTAAATTGATACAATAGAATTTTTTCATCATAAGAATTGTTAGAATAACTTTAACTAAGGCCTGTGAAGCATTTGTCACATGTGAAAGTTCCTGTGCATGTTAGCTAACACTGAAATTTGCTGAAGAGAAATCATAATTTAAAAATTTTTGATATAGTGAATAATCTGTTAATTTAGTAATTGCTTTTATTTCCTTTTCTGACCGATTAAAGTGAGTTAGAGGCCGTATTTTCTGATGATGCATAGTAATCCATCATGTCATCCTGAGAATGATAAGGTGGCTTCAAAATCAAAAGTTCACATTTTGAACAGCGTATGTCTCAAGTTTTGTCTTTACACCAACAATCTCCTGTCTTGCCTGCTGCTCCCCTTAATTCAGTGAATCTGTCTGTTCTTCTCCCAACTGTCTCTGGTGAATCTTGGCGAGACAGGAAAGGTCTGCCATGCGCACCATGTGGGTTAGCTCCCTGACTGGGTATTGAACTCATGTGCAGTGGCTGCAGATAGCTTCATAGTGCTCTGTCTCTGGTGAATCCTGGCGAGACAGGAGAGGTCTGCCATGTGCAACATGTGGGTTAGCTCCCTGGCTTGGTATTGAACTCGTGTGCAGTGGCTGCGGATAGCTTCATAGTGCTGAGACTTAACCCATTGCACCACCAGGGCGGCCCCATTCTTTACAAAAATTAAAAAAAAAAAAGAATAAAGAATGATAGGAATTAAAAAAGGATGCAACTCAAAAGTTGCAGCTATTAATATCATGGATTTAAATAAGTTTATGTACTTAATTTTGGATATATAGCTGTATATGTGCAAGTATATACATGTGTTTTCTTTCATTCTGTCCTGTTTTAGGGTTTTGTATCACGAATAGACTACTTTTATAAATATTCCCAGCTTCTTTACAAATGTAGCAATATTCTAACAAAATAGCAAACAAAACCCAACAATTTAAAATCAATAATAAGGGAGTTACAAACTCCCTATCTAAAAAAGTAAAGAAGGTGGTTAAATTTTAATAATAAGGGAGTTACAAACTCCCTATCTAAAAAAGTAAAGAAGGTGGTTAAATTTTAGAAAATTAATATGATCCCCTGAATTAAGAGATTTAAAATAGAAAATGATTCAGTGTATGTCATGGTGTTTTACTTTATAGCAAATTAAGAAAGCCTGATAAAATTTATTTACAAAGTGTCTATTAGATTTCTACATCTAAGTAGAATACAGTCACTACAGGCTGTGTCAACAAGATAAAACCAAGTATCAATATATTGCAAATATTATGTTTTTAAAGGTGCTGGAAGACAAAAGCAGTGCTGTGAAGTTGAGAATGCAATGAAATACCATTTCAAAGAGAGGAGAATAATTCTGAGGTGAGTGGATAATTGCCAGCTGGCTATCTGTTTCCTTGCCGTGTTGGTGGTGTGTTTGCCTTGGGAGCTTTTGTTAATTTGAGGTTCTATTAGCCCAGGCAAATGACTTACACTGGGAATTAGAAAAGCTTTCATGAGAATTGGGGCCTGTAGTGACAACTGGAATGTTGTGGAGCCAAAAATTCATGGCTAGTTTGCCACATGGGGACATTTTCTAAATGGAGGGTGCCATGGGAGACTAGAGAGCTAAAACCAAAACACGGAATGAAATCTTCGGCATTCTCACTGTGCTTCGGAGACACAGATCTGTTTGAGGCCCGCCTAAATTCCCAGTACTTCTCCCTGTCAAGTCATTTACCAAATGTTGAAAACTCTGTAGAACAAGAAGCTAAACAGCTTAAGTTCAAAACTCCAAAGAGCTGCATGGAATCTCCAGTATTCTTTTAGTTCCAAAGAGACACAAACCCATCAAGCCGCCCAATAAATTACAGGTGGGGATGGGGGGGGTGTGGCACATGCCTAGAATTATCACAGTATTAGATTATCAGAGAATTCAAGACAGTGATTATCACTTGGGATTGAAGAATGGTTTGATTGGGGGCTTTCTAAGAAATTTCCAATATATTTCTTTATAGTAGTTAGATGAATATCCACTTTTTAATTAAATGTGAATTAATTCATGTTTGATGAATTTTATGTGGTCAAAATATATCACAGTAAGTAGAAGTTTAAAGCAAAAATCAGAAATATGTTCTACCATAGGTCACTTGCACAATAATTATAGGTAATTTAGAGTAGCATAAAATAGTTAGAAATAAGCGGTAGCATATCACAAAATATTAGAAATTCTGCTAATTCTTTTAATTTTCCAGGTAGCAGTTAATTTTTTTTCATGGCTTGTTGTTTGGAGTATTCTGGTTTGCATTTTTTTCCCTCCATATTGTCTTTGGAAGAAAAGATAAGCTATGGACAATATTGTAGTATTATTTAATCATAAACTAGCAAAATAAATATAAGATAATCATTCACAAGTATAGTTTATCATCATTCTCAACCCGATGACGCTTAGATAAGTAACTCATACTTTCATTAGCAAGAGTATTAGTTTACTTGCCCAGTCATAACAAAATACCAATACTGGGTAACTTAAACAACAGCAATATATTTTCTCACAATTCTGGATGCTGAAGTCCCTGATCTTGATCTAGTAGCATCATTTTCTAGTGAAAACTCCTTTCTTGGCTTTCAAATGACCATGTTGTCCTTACACAGGCTTTTCTCTAAACTAGTTTGAAGAGAGAAAAAATGAGTTTTTCTACATTTTTTCTTGCAAGAACTTTAATCCTGTCACGTCAGTGTCCTGCCTTTATGACCTCAATGACCTTGGTTACTTCCACAGAAGCCCTATCTCTAAATACTGCCATAGTGTGGGTTAAGCCTTTAATATATGAATTTGGGAGATAAACAGACCTTCAGTTCAGTCTTTGGCAGCAAGATACATATATTTTCCTTTTTAGAATATGATTTTACTAATAAGTAATTATAAAGTCTTTAAAGTGTTAGCTTATAATATCTGAATGATTGCTTGCAGGTCTGTCCTAAAGAAAGAAAAGTGATAGTCACTCTTCTCTTGGTTAAAGTTTATTTTTATCTAGGAGTATTCCTCACTTGCACTTTGGATAATATAGTTCCATAAATATATTGGAAGAAACTTGGTTGTAAGGCAGTGTCATGTGAAACTTTAGTCAACTCTGTTGTATGGAGTACTGAAGTGAGTACAGTGTAAATTTAGAGCAGGGATCTCTTCATTGTCCAAACTAGCCAGTGTGGAATGGGATTCTGTTTTTATTTTTTTCTTACATTTTTGTTCATTTTTGTACAATATTTGATTTTTCCCCTCAGGTTAAGTTAGTCCGTATAATTTCCCTACAACCATGGCACCCATGAGCCATCAACATAATCCCCTATGCTTTTCCCTCCTGTTCTGAGCCATCTCTCTAGCCCTCCCCTCCTGTATGCCTCAGATCTATGGTTTGCCTGCAAGTTTTGTCTTTTGCCTGACACTTTGTTCAATTTCCCTGTATTCCTCCTATGAGAACATCCAATATTTTTCTTTTTCCTTCTGACTTATTTTGCTTAGCATAATCTCTTCCAGCTTCATCCATGTTGCCACAAATCTCATGAGTTTATCTTTTTTGATTGTTTAGTAGTTGAAATAGGATTCTGAATCGTGGTTTTCTGTACTTTCAGTTTTAATTTTGTTTTTTAAATTTCATATTCCAACAGTGTGCTTTTATTTCAAGTCTTACTGTTTTGTTCAAAGTGAAGGAGAAAGATGGAAAAGACACTGTGACTTCATAATATCAATGAAAAGTCAACCCATTTTTGAAAAAAAAATATTTTTTTCCTTCAAACTTTCAACCATTTTGGAATTTCCATTTCAATCTTTCAACTGTTAAACATGCTTTAGGTAATTTAGATAGCCAACCAAAACATTGACATTTTCAAATGTTTATAAGGTTTTTTAAGTTGAAACTTTCAGTCTTGCTGCTTTTTTAGAACTGCAGTTCTATATGCCATATGTTAACTGTTCTGCAAATAATCCATCTGTGATCATTTGTGGAATTTCCCTCCTCCAGACTTCTATTCCAAGCTCCATGTAAGTAAAGTGTCTTGTGGGTTACAGTTACCATTCTTTCCTTCTACGGGCTGAAGGTTTTGAAGACCTCCATGTACCTATGTATAATCCACATTTAACGTAGAAGGATTAGGTTCAAAGAGGGGAACACAGAAAGAGAGATGACAGAATTTCATAACATTTCTCAATAGTCAAAAAAAAGCACATATGAAAAATAGCTGAGGCTTTTGTGTTCTGAATTTTTTAGCCTATATTTAAAGAGGATTATAACTTTGTTAAAGCTGCTTTATTTTTTTACCTTCAAAAATGAATAAGGAAATGTCCTTTTAGGGGGTAAGTGATTTTGATTTTGAAGAATCTAGAGAAGGAGATGGGAAAAGAACAAGAGTTCTTTGGACCAAGTTTAAGAGTGAATATGTGTTTCAGTGCTCAGAGATTAAAAGGACATATTAGAAAGTTTTCTAGATGGTTGAGAACCTCATCATCTGTCATGGCCTCCAGAACATGTGAAGAAGAGCATCCACCTTTAATTACTATTTGACAATCATGCTACAAAGTAGCAACGGTCTTGAGGAGACTGAATCATCTGGGTCATGGCTAGTTAACCACAAAGCCTGGTTTCATGGACATGCACATTGGGATATTATACAATACATTTAAGTGATCTACTTAAATTTGTAGTGGGGCACTATTTTGATACAATAGCTGCCAGGGTTATCTTTTTCTCTTAACTATTGTCCTCTTTTTTATATTGCTACTAATATTAACATAGGTAAGGATCATAATCAAGAGAACAGATAAAAAGTAAAAATATAACACCAGGCCTTACGAAAACAAGAAGTAGAATTCTAGATAGCTAGAAGACAGGTAGATATTTTGAACTTATACATTTATGTGGGCCTGTGAGACTTCCTGAATCTCTTCCATTATTTTTGTTTCTCAACATGAGACAGATTTGTCCCTTCCTCCTGGAGACATTTCACTGTCTAGAGACATTTTTGCTTATTAATCAAAATATGAAATACATATGAAGATGTACTTTATTCCTATATATTACAATAATTTTTAAAAAGATTTATTTATTTATGCATACAAGCTGGGGTGTAGGCCAGAGGTGTGGGGGTGTGAGAGGATTCACCAGAGACAGAGTGGGGTGCAGAACAGGCAGATCGACTGAAATACACTGCTGAAGAAGCAGCGGGTGAGGCAGGAGAGGTCTGCTGTGCCATGTGGGAAGCTCCCTGGCTGGGCATCAAACTCGTGCTACAGTGGCTCTGCATAGCTTCATAGTGCTGCGCCTTAACCCGTTGCGCCACCAGGGAGGCCCCAATGTATTTTTTTTCTGAATAAAAACTTATCTCAAAACTTAATAACTGTAAATAGACTCTTATTTTCTGCATTTTCTGTGAGTGAGCACTCTAAGATTTGTTTACCTGGACCCCTCTGACTCAGATTGTCTCATGAGGTTGCAGATAAGCTTTCAGGGCTACAGGTATGTCAAAACTTAATTGCAACTAAAAGATCCATTTCCAAACTAATTTATGTGATTTTCAGACTTTAGTTTCTTACCTACTCTCGAACTGACAGCTTAAATTCCTGGTAATGCAATAAGGGCCACTCCTTAGGGTAGATCATGGCATGACAGCTGGCTTTCTCAGCACAGGTGAACCTAGAAAGTGGAGAATGAAGGGAGTGACAGAAGGAGGGAGGGAGGGAGAGGGAGGGAGGGAGAGACAGAGACAGACAGAGATAGAGAGAGACCAAGTTAGAAAGTAGACAGCGCAGATTTTATGCTCTAACATCAGCATAATATTAGAAGTGACACTACATCACTTCAGTAGAATGCTATTTATTAGAAAAGAAGAAAATCATTAATTTCAGTATATAGTCCAGAGGAAGAATACAAGGGCGTGAAGACTAGAAGGCAGGAATCACTGGGGAACTGCACAACCTAATGTATTGATTAGGGTTTTTAGATTGAGTAAGGTATAATAAATTTGTATCACTGTTACAGGGATATTTGACATTTGAGTCTAGGATTCCTAGCATCTTATCTTTAGCTCTTTAGCCTTACTATAAAGCAACAAACAAACAAAACACAAACACTGGGACATAGGAGTGAAAACTTCCCTCTGAGACACACTGGCACTCTGGAGTGGCAGAGGGAGCATCTGAAGATGGCGTCTGGCAGCCTTTGTATGAGGAGAGCATCCAAACATACTCCTTCTCAGGCCAAGGCAAGTGAACTGCTTTCAAATGAAGGCTGAGCTCCTGTCATATGGCTGTTTCTGCACTGGGCCCTGGGATGACTGATTCTAGGAAGGAGCCCATTCAGAGACCTATGTGGGTTTGCTGTAGGTTTGTGGTTCTTATGCACTCAAGCCCCATTGATTTTTAAGCTGGATGTTTTGGTTGCTCATCTCTCAGGTGCAGGTTTTAAAAGTTGGAATGCGAGATGTGGGATTCAAATCAACCTCCTTAGGGAGAAGTGCTGGGTTTTGAATTCCATGCTGATGGTAGGTGATGATGATAGCCTTGGATTTTATGGTGAGATTGTCCTGCCTCTCTGACCTGCTTTTATATAGTTTCCTTTTTGTTTGCTTCATATATGGTAGTTTCTCTGCTATCTATAGGTTCTTTCAGAGGAACTGCTCCATATGTAGTTATAGATTTGGTATGTCTGTGGGAAAAGGTGATAAGTTCAGGATCTTCTACAGCACCAGCTTGAACCGGAACCACAACATATTGCTATCATTTGAGTGCTGACTTATGAGGTCATATATTTTTTAAAAGATTTATTTATTTATGCATACAGGCTGGGGTACAGACCAGAGGTGTGGGGCAGTGAGAAGGTTCACCAGAGAATGAGTGGGGAGCAGAACAGGCAGATCGATGGAAACACACTGCTGAGGGGAACAGTGCACATGACAGGAGAGATCTGCTGCGCCATGTGGGAATCTCCCTGGCCGGGCGTCGAACTCGCATCACTGCTGCCAACAGCTCCACAGAGCGGCACCTAACCGCTGTGCCACTGGGGAGGCCCTTTATGAGGTCATATATTTTATTTCAAATTGACATCATTATTGTGATGTATTCCCTGTCGCCAGGACAGTAATTCAGTGTTCGAACTTAGGAGTCCCAGGACTCCGTTTGCTCTTTCACCTTACAGAAGTTAAGTAGCAGCACATGCATGTTTTCTCCACATACTACAGCGATAATCATGTAAACAAGATAGACTTTATTTGTCTCTCCCATGTAAAAGAAGTATGGAGGTAGCAAGCCATGGCAGGTAAGGAGGGGCACAGGACTCCAGACTCTTATTTCACTGCTTCGACACTATAGAACATGGCTTTCATTTGCAAGGTCACCTGTCCAAAAAAGATTTACTTTAGTATCTGTCTTACAGAGTTTTAAGGAGAATTTAATGAATAATGTATATAAAGCTGGGAGTATAGACTACTGGAGTGGCATGTTGTTATGGGCGTCATCAATAATACCTGGCAGTTATTATAAGTTAAATTATCTACCATGTATTTATTACATGTGAATCACACTTTTCATAGCTCTAAAAATAGATTATGCAATATCTACAAATTAGAATCAAATGAACAGTATGGAAAAGTAAAACTCCCATGGTAACATAGATAGTATGGGGGAGAGTTGAGATTCAGGCTGGTATCTGTTCAACTTCAAATTAAGCGCTCATTGCAACAGGAAATGAATATCATGTTAGATCTGCCTTCTAAACTTGCATGTCACTAGCACCTTCTCCTAATTTATCTGTAATGATGAGTTCTTACTTTAAGTAATTGCTTAATGTGTCCAGAAAAAAAATTATATATTATTTTCATGTCTATAATATTATCCAGACAACAGATCTGTCCAGGTTAAGTATTTATTAAACATGTAATATGTTAGTTCTATATCAGTGAAAATTAAAACCAGATTTATAAATTTCCAAAATCAAAAAGTATAGTAAATTTAGATACTGGTGAAGATGTAGCAAAAAGATAACCAAGTTTAAGATTACTGGGATTATAAATTCACAAAAGAATTTTTGTGACAGTAATTAGGTGTTATTACTACAATGGAAAATATGGATTGCCTGATTCTACTTTAGATTCATAATCTAGATACTCATTTGCATGCATGGAAGAAGACATGGAAGCATATTTATTGTAATGTTATTTGCAGCAGGAAGAAATGATAACACCCTAAGCTCAGTTAAAAGGTGACTAGTTATTATGATTTATCTATGCTCTGGAAAGCATGAGGTAGTTACAGAGATGATAGGGATTTATATCTACTTTTTCTAGTAATAATACCAAATCATTGAAATAATATCTTGAGAGATAAGAAAAAAGAATGTCTCACATGAGGTATGATAACATTTTAAACATATGTTTAAAAATAACACGGGGGAAATTTATTTTCACTTCTCCCATTTTACAAAACAGCAAACTATCAGAGAGAAAAAATATATTTCCAAAGATCATATTGATCTTTGGATACCAGCTTGGATCTTTCCAGTACCAGTTGACCATACCCTTATATTAGGAAGAATTGCAGTTATTAGAATTGAAAAGAACCTCGGAGATTGTCTAATTCAGTGACTTGCTCCATTTATAACCAGGACCTGAGAGACACTGAGAGGGAAGCCCTTGGGGTGTTCTTTTCCCCAGCAGCTCTTCCCCTTTTTACTTCAACTAGAAAAGCTACAAATTTTTATGGGTTTTAATTTTAGGGTTTTATGGGAAAAAATGTTTTAAAGTGTTCCATGCTAATACCCATGTGAATCCAAATGCTTCAAATAAAAAATAAGGAAACTAAAGCCCAGAGAGGGTAATGAGGTAGTTCAGAGTCTCAAAGCAAATAACCAAAAACAGGAGCCTGTTCTCCATGGCCAGGCTGCCTTCTGGACCTTCGGGTATACAATAGGCCTTCTGGTGTACTGTGCTGCCTTCTAGAGTACCATACACTTTCTGGTATACCATATACCTTCTGGTGTACCATGTGGCTTCTGGTGGACTCTGCTGCTGCCTTCTGGTGTACTGTTCTGCCCCAGAGCAATCTCATCTTCACCTAGGTGCCCCTTTAGACAATGAGAGAGTGTCACTCCTGAAAAAAGATTGCAGGCAGGAAATCAACTTAGAGACACTAAAGACCAAATGGAAGCTGGGCCTGTACAGAGAACTAAAGCTGCAGATGGATAAGAAAGGGTGAGGAGACTTCCAAACATTTTTGCCTTCAGATACATTTTCAGAGGTCTGCTTTTCTCCTGGAGCTGAAATAAATTTTCAAAGGCGACTAATTGCACTCTCTTAGGGGAAAAAAAGTAATTGCTTTACAGTTTAATTGAATGAGGATAGATTAGTTTCCGCTGGTGGTTTGTCTTCTTTTAGTAATGGAGACTGAAAATGAGCAGCCTATGAGCAGAGGAAACCAGCTAGGGCTCAAACTTGTAGGTGCCCAGAATATAAACACTGGTCTCATTTTCTCTGTTGAAATCTCTGGACATATTTGTCTTCTTTTGTTCACCCCCTCATTATCAGTTCCTGTTGCCTTCACATATCAACAAGAAGTTCTAAACTCAAATAAATTTTTGCAATGTTGTATGAAAATACCGAACTAGAAAACAGGACACCTGTTTTAAGTAAACTTGGCAAAATTCCTTTTAACCCCACAGCATGTGCTTTTTGTGATTTGTAATTGGAACCAAAATAAATCAATTAATTCCAAGAATATCTATTGATTAGTATTTAAGGAGTAATAACTTCTCTATCACTCCAGACATTTTCTTCCATGTGAAAGTCTCCTCACCTGTTGGCTTCTCTTTGCCGCCTTATATACTGATCATATTGAATGGCAGTGGCCATATCTGATTACAATAATTGAGAATAAAGTGGCCAGGCTCAGTTTAACTCCTTTTTCCAGGAATCTTACCTAATCCTCCAGACATACATTATTTTGTGTCAGGCCAGACTTAGATCTCATATTGCGTGAGACAGGGAGAATAGCTAATTCTCAAGTTAGCTCACCCCTTTGGCTCTCATTCTAAACCTGCTGCCAGTAATGTATGCAGATAATGCTTTGACCTTCACTTGCCACTTTTGTTTTTTTATGTCCCCTTCCTCCCTCATCCCTCCTGGACCTTCTCTCCCTCTCTCAGAAAGAGTTGATCTTTTAGAGACCTTGACATCTCCAGTGTATCAGCCATTCTTATACATCTGGTATACAATGGTGACATTGAAAGTAAGGACTTCAAATGGAGCTTGTATTCTAATGGAAGAGATAAAGAATAAAACAGCAATAAACAAATACGTGTTTTATGATAATGTTATGAGACAGCAATAAACTGAGGGGATTACTTCAGACTGAGGAGTAATGGACATCTGAACTGGGTCTGAACAGAGAAGAATAGGCAGGCATGTGAAAATTAGAGGCAAGAACTTTCCATGCAGCAGTAAGAGCAAGTGAAAAAGACATTGGTATGGTCAGTGAACAGGGAAAAATGATAATAAGACTGGAGAAAGTATTGGATGTGTGAAACTGTGGGGACATTAGAACAAAGTAATAGGCAGACAGTTATCTATTCAGGTGAAAGATAAATCATTTGACAAAATATCATAGGCATGGTCCCTTTTTGTTAGGTGATTATAGGGAGATTGTTGGGGAGTGATATTCTGATTTTTTCCTTAACATGACTTTGAAAGTTTAGAACAAGGAGTTTGATTATTTAAATAAAAAAGTGCTCTTTTGTTTTATTTATTTTTCATGCCGACACCCACTTCCTTTTTTATTTTCTTTTTTAAATTTTCTGTGATTGTGCACAAAAATAAAGAGCCTGTGACATTTTTTTACCTCCCTATGACTCATACACAAACCACACATACAGAAACTACTGGTAGTTTTTAGGAGTTAAGATAACTGACAGCTAGAAGTAACAACAGTATTTGGATTCTTTTAGATCTATCTGTTCCATCAACTGTGGATTTAAATAAGTCCTCTTGATGTCATGTCTTTATTTAGTAAAAATCAGGAGAATCCCAACTCTTACTCTCAGCCATGCAGAATACTTAAATCTTTTCATTTCTATGAAACATTTCTAAATTACTATTCTCCTTTCATCCCCACATTAACTACAGAATCTCTCTGATCTTCCTCCTGTTTTCCATACTATTTGTCTCTTGCTCCACTTTCACAGTTTATGGAGGTTTAATAACAATTCAACAGAGAAAGCAGAGTGAAAAAAGATATGGTGGAAAGCAAGGTTAGAATATGAAATTCATTTATCTGATGACTAGCATGTGAGTTTATACATTCTAGGATCAGCAAGTTGAGAAAGGTGGATTAAACACACTTGATTCTGCAGTGTTGACATTGACTGGCAGCCAGGATATGGAGCTGTTTAAATAGCGGCGATAATGGGATGGCATAAAAGCAAAAATGTGTATGTATGTTTGTGTATGTGAGTGTGTTTGATAAATGAGAAGGAAAAATTTAAAGTTCAGAAAATTCCATACAACACTCAGATATTTTGTCTCTCTTCACAATTTGGAGGATCAGGCATATATGGCCTATAAATTTGTATGGCAATAATTTTCTGTCACCTCTAGGAAAAATATACATGCTTGAGGACTTGTTCATGTCTATTACCTAAAGGCTCATTCCTAGAGGCAGTTAGAACTTATGCCTCTTGACTTAAGTCTGGAGAATGCAGGTTGACATCCTTAAAATAGCAGTGTAATTAAATCAGACAGACATGTCTTTGTGTGCCTGTCCTTTGCCTTTCCCCGTAGCTGTGTACAAAGTCCAGATATGCCTCACTTTACTCATCTGCAATATGAAGATGCTATTTACTTTACAATGTTGGTATGTAAATGAAGCATTTTAAAGTATTTGGAATACTGGGAAGCAATTCAGAGTTTACTTATTAAACTTGCTGAAGATTTGAATGGAATTGCAAGAGCAGTGTTTCTATAGGAAGAACTGGTGATCTGGAGGCAAACCTACTTTCAGTATATAATGGCCATCTATTTTGGAAGCTTCCGAACATTCATGCACTCTTCTTTTGATAACGTCTTGATTTTCTCCACTGGAGGACAAACCCTTCTGTAATAACAATCCATCCAATTTGATTCTAGGGGTATTGAATTTACTTCTGACTTTAGAAGTAATGTGTGGCACAGACTTGACAACTGAAAACATTGCTGCTCTTTTTCTCTGCCCTCCCTATTACCTAAAGTGATTAGCTCAGGAATGGGCATGAAGCCAATTGAAAGCTAGTAATATAGATGTAGTCATGGGGTTTAGTTGAAAAGATTAAAATAATCTTTATCTCTCACTCTTTGGCCTTGAGGTGGTTTGGACTGCTGGGGGCCACCTAGTGGTGAGAGCTTGAAAGGAAGTATATCTAAGCTAGTCAAGCAAAGCTGGTTGGTAGACAAGAAGAAAAAGAATTGTTTGAATGTGTACTAAGCTCTTCTGAAGCCAGCCATTCCCCTGCACATTCCACTATCAGTTCTTATCCCCAGCTCCTCTTTGATTGATTAATATGTTTGAAATTTATTTCTCTTAATTGTAAACAAAAGGTTGCTGATTTGATCTATTTTGAAATCTTTCCATCCATCAATTAATAGATCTATCATCCATATCTTTCCAACATCACTACCTATTAAACTGGGTCACTAGGAAAGAATCCATATTTCATTTATTTCTGAATATATTTTGTCACCTTTCCCCAAATAAAGATGTAGGGATTTTCATTTTTAGTATTCAGTTTAATTTTATTGTTCATTTGAAATATTAGGGGAAGGAACAAAGAGATATTAGCCTGACCTTCTAGGACCTTTAAGTGTCTTTAATTCAGAGAACAACACAAAATGTCAGAAATCCTTGAGGACACTTCCTTCTTTTGCACATTAATCTTGGTGAACTGAATCACCAGTCAGCACATATTTTGAACATCTGGGAAAATTTCCATATGAACTCAATATTAGATGATATATTGTTTAGTATAGTAGCAGTATATTGATTTACATAGGCAATGATTTTAATTCTCAGAGGGTGAGTATTGGAGACTTTATAGATAAACTGTCAAAATGTCTGAAAATTATTTTCAATTTATTTTAGTGTGTGTGTGTGTGTGTGTTACGGTACCTATTGTTTTGGGGAATGTGTCCTCCACTACGATGAATTCTTATGTTTACTACTTCTGCTCTGGAAGGACTGGACCCAGGCTTGAAAACATCCTGTCATCCAGGATGACAGTGTACACAGTGATTGGTTCAGAATAGGTACGAGAAATTCTTTGACTTGCTACATGTTGAGTCTATAATTGGAAAATGTCAACAAAAATTTGACCACTGTATTTCCATGAAAACGAAGCCAACACAGATTAAAATGTAATGAAGAAATAGAAACTGAGGAGTAATAAACTTGTTTCACTATCTGTATCCAACTATGCCTAATACCTGTCCTGAATCTTTCATTTATACAGGTCAGTAATTCATGATTATATTTAGTCTGAGATGCATTTTTCACTTTCAGCTTGAGGACTTTTTATTAATATACTACTACATTAACACTTTGCCATGCTTTTGAGACTTTAATTTTTTAGTCAATTATGCTATTCATAAGTAACTCACATGAATTAATCTTTTTCTAAGTCAATCTAAAATGCAAAATCTTGGCAGCTCTCCTGACCACTTGTGACTGTGCAGGTGCCTCTCTTTTTTTTCTTTTTCTAATGAACTTGTTATTTTAATATGTAAAGAATAAATAAATAAAATGCAAGATCTTTAAACACGAGCCTAATATGCTTAAAATATCTCCAGTTGGAATTTTGTTTATTACTTAAAGATACTAAATAGATGATGGTTGCCAATAATTACATGTTGATTTATGGGGAACCATTGTGAATGATTGCCCTTTGATAAACTACACTTGGTAGTGTACTAGTGACACAAGAGGAGAAAGCTTCCCCACAGGTGGTTGAGGGGACTGTCTCTTATTCAAAATTCCAGTTAGGTTTATTTTAACCTTTTAGGAGTCAAGAAGTACTAACATTCATAACAACTGCCATGAATATCTTTACACTAGAACAGGAGGTATTGGATATAAGCCTCTAACTCTGGTAAAAAATTATCCAGCACTTTTTGTATAGTCTAGTAATGGAGAAATAAAAACTCAATTTTTATTTCTAGAGATTTCCTAGAGAGAAAAAAAAAGCACACATAAAACAAATTATTTCTGGCTCTGTATCCTGTTTTCTCAAAATTGGAAAAACACAGTTTTTCAGAAAACAGTGTTCTGGTTACATTATTTAAAGTTCTTCAGTGTCCCACATTGACCCTATGTCCTTTACTGGGATGGATTAGATAGATTGAGAGTTCATTAGTTTTCTGATGAATTAGAAACATTTGTGAGGCTGATAGACTTGCTCATCTAGAAAGGACAAAGTAAAATACTGTTTAATTCCTTATTAAGAAAAAAATAAATATCAACATTCTCCAAAAAACTGACATATTTATGCAACAAAGGTTTGTATTCACTACTTGTGTTGGTTGCTATTTCTTGTGTGAGATTTAATTTTGTTTTTTTTAGAAATAAGTAAACGATTTCATTTACTAAAATTTAAATATGTATTTTTTCATGGGGGAATTTAGTTCATTTATCTTTTTTAAAATGTGTCCATTACTTGATCTTGAAGAATAAATATGTGATATAATGATTATGCATAAGTCAAATATATTTCGAAATAGTTCAACTGGAAAAAAATGAAAATGAGCAAGTAAATAAACTCAGGAAAGTTTATTCTGAGATATTTTAATCATTAAATTTTACTTTCCTTCAACTTTTGTAAAGCGTCATTGGTTCTTGAAACAGAAAAGTGAAATGATGACCTAAAATCTTTTTGAATCTTGGAAGGGCAAACTATATTATATGAAATTATTTTTTGCTATGCTTTGTAATATCTTTAGCAATCAAGAAGATAGGGAACTTAAACTTTTTACTTTTTTTTTTATCAGACTATACAATGACCAAAACCTGGTATCACATTTTTATTGTTAATTGCAGTATGGTATGTATTTATGAAGTTTCTTCTCTAACAAATAATCTTAATGAAAATAATTTCCAAAACCCAAATAAAAAAGTCAAAAGTGAAAAAAATGTTAGAAGAAAAGGCTCCACACTTTGGTTTAGCATGTTATAAATTGACTTTTTTGTAATACTAAAGCAAAGAGTTTTTTAACAGAGCTAAGTCAGATTATGTGTTCACTATGTAATTAAACCTTTTTTTGTAGTCTAAAGTCTGAATGACAAAGCTAGAATCTGTTACAATATAAGACATTCAACATTTTAGTCAGGATAAACGCCATAGAAAATCTGTTTAAAGGTGGCTTTTAAAACGTCATAGAACGTGAAACAGATGCAAAATGAAAATTGGTCCTATGAGTGTAAGCTTTATGCCGTCTGTCTTTCTGATTTGGGTATTTATTAATATGAAGAACATTTTTTATTGATAAGCATTACAAAGAAATATTCTTTCCAAAAAGCCTGTGAAAACCTTCATGAGATGACTAGACTATGGATTAAAGAGCTTTTGTGAATATGAGAAAACTTAATTTATAGGACAATCTGTATAAATAAGAATTGAATTTTAGTATTTCTCTGAAGACTAGACTGCACAAAAGTACGGTTATCCAGGCTGAGAATATGTACAACATTTGAGAGCAGCATAGCAATTGTCCAGAAACAAACCACAAAAATCACTGAATTTAGTGGTAAGTGGTTCCATTTGAATCTTGCAGGGTTAAAATTCCTTAATTCTCTGGGTACACAATTTAATTAAAATGAAACTTAGTAGGGTGAAAACCAGGATACAAATTTCCTTTCAGATAATTATTTTATTTAAAAAATGAAATTATCTTAATGTTGGACTCACAGTCCTCTCAGTTTACACAAATTTCAGTACCAATTCTGTAATGTAGTTATAAACATTGGTGAGCAATTTGTATGCAAAAGACATTATCACTTAAAATTCAGTAAGTTATATAATAATCACCTTTAAAGGGTTACTGTTACTTCTCTGGCTATAGTTAATAAGCACAATGAAATGGAGTAGTAGCTGGACCAAATACTCAGTTCATAGTGGCAGGAGGAATCAACTTAGACGTGTTCCAGAGTCTGAATTCTTAACCATGATATTGTATTATCTCTTTCATAATTGAAAACATTCTTCTTTCTATTTCTAATATTTGATAGAGTTGTTTCTACCTAACTAGTGTTTGCTGGGATCAAAAATGTGTCATAGTAACATTGTAGATAGAAAAATTTTAACTTCTTCCCAGGATGACTGAAATTATCTGGCATTTGAGATTCATCAAAATCGAGGTAGGTAATTCCAGGTTGAATGCAGACATATGCCAAAACTTTTGAGACAAACTGTGATAGATTTCATTTTTTTTCAAAGCCTTTATTAAAAAAAAAATATAATGTCAACATCCTACAACAGTGTCTGGTATATTGTGGACCCTACATGTTGGACCTATACATGTTGTGACAACCAGTGATGTACATTTTAGAAGGTGATGGGGGATTTGGAAGTTGACAGGTTGTGAGTACATTTTTTAAAAATGATATAGAGTCCTTATATTTAGAAATTAAACTTCTTTTGAGAATTTCATTTGCAGATATCCACTGGACATTGGAAACTTGGGTTTCCCAGGACTTGGTATTCAGTAATCATTCAGTCTATAAACTTATGTCTCTTTATTCATCCAGGACATCATTAGTTACTTCAAACAAAATTGTATGTTCTTACAAAGAATCAATAACAAAATAACAAGAATGAGTAGACTGTCCTCAAGGGGCAGTCTAGTGGGGGTAATTACACTGCATTAAGATAAGAGCTATCTTGAGGAAATATAAGATTCCACGGCAGCACATAGAAGGACAGTGGAATGATATGTACTGAAAGTTAAATTTTCCATTAGGAGACTGTTAGAATGAGGGAAGAGCGTACAGGGTGGATCTGAACCAAATACCTGATCATCATTGGGTTCTTAGAGTAGTTTTTTAAAGAGAGGGGTGATAAAAATGTATTTAAAATGAGAGACTAACAATATTGATAAAAGAATTAAGAATTAAAAATACAGAGTGAAATCTGGATGTTTGAGTTCAGAAAGAACTCATAGAACACTATGGAACTTTGCTTGAAGATGACTAGGTCAGCCTTATGCAGTGGACGCAGAAATAGTGAACATTAATAATGCAGGCTAAAAGGATGGTAACTATGGACATGGAGAGAATGAAATAGTTTTTGAGATGGTTATTAAAGAATCAACAGGGCATTATGGACATTTTGGATGTTTAGGTATAATTAAAGAGGCTTAAAAGATTTCAAGGATGATATCCAGATTTTTGTTATGACATGTGTTATGCCTGCTGTGCAAGGGTCAGGCTAAGATTATTCATGGAGCAGTAAGAAGTAGCATGTATTTGGAAAATATGAAGTTCAAATGAGGGCTGTGGGAAGGTCTGTACAACAGCTGTAAGAACACTTTCAAAATGCATTTGTCTCCTCAATCAAGAATGGCAATAAACCTGAGTTTTTTCTTTGAGAATGTTCATTGAGTATAGGAATGTGCAGAACCTGGATACGTAGCAGGCCAGGACTGCTAGAGAGTCAAAATCCCAAGAGTTACCCTCAAGCCATTGAGGGACAGAGTTTGGAGAAAAATAAACCTCTCTCATCCTTCCTTAGGATAATTCTAAAGTATGCTATGCGTGATTTTCCAGGGGGTGCTCAGCAGATCTAAGCTATTACCCACAATAGTAGTCTACTCATTAACCTTTTTTATTGACTTTTCTCTCTCTGCCACCTTTCCCCCCCTTTTTTTGGTCATCTGTCCTTGGAGCATATCCCAGATAAACTGCTTGCAACCAAATCCCTGCATTACGTTCTATTTTGGCCTTATTGTTACTTTGCACATATGTTGTCTGATATTTTCTGTTAAGTTCAAAAAAAACAGGTTTACTTGGATTGGAAAAAAAATTATTATATATAGATAGGCAGCAAAGATTAGGGTAATTCACTAGAAATACCAATTGCTATATAAAAGAAAGAAAAAGGACACTTTGTTGTTACGCAGATAGGGAAAAGCAAAGAAAATGATTATGTTCTTGTTTTTTAAGGTTTTGTAGCACTGTGAAAATGACAAACTTCTGAGATTTGCCAAGTTAATCCCAGCTAGGCCAAATATTGCTAGAGCTCCTCCTAATGGAAGTAACTGATGAAGGCGGGACACTCCAATTACAGTGTTCTAATATTTGAGTAAGTAAGTAAGTAGTAAACACTCTGCTACTTAAAGTTAGTAGAGTGCTTCAGAGCAAGACAGATGTTTCTTTGGTAATATTAGAGAAAACAGTTCCAGTTCTAAATGATGAGGAAAACTTCCCAGTCATTTTTCTAGATATAAAAACACAATGCTTTCAATAGAAATAAAGCTGACATAATTGAATTTCATCTTAAGTTAGCCATGGACATTTTTTTTTTCACCTTAATCATCATATAGCAACTCATGTATAAAATACTTTGAAAATAAAAAAAAATCATCTATTCAGAAGCATTAAAATTCAATTTAAAACAGAAGTTTGGCCAGTTAAATTTGATATGGGGAGGATATCCTGTCCTACTTCTATTAAACATGGTCATTTTCACTTGTTGCTGTCAGAGGGGCCAGTCTTAATTGAAGTTGATGAATATTTATTTTCCCATGAAACAGTCAAAGGGTAGTACCAAGATGAGGACAGGTCCCTAGGGGTTCTCATCTGTGCACTCAATTGTAGGATCACCCAAGCTCAGGGGATAACAATGGGATTTTATTTAACAGGAGAAACAAAGTGTTTCTAAGAGCACAAGTGGCCAACTGTCTCAATTCAGATAGTGTCCACATTTTCTAAAAGTCCCAAGCAAAAGACCGCTCATGCAAAACGGTTCTGTCCCGTCAGTGAGGGCCTGAAGCTTGTGGCACACCAGCAAACCGTGGACCAGAATCCAACTCAAGGTGGCAGCTAGAGGTGCTCACAAGGTGAGTCACTGAGTTGTAACCACAGCAGCCCGCTGCAATAGTCTAAAGACTGTGCTGGATAGCAGTGGAGGCAACAGCACCAAGAGGCAGTGTCAGATGATCAGAAGCAGTGGAGATAACTCTCAAAGGTGATCCAGGCACAGAATGCCAGTAACCTGTCAATAGTACTAAAAGCACTGTCCTATAGTGCCTGTCACCGACTGTCACCAGGCAGCAATGTCATACACACCAGTGTTAACAGTTTTTATGAACTATTGGAATGAACCAATAACACAATAGCTCTTTGAGATACGAGGCTGAGGCCTATGATGCTCCTGTCAGGTGATACCAGAGGCAGGGCCAGAGGCAGGTACAGCAGCTTAGTCTCTGCGAAGATCTTCAGCTTCTCTTCAGAGGTAAACTGCTGGATGCTTCTTCCTTCTTCAGAAGTGAGGTGGCCCCTTTCAAGATCCCCCATCCTACAAGCCTGATCGGACCATCTTCAAACCTAATGGACTGGTTGGACCATTTCACACCAGCCAGCTAATACAAATAATTAATTTTGCATCGACAATACACACTGACAAACAGGAGTCATGGAGCAAGCTGTACAATGCAGGATGCTGCTGAAAGAGCAAAATTCTGGCCTTTTTTTTTTTTTTTTTTTTACATACAAGCTGCGGTACGGGCCAGAGGCGCGGGGCAGCGAGAGGGTTCACCAGAGACAGAGTGGGTAGCAGAACAGGCAGATTAGAAATACACTGCTGAGGGGAGCAGCGGGCAAGGCAGGAGAGGTCTGCCGCTCCATGTGGGATTCTCCCTGGCTGGGCGTCGAACTCACGTCGCCGCTGCCAACAGCTCCACAGCGCAGTGCTTAACCGCTGCGCCACCAGGGAGGCCCCAAATTCTGGCCTTTTTATTGATGGAATAATCATATAGCACCAATTATGTGGGGTAAGAGAACAAAGAGAAAAATGGTGGTTGAAACTAAAAATGTGCTTATGTCATCTGGGGCTTCTGGGGAAGGTGAGTCTGCTAACCAGGTATTTTTTTTTATCTGTTGTTGTAATGGAAACTATACCCCAGGCCCCCAGCCATGTTTCCAATCTTATCAACAAGGCATCCCTCTGAACAGCCTCTGGGATGCAAAGTCACAAATAAGTCAGTGGCTCCCAGGCATTCCCAGTCATATCTCCTTATGTATGCCCACTGTCCCAGGGTAATCAAGCATCCTGCTCTTGTTTAATTTGAAGGACCCTTGTAGGGTCTGGTATAATACATTCTTTTAGGTTAGATAACTGATTGGCTGGGTTCTGATCTTGTATGGATAGAATTGCATGTAACCAAAATGGTGGCTGAACCAGCTGTTTAATTCTAGTAGAGCCACAAATTAACTAATGAACTGGGCTTTAATCTGATTGGTTCATTAAGTTAACACCTGATTTGGTCCATTTTGCTTGTCCACGATTGGTCCATTTAGTTTGTACCTGATTTGTCCAATTTTGAATCCTAAAGGCAGATATAAAGGAAAGGGTGGGGGAAAGCTCAGCGTAGCCTGTACTCAGGTCAGGGCAGGCTGGTGAGTCTGCTGGATCCAGGGAGCCATGGCTGGCACAGGCCTCACTGGGGCTGGGGGAGGGGGATCATGAACAAGTGGTGGACTGCCAGAGTGTCTCAATCCCAAGAAAGCCATGTTGTCGCTGGGTGGCTGTGGGGATCTGGTAAACCCAGACAAACATCACGAAGTTTATTTACATTTAGTGAAATGGTATACCTGGATTTCCATTTTTGTAGTAGTAATGATTATTTATCCCTTAATTTTTAGCTGCCTTTGTTTCTTTTTTTTGAAAAGACAGTTATCTTGAAACTTTCTAAATAAATTGCTTTAAGGACATAAAAAGAAGGGTCAATTATAATCCTAAGAAATATTCTTAAGGGACTATTCCTGTCAGATGAAATCAAAAGATGGTGTGTGTGTGTGTGTGTGTGTGTGTGTGTATGTAAAGTGAAAAGATGACAATACATTACAATAAACTTGATGGCAAAATAAGCACTTAAGCCACAATATAATAATAATTACTGTTTCCTTTTTTATGTTTAAGGAAAATAATGTTGATCTCAGTGCAAAACTCAAAAGGAACACTACAACTTAAGAGCAAGGACTTTATGTGGGAAACTGTTAAGTATAATAGGGATAGTTAGATGGATGAATGTATTCCAGTTAGACTGGTCTCTACATCTGTCCATTTAGTGAGACTTGCCTAGTCAGTAACTATTAAAAAAAATTCTTACTGTTAACTATATTATTGAATATTTTTCTTTCTTCACAACAAACAGAAATAGAATGATAATATATCTTTTGTCTCATTTGTATGACATTGAAATCCACTGTCAGACACTTGTTAAGTCAATATTTATGACATTTTACATAATTTAATTACATTTATATTATACTTGGCCTACTAGTTTTAATTGATATTTTTAAATACATCATTTTGTTATTTCATTTAATTGTTTTACTAAATAGTTCTCTTCAATTTAAAAGATAAAAATATGTAGAGACGTAAGTTCATAGATTATTGAATGTTAAAGTAACAATGTGGTATACTTTCTGCAGCGTATTTTTCAAAATGCTTTACATGCAGTCAATACTCAAGGAATATTTTTTTGAATGAGTTAAAAAATATGTGAAAGATAAGTTTATAAGATTATAGGTTGGGAGGATAAATTACCTGTTATAATGGTGATCTAAAATACAGGAACATTTAATATTTCATTTCTTGTATGTAATTCATCTTATTTCATCCCATTAAATTTCAGCTGACTTTTTTGTTGTGTTTAATTCTCTAAAAAGCTTTAAAATAGAAAAAAAGTAAAAACTAACAATATTAATTATAGGTATCATATTGTTGAAATCAACAATTGATTCATTTATCTGACACGTCATACCCTTCTACTAGGGAATACTGGCATCTCTTTGAAAGGAAAGCCACTTCTTTGACTTCCCCACTAACTAAAACTATTGTTGAATGGAATGTCCCACATTTAATCTACTAAAAACAATAACAACAAAACATTTTAAATTAATCATTATTAAAATTGTCACTATCCTAACTGTTCTCTAGAAATTCATGTAATAGATTTGCTCACTTAATCTGGACATTTGTAGTTTTACAAAATAAAGAAAAATTTTTCCTTTGAATGTACCTCTCTGAAATTCTATTTGATAGTTATGAATGATTTCAGTCTGTTGTTACCAGGAAGCAGTATAAAGTAACATAATTGTAGATGATTCTTACTGAGCAGTCTCTCTTCTGAAGTGCTTTAAAAGTAGTAACTTATTTATTTCTAGCAATAGCCATATATAGCAGGTATTCTACCTTTGAATTTTTATAGCTAAAGAAATTGATGGATAGGAAACCTGAGAAACTGCCATAATAGCACAGTAATAAGAATATATAGAGATATGATGACTGGCAGTCTCACTTCAGAATGTTCAGAGCTACTTTTTTGTAGAACATAGTAACTGAGGTATGGTCTATTAGGTTCTGGCCTCATGATCTTGGACAAACCTTTTGACTGAAAACCTCATTTGCAAAATGGACATATTAATGCATTTCCTATGGCATAAATTAGTATTGGAAGCATAGATTCTAGAGCTAGACTGGGTTTGAACTTAAGTTCTGCCTCTTATCAACCATATCATTTAGCAAGTTCTGTAGCGGCTTTATGCCCTGATTTACCCATAAGCACAATAGGGATAATAACACATATGCTTCATAGATATTTTAGGCATTGAATTTGTTTCTCTCACTTTCTCCCCACCCTCAACTGTCCTCCCTCCTTTCTTCTGCACTCTTGTACATAGAAGAAAGTTTTATAAATCAAGTGCTTTACAAGTACTTATTAAGTATAATAAAAATGCAAGGTTTTTAACAAATTTAAATAAATAATGACTATAAAGTGTTAAGTGAAAACCAAAAGGCACTGTTATCTTCAGTAATCTTATAATATTTCTATTCTCACATCTCAAGAGTCATATCCTTGGATTTTTTTTGTAGATATATTTTTACTGTTATTTATGTCTTTTACATTTTGTATTCCCCTTGGGTAACCCACCAGCAATTCAACTGTGATCCTTCTCTGTGGTCCCTTGTGTCCTTTTCTACTCCATTTTGTGCTCTTATTCTCCCCTCCCCCTCCCCCTCCCCATCCGTTGAGTGTCTCTCTCCTGTTTGGTTTCCTTATAGTCCTGTTATAAGTGAAACCATTCGATATAAAAATATAATAACTTATCCTTGGATTCTATGCTTTATACAAAACCAACCTTTTTTAGTTACTGTGCACTTCCAATTCTGTTCCCAATGTGTGGCTTCATTACTTGTTACCTGTATTGGGGCAACTTTTCCCTCTCTGTTTCTTTTCCCTAATATCCCGATTCCTGTATTATCATTATAATCATTGCCATTATCATTATCAGTATTACTTGGCTTTTAGCGTCACCCTCACTTTCTCTGATTCATTCATGATCATTGTAGTAACCCCCTTTGTTTCCATGGTTCCTTATGCTGACGCTACCCTAACACTACCTGTCTATATTATAATTGACTTCCTTCTTTGCTTGTCTGTTGTTTCTCCTCAACTAAGCTTATCTTATGAAATACTCCATTTCTCTAACACCTGTCATAGTTCTTGACACATGACATTTTTTCAGTATTCATATTGAGTAAATGGAATATTTTTCAGTTGACTGACAACAAAGTCTAGATTAGTGGTTCCCAAATGATGGTCTATGGAAGTAACTGCTCTCAGTCAGTGAAGAAAAAAGAAAATGTGGTCAGTTTTCATAAAGAAAAAGTTATTTAATTTTTAAAAAAAAAATCTGTAATTATGCCCTCCCGATTTTTAGTATTATTTATTTTTATTAGATGAAAACAATATTGAATGATGTGGTTTATTTGTATCCTCTTAGAAAAGGAAAAAAGCTGGCAACTTACTATTGCTTTTTTTGTTTGCTTAAATTTATGTAGTTCATGAAATACAAAATTTTAGTGTAA
This sequence comes from Scalopus aquaticus, assembly GCA_004024925.1. Classification (NCBI taxonomy): domain Eukaryota; kingdom Metazoa; phylum Chordata; class Mammalia; order Eulipotyphla; family Talpidae; genus Scalopus; species Scalopus aquaticus. The sequence continues at coordinate 33,367 of PVIJ01001227.1, read as the reverse complement.
GGAAATGAGGTATAAGAATATGGACATAAATAGGACAATGCTGAAAAGTAAGATGGTGAGAAGGATCTTAAATAGATAAAATGGGGCCTCCCTGGTGACACAAGGGGTCAAGTCTCAGCACTGTGAAGCTGTACTCAGCCACAGCAGCATGAGTTTGATCCCCGGCCAGGGAGCTTCCAACATGGTCCATCAACCTCTCCTGTCTTGCCTGTTGCTCCCCTCAACGGTGTATTTTAGTACATCCACCTGTTCTCCTCCCTACTCTCTCTCTGTTGAATCCTCTCACCCCCTCCCTACACCTCTAGATGACACCCCAGCTTTTGTATGCACAAATAAATAAATCTTTAAAATAAAATGAAATAGATAAAATGGCATTTTTTTCAGAATATTGCTTAGAATTAGTGAAAATTTTATTGTGAAAGTCATGAAAATAAAACCATTTATAATGAATATTCTATTTAATGTACATATCCCAAAACTAGGTTTCTTAGACTAAAGTTATAGTGCTTCAATATTACAGTAAGACATGTGACAGAATTGCAAGAAATCTTAGTGAACCAGGTATAGAAATATTTTGAAACAGCTAATTGAGAGGGTAGACTCATAGCCTATTGTGATGGATATATGTTAGTGTCAACTTGAAAAGTTAATGACATTTTCTTTGCCTCTGGCACATTCAAAATTTTATTAGTGACTTGGGTGAGGACACTGATTGCTTGCCTATCTAATTTTGAGGTGAGATGTATTTAAAGGAACAAAAAAAATTGATTTATATTAGATATAAAAAATGCCTTGAGCGTTTGAAATAATGGTACAATTTTAGAGCAAATTTAAATTACAATATAAATATATGCTTGCTTGCCCAAAAATTTTACAAGAAAAATAAGTTACCCACTAAAGTAAAGATAAAAGAGAAATAGGAATTTTAATTCAATATGAACTAATAGCAGAATAATACTTGTGATCTCCTGTTGCATTAATAAATGAATAGTGTCAGCATCAGGGAGAAAATAATTCTTTGCTTTGAGTAGTGGATGGATAGCACGTTCCAAGATAGTTTGATAAAGGCAGTGCATTTGTAGATAAGCTACCAAATGTGAAAAATAACCTGAAGAAAGAATAGTTTTAGAAGAATTTTGTCTGTTTCTTCAGTGTCTGTGTTTATTTCATTTAGCTTTTTTATCCTAAGGAGAGAGAAAATGTGTGTGTGTGTTTATGTTTTAAGCTAAAAGATTGTAGAAAAGTGTCTTTAAGAAAATGTTTTCCTTTATAAAAATATTGCATATTATATAATGTCAAATAAATGATTATAGACAGTATACTAGAAACACAAGAAAGTAATGAAGCTATTTTTCTGCTGTTGAGGGGCAGAAATAGACATTTTATTTTCTCTTAGGACTGTTAAGAATTGTAATTACTATTCAAATTTATTTAAAAATTGTTAGCTGTGAAATAAATATCCATTGCTATAAACTTGCATTTAATTTTTGTAGATAATGTTGTAAGTGAAGATGTGAGCCGTATTTAGAAGACAGTAAGTCACACTTGAATACTGTTTTTACATTTCTATCTCTAAAACATGCATTTTATTAATGATAAAAGAAGAAAACAAATAATAGGGAGAAGAGAAAATGGCTTTACAAAATATGTTTGCATTTTGCTAGTGTTGGCCACAAATTCGGCCTGGGAACTTAGGGGAGGTATGAAATCTAAAAATCCTTGTCACTCCACGTGCTTTCCTTTTTTGATTTAAAAATTTTTTTAAATTAATTAATTATTTTTTAATTTGTATCTTTTACATTGTGTATTCCCCTTGGGTAACCCACAACCAATTCACCCTTGATCCATCACCATAGTCCCTTGTGCCCCTTTCTACCCCATTTTGAGCCCTTATCCTCCCGCATTGAGTGTCTCTCACTTGTTTGGTTCCCCTCTATTACTGTTGTAAGTGAAACCATTCGATATTTTTCTCTTTCTTTTTGGCTTATTTCGCTGAGCATGATCCCTTCTAGTTCCATCCATGTCGCTGTGAATTGCATGTGTTTATCTTTTTCTGAATGCTGAGAAGTATTCCACTGTGTACATGTACCACATCTTCTTGATCCAGTCGTCTATTTTTTGGGCATCTGGGTTGTTTCCATACCTTAGCTATTGTAAACAATGCTGCAGTAAACATACGGGTGCATGTATCCTTTTGGATTATTGTTTTTGTATCCTTTGGGTAGATTCCCAGGAGTGGTATTGCCAGGTCGTATGGAAGTTCCATTTTTAGCAGTTTGAGGAATCACCATACAGCTTTCCATTTCTTTACCCCAGATATAATTCTTCCCTCTTGTTCCCACTTACTATAATAGGTTCATGGTATGAAATAGGTTTAGTGGTAAATTTGGAGGTATTTTAGAAGAGCAATAGTCTTTAACTCGAATAAATGGATTTTCTTTCTCTTTCACTTCTTTTTTTTTATTATGGCTGTCACACCTCATTGGTTCAGCCTATGGGTAATGTGTCACCATGATGAATGCCCCCACTTCTATCAGACAGTGTGGTCTAGGGAAATGAAAACTCCATTACAAACTATAGTTCGTTTCTGATTTTAACACAGATTGGTTGAGTGACCTTGAGTAAATTGGGGCATGTCAGCATTTTGGTGCTTTTGGGCCACATCCTTACCTGCCTCATATATAATGAATGTATTGCATATGGTAGTCTTTCAATTTGAAAAATCTAAGTTATCAATAAAACAGTAATAATATTGAGCTATTTTACAATTAACACTGCAAATTTCCTAATTTTATCCCAAGGACTAGTTTCTTTATCAAGATTATAGAAACATTTTTCTTTTTATATGTGTTATGTATCTTTCTTCAAATTTTTTAAAATTTATTTTATTGGGGGATAGTTGAGGAATAAAATTATAAGGCATTTGTAATGCGATTATCTGATATATGTATGCAATGTGAAAGGATTCCTTCTTATGTGTTAATTAGCATGCAAGTACATGTGTTCTCCTCCACTATGGTGAGATCATTTAAGTTATATTCTCTTATCAATGTCAGTTATACTGTACAGTGTTGTGTATGTTATATATCTTATTGATTTTAATAGATATTATTTGGGAAGTTATTTAGAAAATATATCTGAGTATTACACTGGTAGTATTACACTGAGTATTACACTGAGTATTACACTGAGTATTACAACTTTTGTTGTATAGCACTTCAAAAAATCTAAGCAAAATGTTTTGTTTTTTTTAAAGATTTATTTTTTTTTATTTTTGCATACAAGCTGGGGTACAGGCCAGAGGTGTGAGGCAGTGAGAGGGTTCACCAGAGACAGAGTGTGGAGCAGAACAGGCAGATCGACAGAAATACACTGCTGAGGGGAACAGTGGGCAAGACAGGAGAGGTCTGCTACACCATGTGGGAATCTCCTCGCTTGGGCATGGAACTTGCATGGCCGACAGCTCCACAGCGCTGCGCTCAACCCATTGCACCACCAAGGAGGCTCTAAGCAAAATGTTTTTATCCAGGTATTGTCTCTAAAAATATTAGTTTGTTTAGTTTTTATAGAGATTAAATTTTAAAAGTCACAAAGTTGTATCACGTTGAAAGTAAGTCTTCCATCCTACTATCACAAATTTTTCCTTCTAGAGTTTTGACACCTATTAAAATACATTATCTCTACAAGTGTGAGTATATGCTTAATTGCAATCATGTATCATAATCTGTTTACTCAATTCCGTATTGGCGGCCATTCATATTTTTGCACTATTTTGTCTATGTCGTGCTCTTCCTCCCTTTTTTTCCCAGTTGATTTTAAACAATTTATTTTGGATTATGTAATAATAATTCTTGAGATATTTGCATATTCTGAATTTAGAAATATTTAAAATATCTTTTTTCACTTTACCTAAATTAGAGTTAAAAATATGGTTGTTCTTTTTTTGATTAAGATAATTTGGAGTGAATCTGAGTATATGTGAGCGTGGTTAAGTGTAATTAGATCTAGCTTCAATGGAGAATGTTTATTTTTGTTTATTTTTTAAAAGATTATTTATGCATACAAGTTGGGGTGTAGACCAGAGGTGTGGGGTGGTGAGAGGATTCACCAGAGACAGAGTGGGGAGCAGAACAGGCAGATCGACTGAAGTACACTGCTGAGAGGAGCAGCGGGCAAGGCAGGAGAGGTCTGCTGTGCCATGTGGGAATCTCCCTGGTCGGGGCTTGAACTCGTGCTGCAGTGGCTCTGGATAGCTTCATAGTGTTGTGCTTAACCTGTTGCGCCACCAGGGAGGCCCCTCAATGGAGATTGTTTAAAAACAAACAATCAGGAATAAATTTAATATTTCAAATATTGGATGAGTATTTTGTATGCAAATATGTTCATAGTATGTCATTCATTTTTCATGCTTTTCATAGTAATAATATACAGAAATAATTTCCCATCAATTGTCTCTTAGTGGTACAGAGCACATTCTCATAGTGGAGGTTATATTTTATTCTATAACACACCAATTTTTAATAAGGCATTTTCTATACTGCCTTCAGTGGAGTTAATTAGTTATTAATACACTGGAAAAGTTGTGGAAAATATATCACAAACATTTATTATACAAATAATTCACTATTTACATGGTAGTTTTATGTTGAAATCCATTACAAAAGGTGGGCATGGTATTGGTTTGGGGATTAATTTTAATTTTTTGAAGATAATGATGATAATATTTTAATGTTTATTACATGTGTACCATGTACCACAATGCTAATTATGTACCACAACCCAGAAGTATGGCAAGATTATTCCTCCAACTTTGTGTTTAGGAAGGTATAATGATTAAATAACTAATAAAAAAATTCTGCCACTAATAAATACCCATGCCAGACTTAAGCGCAGATCTATCTGAAGACTTTAATTGTTGTAAATGGAAGAAATCTATCAGTAATATAATGGAGATTTTGTTTAATGACAGTTTATGAGAACACAGCTTTTCAACCACATTTGTCAGTTTCTTCCTGAAGCCATAAAGAGTTCTTTGTTTTTAAAAGAAAAAGATATGACATTTTAATAAAAATTTCTTTCTAGAACAAGTTATATTAGAGATAAAATAAGCTATGTAATTATATTTAATGATTTTTTTTCATTTCTTCATTCACTTATTCATTTATTTATTCATGTTTACCCAGATAACAGATTTACAGCACTGTATATGTTTTAGGTATGTGTCTGGATAAACATGAATAAACAAACGAATGAATTAATGAAGGAATCTTACTTTGCTAAGTAATATGTTTATTTTGTTATCCATCCATTCAATCATTTATTAGATTTTTTTTTATATTGAGGTAAAATTGTTTTACATTGTTGTTTGTGTTCTAGAGACACAGGATTTCCCCCTTAAGGTATTGTTATTACACTGAACCCACCAAAGTACCCAAAGTCCATCCCCATAATCTACTGTGTGCCTTCTTTACTTTGTTCTTGCCCCTTTTCCTCTGTTCCTTTGGTAGTCTCAGTTCTATAGTCAGATTTCTAAGGTTTGTTGTTTGTTTAACTTTATCTGACCCTTTTTCTGTTTCTCTGTATCCCATGTAAATAATGCTGTAATGAAATAGGAGTGCCTGTTTTCCTTCAAATTACTATTTTTTGTATTCTTGAGGTAGCTACCTTAGGAGTAGAATTGCTGGGTTATCTGGTAGATAACTTTTTAATATTTTGAGCAATCTCCATACTGTCTTTCTGTAGGGACTGCATTGGTCTACATTCCCATTACTTTTGTGATGCTGTCAGTGTTTGTTTTTAAGTTTGTTAATAGTTGCTTTATATATTTTGGTGCTATTTAATGTATGTTAATGAGTATTGAGAGTGTCTTCCTGATGTGCTAGTCCACTAATTATATAAATCACATCTCTATCTCGTTACCATTTTTAGCTGAGTCTGTTTTACCTTTTAGCTCTCCTGACATTTTTAGAGTATCATTTGCTTTTAAGATTGTTTTCTGACCTATTTTGACCTTAGACATATGTTTACCTTAGAACACATATGGGTTTCCTGAAAACAGCAAAAATTTGGGTTTTTGGTTTTGATCCATCTGCCCATTCTGCCTTTTGATTGGTTAGTTTAGACCATTGATTTTTAGGGAAATTATTGATATATAATTATTTGTTGCTGTTTTGCTATTTGTCTTCTGGGTGTTTTTACAGTTTGTTTTTCTTCCTTTGTCCTTCTCTGTGCTCTTCTCTTATAGTTTGACAGTTACCTTTTATGTAGTATTTGGTTCTTGGTTTTGTCTTCTTTTGTTTCTTTTGGGTATTTTTGTTCTAAGTTTACCATGTGACTTATATATAGGGTTCTATATTTACAACCTATCCTAAATTGAAAGTCAAATAATATCAAGTTCATTAGATCACTCTTTCTCCTCTCTTCTCCTCCCCTCCCCCCCCATATCTTCAGGTTTTTTTTTTTTCTTTTCCTTATTTAATTTTGCATAGCAGAACAGGAGTATAGGCCAGAGGTGCAGGGGGTGAGAGGATTCACCAGAGACAGAATGGGGAGCAGGACAGGCAGATTTACTGAAATACATGGTTGAGGGGAGCAGTAGGTGAGACAGGAGAGGTCTGTTTTGCCATGTATGGGTTAGCTCTCTGATTGTGATCGAACTTAGGCCATAGCAGTGATAGCACTGAGACAATACCTAGGCCACCAGGGAGGCCCATATTTTCTCTTTTTTAGAGTCTCGTTGCATCTAATGTTTCCTTTTGTTTTTTAGAAGTCCCTTTAGGACCTCCCTGGTGGCACAAGGGTAGTTAAGTCTCAGCACTATGAAGCTGTTGTAGCATGAGTGCGAACCCTTGCCAGGGAGAGTCCCACAGTAGATCTGCCGGTTCTGCTCCCCACTGTCTCTGGTGAATCCTCTCATCCCCCACTCCTCTGGCCTGCACCCCATACTTGTATGCATAGATAAATAAATCTTTTTTAGAAAAGAATTTTTCCCAAAATTTTGTCTTGATATGTTGTTTGGGATGAATTCCTCTGCCTCCTCATTTCTCATTATTTCTATATTAAGTTGGCTTGTTTTCCTGGCCAGTCCTGCTGTGACAGTGTTGCTTAGATTTGCAAGGTCTATGTTTTCTGTTGTTGTATTGGTTGAAGCTTTGTCATCAGTAAGGATGACTGGAGCCAAGAGCAATCACAGGATGGACATCCAGGAACCCAGCCTACGGGGTGTGCGGTGGGTATGTGGGAGGAGTGGATGTTGTACAGCAGACTGCCAAGGGCAAAAGCCTCCCTCTGTGCTACAGTCACTTGAGCCAGGGAGGGGTCTGTAATCACTGTCCAGTCAGGGCTGGTCAAGGCAGAGCATTTGTGGTGTGTTCTCAGGAGGCCCAAACTACAGCTGACCGTTAGCTGCAGTTTATTTCTGATCTCAGCAGGTTTTGCTGGCAGTGTCCTGTCCAGTGACTCTGGACAAATCAGAGTGGCTGGGCTCCTGTGGGCTTGGGTCAAACACAGGTACCAGAAGAAGAGGCGGATTCTGTAGTAGACTATCCATTTGCCTGCCAAACTAAAACTGGGGAGGAACTGGTGCTTCTTGGGGCTTCCAGGTAAGCAGCCAGCAGTCCCAAGTACAGTAGCTCAGCACCTGCCCAGCAGTCGTTGTTCTTTGTAGTGGATGGCACTCACTTCGCTGTGCTGTGCTAGTTGCTCAGGGAAACCCTGAAAGTCTGGGCAGGGGAGGAGAGTGTGCCTTTCGGGACCACCAAGCTAGCTGTCTGCAACCTGAAGTATGTCAGCTCAACTCCTACCCGGCAGTCACTGTTTTTTTATTCTGACATCTCTTCAGTGGGTTTGGAACCCAGGAAAATGCCAGAGTCGAGGTGGGGGATGGGAGAGGTTTTACTGCTTTTTGGGACCCCCGCTAGCTGCCAGTAGCCCCAGGTGTATCAGCTGCACACTTAACCCTCAGCGTTTTCCCAGCTGGAGTTGAGTAGAAGCCAAAGAGAAAAAGGGTGGGTTTTGTAGCTGGTAGAGGTTGAGTATTGGTGCACTGGGAGCAAGCTTCCCTGTCTCTCCTAGGGATGTGAGAGTGGCCTCTGCTTACCATACCAGGTAGTGAAAATTTGTAGGAATTCAGTCCCACTACCACCTCCAGTTTCAGGGAAGCCTTAAGGGTTCAGGGGAAGGGTCCTCCTTGTCTAGAGATGTATGTCTGCAAAGAACAGCCCCTCCTCTGCCTGTTTGCCGCTCTGCCATGGTCAGCAGATATGCATTCTGCTACTGTTGTGTTTGCAGCTCCACACTACCTCACCAAACTCCGCCCACAAACCACTGTGGGGTTTTTTGGCCACCCACCTTCAATAACACAGTTGCCCGGGGAACCAGGCATCCTCTGGTGATAATTTGATAGGCGATGGGCGAGATATTAAGCTGTTTTCTGGATGTCCTTATGGAGATATTTTCCTGATGTGATATAATGCACCATGTTTACTGAGTGTCCCTCTTTAATGATTTCTAACTGCACTATTCTTAAAGACAGTGACAATCAAATGAAATGTGTGCCACACACTATTACAGACTATCACACACTGAGTGAGAACAAGTGGTTTATGACATTTTGACTCCATTTTGTTCCTGCTTTTTTGACCAGAAACTTTTAACTCTCAATTTATTAGGAAACACTTTAATCAAATTATACCAACATTGATATATTTTTACCAAAAGGTGCTTTCTGGTAGTAACTCAATTAAACAAACAAAATTCTTTGGTCAGTCTTCTGAATACATTTGTTTAACTGTGGTTGCCAAGAGGAACAGAGTTTTTTCTGATGTGTTTTATGGTAAAGATTTGCTTAATTTACCCGACTTTTGCTTAATTTGAATTTTGATAGTTATGGTTTCTTTGGTTTTGCTTCTTTTCAGTCATTTAATTATATACTAAAAAAAATTGTAAGACAATATTCCCATAGGAAATCAAACTAAAAAAAGTCAGCTTTTCAGATGTAAGTTTTGATTCTTATGCCAGTTTTATGCAATAAAAATTTCACCAGCCAACTTTCACTGTATTAGTTAGTGGAACTTTTAAATGGCATTGATGTTTTCTCACTTGTGTCAAATTTTATTGCCTGCAGTGCTAGCTTCCCTTCTTAACATTTATTAGACATGTGTCATGTACCAAGCGTAGTCCTGAGTATTTTATTTTATTTTAGGTTGACATTCTTATATAGTGCTATGACCTGTGACCTGAATAAACAATTATCATTTGTATTTTATTTCCTGCTTAATTTGTAGAAAATATTAAACTAATATATTTCCATTTAAGTTGAATAATTTGTGACAGGTTTTCAGAATATAACTAACCTCTTTGAATTCTGTACTTTCAACATCCATACTATTTCAAAACAAAAAAGCAAATGAACAATAAGATGAAGATGCATCATAGTAAACATATTCTAATGAACATTACTGTAGGTATAATGCAAAGTCATTGGTTGGCTTTACTTAAAAAACATGACAAAGAGTTCAGAATGATTCACCTTATTCTGAGTAGTGCTAGCATAGTTAATTTCGTTTTCTTCCTTCTCATAACACTGGCCAACAAATGTTTACAAAAGTCATTTACTGAAATAAAATTAGTCATTTCCTATCAATCTGTATGTGCTCAACACGAATATGACAGTCAAATTCTAATTTTGGCTCTAGTTTTTTTTTTTTTGTAATCTGCAATAAATTGATGTTTACATCATGAAATGCATGCCAATAGTAATAGGCCTAAGGTTAATACCTGTAAAAAATAAAGTCATAGATTACTTAGATTTCTTTGCTTGTCTCTTGTACAACTGTTCAGGAATAGAAGAGATGGAAGATGGTTTTCATTGTGCAAAAGCACAGCCTTAAGACTCAGTTTCGAAGAGTCTAGAAATAGTCTCCATTCTTGTGGGTCATGAGTGATTTATTTATTTATTTATTTTATTTATGCATACAAGTTGGGGTACAGACCAGAGGCGTAGGATGGTGAGAGGGTTAACCAGAGACAGAATGGGAAGCAGAACAGGCAGATCGACGGAAATACACTGCTGAGGGGAGCAGCAGGCAAGGCAGGAGAGGTCTGCTGTGCCATGTGGGAATCTCCTTGGCTGGGCGTTAAACTTGCGTTGCCGCTGCCGACAGCTCCACAGCACAGTGCTTAACCGCTGCGCCACCTGGGAGGCCCTGGTCATGAGTGGTTTCTAAGGCATTCATGAGGCCTTCAATATTGGAGAAGAATACCAGAGTACTTTCCTTTCTGAAGAAAGGCTCCAGCTACTGGTGGTGCTTTTGATAGAAAGTAATTGTGACATCTTCTTCTAGAAGATTCATTGTTGGAGTCTTAATCCTAGCAATTCTGCCTTATTGTTGGATAAGTCCAAATCACACACCAAGTCATTTAGTTCTTCTTGTGTTAGTCTGTGTCGGGTTGATGATGTACCACAGTGAAAATCTGGATCACTGCATGCTGATGGAATAGGAGAAGAACAGATTGGCTCACACTTGCCCTCATCAGATGAATCAAGAGAATATTCTGCTGGAGGTTTTGGAATAGGAAGTCCTCCTCACCATGTGAAACTGGTCTCGATGCAGACGGAATGTTTGGGTAGACTCTTCTCAACTTCTTTTGCTTCGTTATTCCACCAGAAACAGGAGGAACCAAGCAGAAGTAACAGTCTTTTATGTAGTTGCTTGGCTCTCTCCACAGCATGGGGACTGCAAACAGCATTGATGGTCTTTTGCCATTGAACCACTGTGAAAGCTGTGTTGTACATGTAGCACAGCATATATGTGGGGCCCAAGGATTGTCTTGGTCACCAATTTTGCAGCCGAAGTTAAGATGATAAGCCTTCTTCACTTGAGAAGGATTTTCTTCTGGTTGGCAAATGTCACTTCCCCACAAATAGAGCAGAAATTGTCCATGCTATTAACGCACTTTCGAGGCATTACTGTTCTGTATTGTGCCTAAATGGATAAAATAGCATCAGTTCAATGGAACAGTAGCTTTAACTGTCTCATGCAATGTCTGAAATATTTTCAATGCTCAACCTTTCCGACAGGGCTTTCTATAGTGCACTGCTGACGTTAGCTTACTTCAGCAGCCACCTGGCAGTAGTATTGCATTCCATCAGAAAATGGTGCAGTAAACTCTGGATGATGTGTGCATGATGGTATTATGGAATGAGATGCAATATTACATCATTCTAGACTGATTTAGCATGTTGTTGTAGTCCTACTGGATAAAATTACATGGTGAAACATAAAATGAACTATATGAAATATCTTCAAAACGAGCTAATAAAAAATGTTCAGGGTTATATTCATATTCAGCACACCAAGATACTACAGTTAGGGCCTTTTTAAATCAGTAACTATCTCACTGTTGACCAGTGTAATCTGTCTTTTTATATTTTCTGTAATAAACATACATTACTTTTGAAATGAGGAAAAGAAATGAAGCAAGAAAGAAAGCAAACAAACAGAGACTAATGATATATGGACTTGAAAAGACCTTCTGGTGTTTTGTAAATGGCAGTCAATATGTCACAATTGCAGAGGCAGATTCAGACTTTGAAAAAATTAGACGCTGCAGTGAGCAAAGTCCCCAGAAATGATGCATTCTGGAGGCTGGGATTCCTGCAGGAGGCTATCATGACACTGTGTGAACAATGATGATGACCTGAACCAAACAGGGAGTGAAGATGGTGGAATATTAGCAGACCAACAGTCAGAGAAAGACTTAATCCAGCAGAAATAACAAACAATAAATGTCCAAAATGAATGGCTTTTAGCCTGAGGCTCTCAATTGGCCCTCAATGTCAAAAAACAAACACCAAAACAAACAAAAAATGCAAAGGAATATGTCATGCATAGAGAAAAAAAAAATTCTTAGTGACTCTAGATATTTTCACTGGAGCAATTAAATTTCTTTAGAGAAAAGCTATTCAGTCCACCTCCTGGGATGGCTGCAAGAGGGGTTAAGAGTCCACGCCTGTGTGCCACATCCATGCCTACATGGGAAATGAGCCGAGGAGACTAGGGTGTCTCAGGATTCAGTATTTTTACGTCTGTGCAACTTGCTTGATAATTTATTTTGCACAGTAAAATCAATTAATTTTTATCTTTCATTTTAGATTTCCATAATACACTGTCTGATTCACTTTAACAATTAGCTAGTCTTGGAGACTGCAATGATCTTAGATGTTGAGTACACCATGGCAATAAAATCTAATTTTTGTTCTAAACGCTGCTTTTTTGAGCTGTTAATGTTTTTTTTTTTAAATTAAATCTTTCAAAAGTAATACATACTATCAGCTAAAGCTCAAAAATGTTAAATTTTACCTCTAATTCCACTATCCAAAAAAACCCCAAAACAGTAACTGTAATTGTATGTGAAAAAATACAATAAAGAAAGTAATTTGCTGGTGGGAAAAATATTAAACCTCAGTTTGTATTTTAAATAATAAACTTATTTTATATTTTAAATCTATTCAATAAGATTTGTTGGATTTTGGGGCCTCCCTGGTGGCACAGTGGTTGGGCGCTGTGCTGAGGAGCTGTCGGCAGGGGCGATGTGCGTTTAATGCCATGCCAGGGAGATTCCCACATGATGTGACAGACCTCTCCTGCTTGCCCGCTAATCCCCTCAGCAGTGTGTTTCCGTTGATCTGCCTGTTCTGCTCCCCACTCTGCCTGTGGTGAACCCTCTCGCTGCCCCACACCTCTGGTCTGTACCCCAGCTTGTATGCATAAATAAATAAAAGTCTTTAAAAAAAAAAGCACAAGTTAAAAAAAAAATATTTGTTGACTTTCCTCTTTCTTGCTGCCTCCATCACTTATTTTTTGATGAATTTCAATATTTTAAGTTTTGGCTTCAAAAGATTCTACCCTGGAAGAGTCTGCACCAGGTAACCTTTTATCCCCCCTGAACTTTACTCTGAAATTTACCTCTACGGAAACTGTTAAAATTACATGTTTTATTATTGTCAATGATTTCTGAAAATGTTTTAGAAATGATGTAATGATAGAATGCTTTCTCAAAACAGTAAAACCAATAAGGGCACTGGAATATGAATAAAAGTATATAGTAACTTGATAATATGAATAATGAGCAAAATCACCATTTAGACTCATGTCAGAGAAGCAACTTATATCCAGGTGTATGAGTCTAGGCTCTCCATTTTTAAGACTTGCTAAAGTACAGACCAATTAAACAAGGGGAAGAAGTTTAAAAAATAATGAAGGCAAATCCTATTAGAAGAAATTGATGTTAAATGCAATTAAACAACTAAACATTTTATATTAATGTTTATATCAATGGTTAATGATGTAAATTCAATTTTAATACTCATGTCTGCTAAAGCTACAAGGATATGTGTGTGTGTGTGTATTCGTTTGTGTAAAATGAGTCTGTCCATGTGAAATATGATTTCAGTCTCTGCTGAAAATAAGATTTATTTTAGAGCTGGGACTATAAATATAATTACTACTGAAGCTAGTAAATAAGGTGATAGGATTAATTATTTCCAGTGTAAGAAAAATTGTAAAAAAAAATTATATACCCATCCTTTATTTTCTTACCTTTTTATAGAGACATAGTATAAACATTTTGATATTAAGATAACACTTTCTTATAAAATGTATTAGTTAAAATAGAATAACAAACATTTGTGACTCAATACATGTTTTACAAAATTTAGCATTCAGTTTGCTTCAAATGTTTTTCAAAGAAAAAAGGAAAAATAAATGTTGCAATAATTAAAATTCCTTTGTAATGTTTTCAGATCAAACTAGACATTGTTCTAAGACTTTATATATATTACATATATCAACTGATCTAATGTTCTTAGCCTTTTCATGAAGTAGCTTAAATGATTCCCCCATTTTACAAAAAACGAAATCACATCAAGAGCTTGTGCTAATTAGGTGAGAAAGATTTTAACCCAGTTTCCTCACTGCATGTGACATTGTATACATAGTTCATTGAGGTAAACTCATCCAAAAGCTACCTGATTTTGTCCAGAGGGCAATTGCTAGATCAATTACCAGCCCAAGTGGAGTGGGGGAGTTCATGTTTCTCCATATCCTTGTCCTCTGTTGATATTCTCAGACATTTTGATTTTTGCAAAGTTGATTATGATATATGATTAAGCTCCCTAAATCCTAGTAATGTCCCACATCTGTTCACATACTTATTAGGTATAAAATATTTCTAGTTTTTTCATTATTATCTTTTTATATATATTTTTAAACAACAAAAGTATGTCTTCTCAGCAAATTATGACAAGTTCTCTTCTAACCTTCAATGAAATTCATTTTCTATTGTCTTCACATAGCAGGGCACGGTCAAACCTGGACGGACTTTCTGTCACTATCACTTGGATTTTTCTATTCCAGAATCTCATGTAAATGAAATTATACAGTGGCTAGTATATTTTGTCTAACTTCTTACACTCAACGTGTTTTTAACTTTTTTTTGTTATGTGTATTAATACTTATTTCACTTATTTATGAAGTGTTCTGTTGAATAAGTGTATTACAGATTGTCCCTTCACTTGTTGATGGACAATTGGATTGTTTCTGATATTTTTAATCTACTAATAGATTCTGTGAACATCATGTACATGTTTGCCAATGGGCATATGTTTTCATTTACCTGGGACAAGCAGGGCAGTTCCCAAGGAGAGCAACTGTTAGGTCATATAGTGAGTTCACATCCTTCAGTACTGTCAATTTTAGTGAGTTTGGTGGATATGCAGTGCTATTTATCATAGTTTTATATGCATTTCTCTGATGACTCACAACGTGAGCACCTTTTCAACTCACTGAGACCACCATGTCCCTTTAGGATCACCCTCTTAGCACTTTTAGGAAACTCTGTATATCTAACAATCTGGGGCTATCACAATGCTCACCACATGTGTTTTCCTTTTTTCAGTGATCACAGTCCTTGCTGTCTGTCCTCCAATGGCCAATCACTGTGGATTTGTGCATATTTACAGTTTTCTAGTCATTTACTATGAGCAGGTAAGTTTGACCCGTTATTTCATTGTGGTACATATATACAGTACATACACTGTACATACAACTGAATTGTTCCACTATGAGAATAAGAAAATCCAGCAATTTTTGACAACATGAAAGGTCTTTGAGAGCTTTATGACAAATGAGGTAAATCAGAGAGCGACAGTGAGAACTTATATGATCTCACTTATATATGGAATCTGAAAAAAACCAAATTTGTAGAAAGAGAGAAGAGTGATAGTTCCAGGGACCTCTGGGTAGAGGGATTGGGAAAATATTGGTTACAGGAGTACAAACTTGCCCTTCAGAGATGGATAAGTTCTGGAGATCTAAGGTACAGTGTAATGATTACAGTCAACAATACTGTGTTGCATACATTAAAGATGCTAAAAGAGTAAATCGCAAATCTTCTCACAAAAATAGTCATGGTAATTGTGTGACCTTGTAGCAGTGTTAACTAATCCTGCAGGTGGCAGTCGTATTGCAGTATATATGTATCAAATCAACACAGTATTCATTTTAAATTTACACAGTGTTATATGTCAGTGACATTTCAGTTATATATATATGTATGTATATATATACATTTATTTATTTATATATAGGGAGGGGGAGATAAGAGAAAAAGAAAGGTTTTCCTGGAAGACTGATTTATGATACTCTTTCAAATTTGAAAAGCTCATTTGAATTGCAGCACTGTGCCAAAACTGCCCTCATGATCACATTTCCTTAATCAAAAGTATGCTTCAGTTGTGGAAATAGATCATTTTTCTCCCTTTGAGGTCAACTTGTTACAGATAGAACAGCACAGTGCTGTTTATACTAAAATGGGTTTTTGAGCTGTGCGGGAGCAGAGGTGGTAATACATGGCATGATTACATTTAATTTATATTTCAATTCTAACTCTCTTGAGCCCTGGCTCTGCTTTTTCATTTTTCCCCTTTTGTGACAGCAGTGTATAGGGTGATGACTATAGATTTTCATCAGTCACTTCCAAATCTCTGCTTGGGTTGGTTTGCTACAGCAACCTCCTCTCTAGAATGTTTTCTTTCTTTCTTCTTTTTTTCCTTGCTTTGGAAATGGGTGATTTTCTTTTTCCCTTACTCATCTTTTTCTGTTCCAGAAATAAAATTATCTAAAAATTGGGCTGCAATTTTAGTAACCTAAAAAAGTAAAATTACTTAGCTGTTTTAAACCAGATTTTATCAAAACTTAGCCAACATCCATATCTTCTAGTTATTTGTTGTCAAAGTCTACATGCAGAAGAAACAGTTTCTGTTCTCTCAGAAATGGGCGAATAAGATTTTTGTGTTTGGTGTACTTGTGGAGAGAGAAGCTGAAATATAACTTCCATACAAGCCATTGTCATAAGCAAACCTAAACTTTTAGGACATTTATCACATGTTCATTTAGCAAGGATTTTTACCTTCTTGTATTTTAAATAGCTCCTGAGAACTGGGCACATTATTTTTTTCTGAATCTTCCTTTTTCTTCTCAACACACAATAATGTAAAAGATATGAATAACAAAAATAAATAAAATATCTATTAAAAAAAAGAAAATTCTTCAGATAAGCTGATTGCTTTCTTCCTATGAATATGTACTTATAATTAGTCAGTAAACTATAAAAGTATGGATAAGACATAATTATTATAGATGAGGTGAAAAATGAAAAACTGGTTGAAACAATTCAGATACTGTGATGCACTGAATGCATACAAATGCGAAAAACTTGTATGCACTTTCTAAGCCAGAGAATTCTGCACTTAAGTCATATCAATAGAGAGTTCCCAGCTGTTGGTTGTTCCTGGAAATGTCTTGGCTATAACAGTACATATACTATCCCCTTGCTCTCTTCTTTCTACCTATTTAATACCTTGCAAACCAATATTCTTCTCTCTGCCCCTCTTCCATTTTCCTTGTGCAAATATCCAACCATCCTTTCACACCAGTATGCGGGTAGATATTTGGGACGGTCCACTACTAATTCGTTCTTCATTGTGATTTTCCTTAAATGCAGATCTGCTTGTCTTATTCTCCTGTATTCATTGTACAGTGTCACTCCATTGCCTGCAGCATACATTCATATTTCTCATCATATAGTAAATGTCTCTGGAGTTTGTTGATCTTTATCCCTTACAGATCCTTTTGCCAACATAGTACCCCCCATATATGTATGCTTTGGAGGAAACCCCTTCATTTTACAGTTTTCTGTTAAGTCTTTGTCCCTTCAAGGAGTGAGTTGACCAGACCAGTTGACCTCTATTAACTGAATCCAGAAAGTCCTCATCAAAAAGGAGCAAATGTGCTCACATTCATTACAATGACTATGCTCCAAAGAAAAGGCCATGGATTCCTGCCTGGGACTGTCCTATATTTCTTGTGATCAGGCTGAACCATTTCTCCATCAATCGTGTGATTTAATCAGTCGATGAGTTCCTTCATTTTCTGAAAAATTAACTGGTCGATTTTGATTATTTTCAAGGACATTTATTAATAGACCTCTTCATAGCTCTTTTGCTCATCACTTACAGTTCCCCATCTTGAATCTGAGACTTACTGAATTTGTTCTGTACTTTCTCCTTTCCTTTGCCCTCCATGTTCTCGTTGTCACAGTATGCCACGGTTGTTTCTCACCTGTCTCTAGATATTTGTTCCTCCTGCTTTCTTCCCGTGAAAACCTTATTTCTCTTATCTGTACTTCTCTAATTCCTACATAACCTCTGGAACTCAATTTTAGTTTTCTCCAGGAGGAATTCCTTTATATCCCAGACACTCCACTATGTGTTCTTGTAACCCATTTATCACACTTTATGGTTGTTGCTTATCTCCTGTGAAAGAGGAAATTCCATAAGTGTAAAATCGATACCCATCTTATTTCTGTTTCATTCCTGGTAACTAGCTCAGTGCTGTGTACATAAAAACAAATTAGGAAATATTTGTGAATGATACATCAATATATACACATAAGAAAAATTTACTTAATTCTCCAAGGTCCTATATAATTGTTTCCACATTGAATATAATCAATGTCCAGGTAGCGAGTCTTCTGGGAACTAAAATAAAATGAAAGAGACCAGTGCTGGGTCCAGTTACTCATGAAGGCTCCAGGAAGAAGAGGGGCTAGATTTGATCCCTGAGGATAGAGAGGATCCAAGGAGTTGCTAAAAATGGGGAGGATGTTTTGGCCTAGTATTGCAAAGTTTGTTTTTCAAAATGGTGCTGGTAAAACCTGTAGATATTTTCTTGGGTATCAAATCATCACTCTAGCTGTATTAACAAATAAGTTTTAACTCTCATGTGAATTCTGATGTTAGATGGGCCAATGAGACCTTATCTAGTCTTGGCATGGGGGTGTATGGTCACTGATTAGAAATATCTGCCTTGGAAGAAGAATAAGTGAGTTTGAGCAAGATTGATAGGAATGGTCCATTTGTATGCTTCCATTCATTATCCTCTAGTTGCTTTTTTGAATAAATACCTCAGGAGTTTCCCAGTTTGACTGAGAAATACGTTGATGGCATGTATAAAATTATACAAACTTAAAATTTCTAAGTTATCTTAGACAGATCAATTCCTGCTTTATAAATGTGGTAATCAAGAGCTGTAAAGGATAAGAAGGATTATCCCAGAGTGCCCAAAAACTGGTCAGTAAGAAAATATTTTGTTTCCCATTCTGGGGTTTTAAGGTTGCATACCGCAATCTTTTTAGATCAAAGACTGAACTAATAAGTATCCTTTATTAGCTTTGATGACTTGCCTTATTTACTTGAGCCCATACATTTCTGAATATTTATTATAGCTAATAAATGTATCATACCATATTATATGTAATATTATTAGTCAATACTTGAAATCTAGTAAGAAATTAATAAGTGGTGCTGTTTTCATTGTGACATTTTAGTTCAAGCATAACAGTTAAGTAACTCAAATTCCATATTCCTTGGAAGAAATTTGTGATGGGTTTCAGCTGTGTTTCAAAACTACGTGTTGTAAAGGGTTATCCATTCCATTGTGACTTTATAAATACTAAACCATGTCTCCAAAGTCCATGCCTTTATTGATTGTAGCAGACTGCATGAAGCGCTCACCCCCTTCCTCTTTGTCCTTGTGGTTTTTACACAGAAAATAACATCTTCCACCATCTTCATTTGAATCAGTATTGAACAAAAGTCAAATTCTTTGGAAAGCCTCATCTCTTGTGCTTATTGAGTGTGCCCCGGTGCACAAGTATTGCTGGGACATTTGGAACAATTCATGAGGTCTTTGCACCTGCTGTTCCTTCTGCCCGGAAGATCCTTCATTGGTCTCGTCAGTTCATTATTTCTATATCTTATAAAACCCTACCTGACCTTTCAGGCACAAAACAGACAAGTTCCTCAACTCTTCAATCCTGGGGACGGTACACTCCACTGTAGTGACCCCCAGCTTTTGTACTTAGCTTAATCACATTGTGTATGATATGGGAATGAAACTTGGTTAAAAATCCCACTTTTTTCAGCCAAAAATGAAATGGAAAACAAGAATTCAGTTTTACTTATCCTTCTCTCCTAATGTTTAGTTAAACGAATGGAATCTAGTAGATGGTCCAAAAAATATTGTATGCTTGAATAATTAGTAATAACAACAATAATAATTCTACATCTGAGGCATTGTACTTAGTTTTTCCATGCATTACCTCATTCAGATTTTCCAGTCCATCTGGTAGCTAAATATTATTCCCATATTCTTCCTTTTAATCAGGAAAACATGACCTAGAGAGGACATGGTATTTACCTTTGTTCATATGGTACTTAGTGCTAGAGGAAGCTTGAATATTGGTCTCTCTAAAGTAGAATCTATATTCATGAGCCCTGCACCATCCCTTTGGCTGTGGAAATATGTAATGATTAGTATACAATTTTAGAACATGGACCTACAATGTAAGCTTTCACCACTGCTCTCCGGTTAACCCTTTGCACTCCGCTGTCCCCTCTCAAGGGACATCGGAATTCTAGCATATCACTTGGATGTCCCCTCTCAGGGGACATTGCAGTTTATCCCTTTGCACTCCACTGTCCCCTCTCAGAGGACATCGGAATTCTAGCATATCACTCGGATGTCCCCTCTCAGGGGACATTGCAGTTTATTAGTGATTACGGGGAATTGAGTTATTTCAACGCAACTTTTTGAGACATGCATATTTCCCTGAAGTTTTATCTTGAAATGGCACAAGAAATTAAATCAAAATATTGTAAAATTACTAAGATATATACAAGAAATGTCAGCGGGTTTTGTGTCGGACGAGAACGTGCACTAATCAGCCTGCAATGCATATTGGGGAGTGTTACAAAACTTATCATACTGTACAAAATTATAAACAATAAAATATTGTGTTTTTTTGCAAATATACATTCCTCAATGTCACCCAATTAATATAAGTCCAATATCATTATAATACGTTACTTGGTTCCAAAATTATACTAAATAATACGAGGGTCTGTAAATGCACGACAAAGTAGCGTCAAGTAGCTGGTAGCCAATGTCCAGAATGGTTCGGAGTGCAAAGGGTTAAAAGTAGCATGGCTCAAAGAGTCCATTTCTCATCATTTCCACAGTATAGGCCAGTTCCTTGTAGCTGGGCACCTTTGTCCTTGTGTTCACACTCTCAGGATGTCTGTACTTCTAGTCTAAGGACTTAAAGCTCATCTATCCCTGTAGAGTGGCTGAAGTAGCATTTTTTCACTGACTTTCTGTGCTGAAATTTATACACTCACCTCTGAAATCTCAGTGCAGTTTATTCCTTTTGTTCACTGTTGTTCTTGCAGTTAAAGTGGAATTCTGTTGAGGTTAAAAGCATAGTCTGAAGTCAATCAGAGTTTTGTTTATGGGTGACCCAACAGCATTCTAGCCTTACTGTTAGTGTAGTGCTGGTTTTACATGAAATTACATGGATGCCTCCAGTGTGAGTCACTTGACTGAGGGCAGGCTCCAGGGATGAGTATGGGGGTGTGCAGAGATGGCCTGAGGCTGTGGCTGCTGGGCAAGGTAAATGAATGCTGGGATGCTACGTGAAGAAAATAAGGGGAAAAAGGAAAGACATACTTGCAAATAATCTTGGGAGGAGATAATTGGAACTCAATCTAAAACAAAAGTTCCTGCCAAGTGGTTAGAGTAGATTTGGAATGACTGAGGTATAGCTCATGAGACAGGTATTTACAGGGAGATTATGCTTTGGTCCAGGGACTTGACCGAACTCCACGCAAGAAAATATTCTTGCAAGGACAGGGCAAGGTTAAAACTATATTCTAACTGTCATATCTTAAGAAATCTTTCACCTTGTGGATATCTTTGCCGTTTTCTCCTGACATATACACTCTTTTTGATGTTATTTTCTTGGGTTTGTGTGTTTTTATTAGTAGTAGTATGGCTAAAAAGAGGATATTTTCCACCTCCTTAAAAGCAGGTGGCATTTGCTCCCAAGGACATTTGCGTTGAGTGAAGAAGAGCCAAATGGAACAGGTGGAAAGGGAAGAGTCACTTATTTCTCCTGTGCTGCACTCAGAGCCCTGATCTCCTTGCCACCTGGGTCATTTAGCAGTCCTGATTAAAGAGCACAGGACCTGGCAGTCTGTGGAAGGTCACTCCCTGGTGCTGCCTGCACTGCCGTAGGCTGCGAGCAGCCTTATGGTCTCTGGACAATCTGTCATTTCTGCTTCATCCCAATAACCTTTGGCAACAGTGAAAGCAAACAGGTACTTGAAAGCCAGGGAGGCCAATATAAATAATTTTTCCTTTATTTTAAAAGATGCAAGTATCATTGCCATAAGAAATCATTTACTTTTGAGAGTTTTCATTTAGAATAAAGATCACCTGTGGGCTTGTTAGAATTCTAGACCAAAATCCAGGTGGTTGCCATCTTTGTCATGCTCTTTACCTTCTCTTCACCAGGTTTGGCGAATAGGAGGAAATGTTTGGTCAGAGAATAACCACCTACATACGTGTATATGTGTCTGTTTTTCTTCTTCGCGTCCTCTTTTTCCTCTCTCCCTCCTCAAAGAGAGAGAAAAAAGATACAGACAGGCATGTACATACTACACACACACAAATACAGACACATAGCTATTATTTCCTAAAATTCAAGAGAGAGTTAAATATCCATATATAGAAAGGAGACTGCAAAAGGTCTAACAGTACAGTTTCTATTGAGATAACAAAATATTATAGATTGGGGGCCTTCACAGTTAAAAAAGGTAATGTGAATTATTGAAGCTAGGCCTAGGCACTGGGTGGTGGGGACAAAGTGGTAGGAACAACTGGAGGGGAGTGAGATTATGAGGAACTGGAAGGCTCATGACTAATCTGGAAGGGGCAGCAGCCACTTACTTCCAATTCATGGTTATCTTTCAGGATAAAGACCTAGTGTTGCCAGATTTTCTTAGTATTCAAAGGAGCCCCCAACCAGCATTTATGCAAGTTCTCCTATCTTAAAAATAAACAATTCCTTAGTTCTATAGTCAGATTTCTGGGGTTTGGTATTGATTTGGCTTTATCTGCCCCATTGTTTGTTTTCTCTCTATTCCCTGTATAAATATACCACCAAATACACCACCTGGTATTTGTCTTTTCTTTCTCACTGTAGAACTGTGACTACCAGAGTTGGAGGGTGGTGGCGGGGAACGGGGGTGGAGGGAGGACAAAGTGTGAAAGAGCACAATAGATTGTGGTGGTGGATGATGGGTGTTTTGGTGGTGGGTGTGGTGTGGTAACAGCTCCTGAAGGAGCAATCTAGTATCTCTAAGTCACACACACTTATAAACCAGTGTTACCACAGTAATAAATGAGTAAATGAATACTCCCATAGTAACTTGGTAAGCATTAGGAGATAAGACCTGTGTTTTGACTGGAAGCTCTTCAGTGAGCTTTCAGTGGCTAGAGCTGGGAATTTAGCAATACCCATATGGCATCTATTAGAAAATGCCTATTGAGATGCCACAGCTTTTTGTTTTTTTTTTTTTTTAATTTAGCAAGACAACTTGCAGATATCCAGGACCACTATATGTAATTGTGTCACTGTGTGCATGGGAAGTGAAATTATATGAAGTTTGATAATATTCTTATAATCAAAGGATCATACCTAGCTTCATCTCTGTAATCCAATACCTGTAATAAACCTTCATTTATCTGAATAACATTGGTACTGATATGTTGTTTAGATAGAAACATGTACATAAAGCATCTTGGAAACAGCCTTGTCTGGGGAATTGAGATTACATTTTAGATACCACCTGGCCATAAACTGTGCAAATTAGGTAATTCACATCTCTGTACTTTAGTGACCTCGTCTATGAAATGAGGCTATTGCCCAGGGTGTACCTTTCAATTTTCATGCCCTGAATTTCATTCTTAAAATAAGTGGTTCTGGTTCTTGGTATTTAAATGTTTAAAAATGACCCATTTGGGTTTATTTATAATTCTTTTTGGCCTTTTTTATTTTTTCATTTTTCTCTTACAAGTTAGCAGTACATCTGTGTGTTGGTATTTTTACTCCGTATTATCCACGATCTAGGATTTTAGTACTTAAAATCTTTTTGGATGATGATTAAGATGATGATAATGAGGAGGAGGAGGAGGATCTGGTTTGGTCAAAAAATGCTCTTATCCTTCTAGATATGGGTGTATATAGATAATTATACTTTTATTCTTACTACATCCTTTTTGGTTGTTTAAACTTACTGTAAATAATACTTGATTATTTTTGGACTTATGAGAATTATTTGTTTTCAAAGGTAGCATGTGGAGGAACTATTAATTACCATTAAATAGGTCATTAAACCATTATGTATTACTGTGATAAAATCTTAGATTTATACCATGTTTCAGAATTGTCATTACTCCTGCTCAGAATCCCTTCTTTGGTAGATTAATGGAAATTTCTTCCATTGTTTGATATTAGAAAGGTTTATATTTATTGACTACACTGGTCAACAAATTTTACAAAAGTCATATCACTGAAATAAAATTAGTCATTTCCTATCAATTTCTATGTGCTCAACATGAATATGGCAGTCAAATTCTAATTTTGGCTCTGGCTTTTTGGTAACCTGCAATAAATTGATGTTTACATCACGAAATGCATGCCAATAGTAATAGGCCTATGGTTAATACCTGTAAAAAATCAAGTCATAGACTACTTCTTAGATTTCTTCCCTTGTCTCTTGTACAGCTGTTCAGGAACATCTCTGAGGAGTGTCCAGCAGTAGTCAGCCAACATTGTAGTGGACCATTTTCCCTGGTATCTTTGTTCCGTTGATGCGATATCTTGATGAAAACGTTCGCCACGTTCATTACTAACCATACCACAGTTTTCAGGGAAGAAATCCAGAGAGGACTGAAGGAAGTAGATCTTTAGAGACATATTGCAGCCAAGTTTCTGATATTGCATCAGCATGTCTTCTAGTTCCTTGTAGTTTTCTGCCCTAACATTCCCAAGAAAGTTTGTAGACACTAGGCGAAAAGCATTCCATGCTTGTTTTGCATCACCCTGCAGCAAGTTGTTGAACTAGTCATCTCAATGCAGACGGAATGTTTGGGTAGACTCTTCTCCACTTCTTTTGCTTTGTTATTCTACCGGAAGGAGGAGGAACCAAGCAGAAGTAACAGTCTTTTATGTGGTTGCTTGGCTCTCCCCACACCATGGGGACTGCAAACGGCATTGATGGTCTTTTGCCATTTAACCACTGTGAAAGCTGTGTTGTACATGTAGCACAGCATATATGTGGGGCCCAAGGATTGTCTTGGTCACCAACCTTGCATCCGAAGATGATAAGCCTTCTTCACTTGAGAAGTGATACTTTTCTTCTGGTTGGCAAATGTCACTTCTCCACAAATAAAGCAGAAATTGTCTACGCTATTAATGCACTTTCAAGGCATTACTGTTCTGGCCTAAATAGATAAAATAGTATCCGTTCTATGTAACAGTAGCTTAAACTGTCTTGTACAAAGTCTGAAATATTTTCAATGCTCATCCTTTCCGACAGGGCTTTCTATAGTGCACTGCTGACGTCGGCTTATTTCAGCAGCCTCCTGGCAGTAGTATTGCATTGCATCAGAAAATGGTGCAGTAAACTCTGGATGATGTGTGCATGATGGTATTATGCAATGTGATGCAATATTACATCATTCTAGGCTGATTTAGGATGTTGTTATAGTCCTACTGGATAAATTTATATGGTGAAACAGAAAATGAACTATATGAAATATCTTCAAAACGAGAGCTAATAAAAAATGTTCAGGGTTATATTCATGTTCAGCACACCAAGATACTGCAGTTAGGGCCTTTTTAAGTCAGTTAAGCTCTCACTGTTGACCAGTGCTATTTAGGTTACTGAAACAAAAGGAGCTTGTAACAGATCTATTCCAAAAATTGTTGCATAGACAAAGGCAACAAAAATAAACAAGTGGGACTGTATTACTCTTAAAAGCTTATATAGAGCAAAGGAAAGCATCAACAAAATGAAAAGTCAGATTATTGAGTGGTAGAAAATATTTGTCAGTCATTTCTATGAAAAACTGTTAATTCCCAAAATTCATGACAATCTCATATAATTCAGCAGAAAAAAATCCAATTAGAAAATTAAAATACAGAACTTCTGAATATACATTTTTCTGAATACACGCAGAGCACTTATAGGTGCGTGATAAGCTGCTCAACATCACCAATCATTAGGGAAATGCAAATCCAACTACAGTAAGATATTTCACACATGGTTGAATAGGTATTATTATAGAGATAGCAATAACAAGTGCTGGTGAGGATGTGGACAAAAGGGAGCCCTTATATACTGCTGGGGAAAAGTAAATTGGTGCATCCACTATAGAAAACATTATTCTTCAAAAAATTTAAAATAGAGCTACCAATGATCCAGCAACTTCACTTCTGGGTATTTATACAAAGAAAGTAAAAATGCTAATCTCTGTGTTCACTGCTCCTGCATGTTCATTGCAGCGCTATTTACAATAGCCAAAAAATGGAAACAACCTGAATGGTCATCTATGGATGAATGGATAAGAAAATGTGGCGCGTGCGCGCACACACACACACACACACACACACACACACACACACACACACTCACACTCTGGAATATCAGCCATACAAGAAGAAGGAAATACTTCCATTTTCAACAACCTAGATGGAGCTTAAGGACATTATGATCTCATTTATATGTGTAATCTAAAAACAACAAACAAGCTTGTAGATAAAGACCAGACTTGGGGGGTGATAGAGATGGAGGGGTGCATGTGAATGAAGTGGGTAAAGGGATCAGCAGGTACAAACTTACAGTTGTAAAATAAATGCCTCATAGAAATATAAGGCACAACATTTTTAATGTTTAAGACAGTTCAGTGTAAAGTAACTGTAGTTAACAATAGTGTATTACATATTTGAAAGTTACTAAGAAAATAAATATTCCAAGTTATCATCACAGAAGAAGAAATTGTAACCACATTTGGTAATGGATGTTAACTGGGTTTATTCAGGTGAACATTTTGCAATATATACAAATGTAGAATAGTATGTTGTACACCTGAACCTAATATAATAACATACCTCAACTTGAAAGTGTTGCTTATATTAAATACCTCTTCCTCTATATGTAGGGAAATCTATATATGTCTCTGTATTAGTTTTCTAGGGCTGCTGTTCCAGAATTTCACATACTTGGTGGATTAGAAGAATAGAGGTCAGACCTCCCTGGAGGTGCAACGGGTTAAGCGCAGCACTATGAAGCTCTCCAGAGCCACTGTCCCACAAGTTCGATCCCCAGCCAGGGAGATTCTCACATGGCACAGCAGACCTCTCCTGCCTTGCCCACTACTCCCCTCAGCAGTGTACTTCAATTGATCTGTCTGTTCTGCTTCCCGCTCTGTCTAGTGTATCCTCTCACCAGCCCACACCTCTGCCCTACACCCCAGCTTGTATGCCTGAAAAAGTAATCTTAAAAAAAAAAGAAGTTAATTTTCTCAAAGGTTTAGTAGTCAGAAGAAATAAATTAAGGTGTTTGCAGGGCCCCATGCCCCTCTAAGGCTTTAGGGAAAGAATTATTTGTCTATTCAAGTTCCTGGTGGCTTCAGGAGTTCTGGGTACTGCATCATTCCAGTCTCTGTTTCTGTCTTCTTGTGGTCTTCTCCTTTGTGTATGTCAAATCTCCCTATGCATTCTTACATTGGCATAAAGACATGCCCTTGAATCTAGAACCAGATTATCCAGAATTATATCATCAAGATCCTTAATTATGTCTGCAGAGACCCTTTTCTCCAAATAAGGTTATAATCCCCAGTGCCATATCTTTTACAGTGTCATCTTTCAACCCTAAATCATTCAACCTATTGCCTTTACCCTTATATATTCCTGTAAAACCTTCTTTATTTCACCACTACCTATGATACTTATGTGATTTTTAAAGGAGAGGTGCTCCTAGAGGCAAGGGCAACATTGTAATTGTCTTGTGTTCCTAGTGTCTACCACAGTTCCTATGACATGACCACTCGTAGCATTATCTGCTCAGGGTATGAATGTCTATAATCCCATAGCTTTAAAAATGTTGTTTAGATTAAGCATTATTATCATTTGGGCTGAATCTCTCTCTTCTCTGTGAAGTACAGTAGTTGAAGATGGTATAGTGGGAAGCCCAACAACAACAAAAAAACAAAATTCATATTTTGTATGAAATTATGTATGCATATCAAGTATATCAAGAAATGTATACTATGATCTTTAATCTACCTTTAGCAAGGAACTTTTCTGGTACGGTTTCTATTTTGTTATTTATTAAATAAAGGAATCAACTTAGATAAC
This sequence comes from Scalopus aquaticus, assembly GCA_004024925.1. Taxonomy (NCBI): domain Eukaryota; kingdom Metazoa; phylum Chordata; class Mammalia; order Eulipotyphla; family Talpidae; genus Scalopus; species Scalopus aquaticus. Next base: position 5,482 of record PVIJ01001227.1, on the reverse strand, counting down.
CTTTAAATTCATTTAATCTCATAGAAAGCTATCCAGGTCCAATTCTGTTTCTAATCTTGATTTGGCATTTTGCAGCCACACAAAAATGGCTGTACTCTGTAATCTTTTATTTACTTTTTAGTTTTCTCTGACATTTTATTATTCAATTCTGAATTGACCTTTTATTGTATTTTTTTTATTGAGGTAACATTGGTTTACAACACTGAATATGATTCAGAAATACAGGATCCCACTTCTTCAGATGTATATTAGCACACCCCACACACCATTAAGGCACCCATAGTCCTCCAACATAGTCCATGTTTTCTATTAATGTGAGTATGTTGTCACTACTTCATAAGGTTATGAGAACTAAGTGATGATATATGAAAATGATGTAATGTAATCCCTGTCACTAGAAAGCAATATATTATTTTAAGTTAATAATTAGTGATTGTCACAGAATAGTTTATTTTCCTATGGCCCTATAGATTTCAAAATATTAATGAATATTTGGGGCACAGACCAAAAGTACTTAAGATTAAGTACTTTTTTGGGGCTACATGTTAACTAAATCTTATATTTGAGTAATCCTTTATTCTCAAAAATAGTCTTTGAATCAGAAGAGTTCCTGAGAATACATCTTTTTTGAGTACTACCTACGCCTTGCATTTAAGAACTGTTTGGGTATATTATTTCTATTTTTGTAATGGATAGGGAGGGAGGAAGCTGAACTTACGTGGACAGCTGACCTTCAGATATGTGGATTGAGTTATCACATGTTAATCTACTGATTCCCAGTGATGGTCTGTGAAGAAATAGAACTGCTGCAGACCAGAGGATCACCAGTATTAATACTAGATGTAATTATAAATTGTAAATGTTTTGGGACCTGAATAACTTTGCTTAAGAGTACTCCAAAGTATATTGAAAATACCATTATTGCAACCCCCCACACAAAGGTAATTGTGATCCCAGAAGTATAAATTACATTTAACAATGTGGTTTTACAACTTTTTATATTGTGAACATCAAAGCATTGTTTTACTATTGCATGAGCATTTGCCAACCTTTACAACTAGATCATTCTGAGCATAAATTGTACTTCTTATTTCATATTTCATACCTATGTGTTTATACACATTTGTAATAATTATAATGTCCACAGACATATCCCTCCTCTGCATAGTTGAAAAGTAGAGCTAATGGGCAAAGAGGAGAGAGTTACCAACAGCAGGAGCAATTGTTACTCCTTGACCTATAAGTAACTGTGCTATAATTTAGAGAGGGGAGTATTGTTTTGTTTATAATGTCTGAAATTGAGTTTCCTCTTTAAAGGGCAAAGTCATTTAACTTTAAAAAGTATTTGAGTTTTATTATGTAAGAAACATCCGTCTATTTTTAACAAGTTCATTGAATTTATTTCATTTTATTTGTATTCACTTTCCCTTTGTGGGCAAAAGTTGTTATAGTTACTGCTTTTATGCTGAATGAAACAGAATCTCCAAGACTTACTTTAAAAAAACTTTGAATTCATTTTTATTGACATTAAAATATATCTATTCTATTGTTTAATTAAAATCATACTTAATTTTTTAAATTAGCAGTCCTCTCTCCTTCTTCAACCACATGTATATTGTTACCTTAACTTCTGAAATAAAACCAATGAATAGGTAAACATTGAGTAATGGTGATAGCACATGAAAATAATTAATGACAGTAGTCAGTTGTTCTCAAAGTGTGTTTCCTGGAACAACAACATTGCCATAATACTGGGACTTGTTAGCAATACAAATTCATGGGCATAATCCCCCCCTATTGAATCTGAAAATCTGTCAGTAGAGTCTAACAATCTTTTTTTTTTTTTCCCCAACAGTCCTTCTGGCAACCTTCATTCATACGAGAGATTGAGAATCCTTGGTATATGGCATTCCAGAATACTTAGACTTTGTATTTGCCTATTCCCTATAGAGAATATGTTTGTTGGGCGTGGGAGTATGCACATATGTGTGTGAGGGGAGGGGTAGAGTCTTTCTGAAAATGTTTTGAGTAAGTCATCTGTTTCATGCACATCTATTGGATTATTCAGTTTTCCTAGAGAACCTGTAGAGGCAAAGTATGTAATTCTCTTGCTCACATCTGATGTCATGATTGCTCACAACCATTCTTCATGTTAACTATCATGCGTCTATAGCTTTATTGCATTATAATATACATAGAACTCACCTATTTAAAACTTATAATTAAATATGTTACAGTAAATTAAAGAAGTTATGCAGTCATGACAATAATGTAGTTGTAACATATTACCATTATACTAAAATGACCCCACATACTCTGTTCTAATCAGTCCCTGTCCCCAACCCTCAGCATCATAACACCAGTAGTCTGCTTTCTGTTTCTCCATATTTACCTTTCAGAACACTTCATGTAAGTAGAATCCTATCATATGAGGTCTTTTGTGACTTTATTTAAGTTTCTTGAGGCTTGTCCATTTTGTACTGTGTATCCTTCTTTAGTTCTCCGTTTTTTTGTTTGTTTGTTTGTTTGTTTGTTTATTTTAGTTTATGGACATTTGGGATGTTCTCAGTGTGAAATTCTTATGAATAATATACCAGTAAATTCACGTTTTCCAAAGTGGCTAAGCCATTTTGCATTCTCACCAAAAATGTATATGGATTCAAATTTTTCCACATTCTTGTCAGTACTTTATATGGTCTATCTTTGAATTATAGCCATTCTGTTAGTGTGAAGTATTATTTTACTGTGGTTTCATTTTGCATTTCCCTAATGATATTGAATATCTTTGTATGTGGTTCTTAGACATTTGTTTATATATTCAGATGTTTAGCTAATTTATAATGGATTGTCTTATAGTTGTAAAAGATCTTGTTATATACTGACTGCGTACACAAATCACATATAAATTATATAAATAATTTCTTTTAGATTGTGTTTCAGTTTTTCCTCATTTATCCAATATTTTTGAAGACAAACAGTTCTAATTTTAATGTCTAAGTTACCATGCTTATTTTTCTATAGATTTTGATTTTGGTGTATCCAAGTGCTCTTGACATAACACAGACTTATAAAGATTTTCACATTTTTTTCTACACCTTTTATAGCTTTAACTTTTACATTTAGACCTATAGTTTATTTTGAGTGAATTTTGTGTGTGGTGTGAGATAATGGTCTATTTTTCCCCTAGATTTCTCATATCTTTTTTCTTCTCTCTATATTTTATTATCTACTTTTGGGTTAAATATACTTTCTACTGTATCATTTTAGTTCCTTTGTTGCTGTGTTCTGACCTCTTTTGTTTTTGCTATTTGAGTTTTTGGTTAATGATTGCTCTACAAATTAAAATATACTTCTTAATTTATCTCTGTCTACCTTAGGTTGATGCCCATTTTCCTCCAATGTAAACACCTGTCCTCCACCTCCTTTGTGATATTATTATCATGTTACATCCGTATATGTTATGAACCCCAAAATGACATTTTATAATACCACTTATTAATTATTGGTTTATGTAATCTCACAACCCTGAATCAGTGAAAATATTTAATCATACTGTATTTCATAAATACTTAATGCATTTACCATGTCTGACACTTTTTACCTCTTCTTGTTATTTCAGCTTACCATCTGGTGCCATCTGCTTGTTTTGGTATAACCATTCATTCCTCTTGACATTGTGCTATTATTGTAATATATGTTACATTTTCATATGTCAGAGCTCAAGAATACAATTTTCAAGTTATTAATTTAAGCAATAGTTTTATGCAATTTTTTAAACATCTGTTAGCAGAAAATTATTTGCACTTTTATATTTATTTCTATAATTACCTTTACTGATGCTCTTTCTTTATGTAAATTCAAGTTTAAATTTGGAGTCACTTCCTTATAGCGTAAAGAATTTCCTTTAATATCTCTTGGAAAGCAATGAATTTTCTTTATCTGAGAATGATTTTATTTCATCTACATATTTTGAAAGAGAATTTTGCTAGTTATAGAATTTTTAATAATTTCCTTTTCCAAACTTTGAATATATCCGCCCAATACTGTTTTCCCTATTTCTGTTCATTTCTCAGCTATTAATCAAGTTGTTGGTAAGCTATATGGACTATTTTATTTGGTAGTATGACTTTCTCTAAAAATTAGTCAACTTCTTGTCTATTTGATCTGTCAACTCCATGTTCTTGTATTTTTTTCTTTTTGAGGTAATATTGGTTTACAACATCATATATGAGTCAGAGGAATAGCTTTACACCTCCTCAGATGTGCATCCCTATACCACACCCACCCCAGAGCACCCATATCCCTTTATTGTATACATCTTGGCAATATTTGGATGGATGTATAGATTAATGTTTTCTTATCATGTTTGAACAATGTCCAGCCATTATTTCTTTAAATACTTTTCTTACTACTTTATTTCTCTCTTCTCTTATATGTTCATGTTCTTGATGATATCTCACCAGTGTTTGAGATTTTATTTTCTTTCTATCATATTCCTTAATGTTCTTCAATATGGTTTATCCCCATTGATTTATTTTATCAGATATGCTGTTGAGCTCCTCTTGTAACTTCTTCACTTACGTTCTTATTTCTAATTCTTTAGTTTCCTTTAAATTTATCTCCTTTGTTTTCTGTCTCTTTATTGATATTCTCTGTTTAATGTGTCATTATCATAATATTTTATTTAAACATTGCTTTAACATTCTTTGAAAATACTTATTGTAATGCTTTGAAATTGTTGTATGCTAAGTCTAATAGCTGGATGCAGAAATCAGAAAGATAAATCCCATCAGAGACAGTCTCATTTGGTGGCTTTTTTTCCTGACTTTGGAGCACATTTTTCTATGTCTTTGCATGCCACCTAATATTTGAAATAATTTATCATAGCAACTCTGCATTATTATTCCCGTCAAAGATTTTTTTTCTCCCATTAGTTGATTTAGTTGATTTGGTTTATTAGTGCCTGGCTTGTATAATTCTGTAAATTCTGTTTCTTGATGATATTCCAGCAGGTATGTCCATTAGCATAGCTAGTTGACAGCCAATGATTGGTGAGGAGATGTGCTGAAATACCTTGATTCAGTAAGTCTTATCACTTTTTTTTTAAATATATATTTTTATTGTTATTTATGTATTTTACATTTTGTATTCCCCTTGGGTAGCCCACCACCAATTCACCCATGATCCATCTCCATGGTCCCTTGTGTTCTTTTCTATTCCATTTTGTGCCCTTTTCCTTCCCTCCCTCCGCCTCCCTCCTACCCCCCGCCCCACCCCACCCCCGATTGTCTCTCTCCCACCCGGCCTCCCTATAGTCCTGTTATAAGTGAAACCATTCGATATTTTTCTCTTTCTTTCTGGCTTATTTCACTGAGTATGATCCCCTCTAATTCCATCCATGTCGCTGCAAATTGCATGTGTTTATCTTCTTTCCATGCTGAATAGTATTCCATTGTGTATATGTACCACATCTTCTTGATCC
>PVIJ01001226.1:0-211904 GCA_004024925.1 Scalopus aquaticus | reverse complement strand
GGGGCCTCCCTGGTGGCGCAGCGGTTAAGCGCTGCGCTGTGGAGCTGTCAGCAGCAGCGATGCGAGTTCGACGCCCAGCCAGGGAGAATCCCACATGGTGCGGCAGACCTCTCCTGCCTCACCCGCTGCTCCCCTCAGCAGTGTACTTCTGATCTGCCTGTTCTGCTCCCCACTCTGTCTCTGGTGAACCCTCTCACCGCCCCACACCTCTGGTCTGTACCCCAGCTTGTATGTATAAATAAATAAATCTTTAAAAAAAACCAAAAATCTTAAAAAAGAAAAAAAATTTTAAAAATACCTCTTCAAAAAAAAAAATCCGTATGATGGCATATAAGACCCTACGTAATCTGGGTCTCGGCTAATTTTCCTACCTTATCACTCCAGTCCTACCATCATCCTTCGGCTGCACTGAAGGATGTTCCTAAAACATGAAGATTATTTGTGTTTAGGCGTCTGCACTGACAATTATTCTCTTTGAATTTTTCTTGCCAGGTCTTTGCTTTGCTCCTTCTCATGGACATTCAGATCTCCACAGTCTTTAATCTTTCTAGATAGGTCTTTTAGGACTGTCCCAGCTAAAGTAACTTCTCATCACTATGTCATAGCAGAGAGTTTTCTTTTCTTCATAACATCATCACTCTCTGAGGTAGTTTTGTTTCATTATATGTATCATTTTTTACTACCTTTTCCCCATACCACTAACCACCACTAATTGAGTGCATGTTCCATGGAACAGGGATCTTTACATGTCTTATTTACATCTATAGAAGGCAGTTTAAAGTAGTGTTGATAGCATAAGTGCTAAAGTCAGAGTTTTTGACTTTTTGACTCCACCCCTTGCAGTATGATCTTAAACAAGTTTATAATCACTCAGTTCCTGAAGTCTTTGGTGTAAAATGAGGATGAATTTTAGAGTTCTCGAGGATTCTAAATGAGATGACTCAGAAAAGAGTTTAGAATGGTGTCCAGCATTTAAGATAACATACAGAAATTAGCTTAATTATCAACACTTAGAACAATGTCTGGCACACTGTAAATGCCAATTAAGCATTCTCTGAATGAATGAATGAAATAACTATACTACTAGGCAGAATGTCTTTATTTTGAAGAAGTGCAAAAATGGTTTGGAGATTTAATGGAAAAGTATATCAAGTTCACGGGATCATGGAAATATATTTCATGCAAATTGCATACAAAATTATCTGTTACTGTTAATGTTGCATAAATGGTAGAATAGGGATCAGCAGGAAAAGGGAACTTCCAAGAACAAGTGTTCCAATTCCAAAGAGAGAGGAAGTAAAATCTGCTGGACACTTAAGAACTGGTCCTCTGATGGACACAGCATCATTTCCTGCAGTCTACTGTTCAAAGCAGCCAGCCCCATGATGAGTGTAGATTTATGCAAGGGAGATTGCTGGGAAGGTCACCAGAGTATCTCTCTCTGCCACTGTATATTAGTACAGTAAGTCCAACGATTGGTCCTTATTAGTATAGTAAGGTAGAATGAGGAATATGTTGCCTCCACAATCCCAAAAAGGGGTCTCCCTGGTGGTGCAACAGGTTAGGCACAGCACTGTGAAGCTGTCCAGAGCCACTGTAGCACAAGTTCTAGCCCCGGCCAGGGAGATTCCCACATGGTGCAGCAGACCTATCCTGCCTCACCTGCTGCTCCCCTCAGCAGTGTACTGCAGTCAATCTGCCTGTTTTGCTCCTCACTCTGTCTCTGGTGAATCTTCTCACCACCCCACACCTCTGACCTATACCCCAGTTTGTATGCATAAATAAATAAATCTTTAAAAAAAAAAGAAAAAGGAAAAGCAGCACAGTACCCACCACCATCCATTATATTCTGTTAACCCCCTAGTCACTCCACTTTCAGGAATTTCAGTTTCGTTATCAGTGTCCACTAGTTGATTTTATTTTGCTTTGTTTCTTCATTTGCTTTGTTTTTTATATTCCCCAATTTTTGTCTTTATCTTTCTGATTAACCTCATTTTGCATAATTATCTTTCTGACTAACCTCACTTTGCATAATTGCTTCAAGGTTTTTCCATTTTGTTACAAATGGTAAAATTTCATCTTAACTTACAGCTAAATAGTATTCCATTGAATATATATACAGTACATCTTTATCCAAACATCTGTCAAAGGATACTGAGGTTGCTTCCACAATTTAGCTGTTGTAAAAAATGTGACAGTGTTAAAATTTTTATGATTTGTGATTTGATTTCACTCTCACAACAACTCTGAGATAGGTACTATTGCTGGCCCATTCTAAGGACAAGGAAACTCAAGCACAAAACTGTTAACCGGTCCAAGGTCACACTGCTAGTCAGTGGCAGAGGTAGAATTTGAACTCATTATGCGACTTCAGAAAATGTGCTGTTAGTCACAAGCTGTTCTGGCTCTCAGGGAAAACCTTTTGGGTGTGGGGGATGAGGTAGAATAGACAAATGATGTGAGAAAGAGAAATCAGTGATGGGAGATTTTGCTAAAGGATGTTGGGTCCTTGAGACTTTATATTTATACCAGGAAATTATATCTTCAGTTATCTTAATATTTATAGTTATTTCTTAGCACATACTTCAACTAACATTTTTTGGAGAAAATTTGGGTATATGAGTTGATATCAGATTGAATCATTGCCATAGGTATGGCACCTCTCACATACCAAACACTGTCCCTGCTCTGGTGGAGTGAGACAAGTGATAAATAGTAAACTTAACTTTAAAAATTATCTAGATCTGAAAAAAAAAAAAAAGAAAAAGAAAATCAGGGTAAGGAAGAATGGAAGGTGGTTGGGAAGCACCATAGATTTATTTATCTTTTTATTTATGCATACAAGGGCTGGGGTGTAGGCCAGAGGTACAGGGGGGTGTGAGAGGATTTACCAGAGACAGAGTGGGGAGCAGAACAGGCTGATCTGTAAGAGGGTGGTCCTCAGGAAAGGGGAGTGTTCCAGGTTCCCTGCCCCACCCAAGGAAGGGTGGAGCTGAGCAGGAGAGATAAGAAGTTGGAGAAGGAGGGAAAAAAAAGAGGAGGAGGAAGGAAGCAGGATGGAGAACCAGAAGAAGCACAAGGAGCAGAGAAACATATAAAGAAGCTGCACTGGCCTGGACTGCTTGAAAGAGATGTGGGTGAGAGACCCGTGGGGAGGTTGACTATGGCAACATTGATCTTGGTTTTGCTTTTGCTTTTTAACTCGTAGAATTGTCTGGCTGTTCTTGACCCTTTTTGTGGGTCCCTGCCAAAAGGTGTTTTAGATTTGTGGCAGGCTTTCGGGCCTTGCTTTGGGCCAATCCCATTTGGGTGGACTCTTGCCCACGAGGTGATGGGTGACTTTGGGTGCTTAGTTTAGAAACTATATTCTTTGTCTTTTCTGTATTATTACACTAATTGTATTAAAGTTTCTTTTCCACTTAAGGTCTTATATGTTTTATCTTGATGCGGTGGATGGCAGAACCTATTTAAAAGGGGCAGGTTTGGGGGTTCTGGGGGTGCCCCTCTCTCTGCCCTGTAACAGATTCACTGAAATACACTGCTGAACTGAGCAGTGGGTGAGACCGGAAATGTCTGCCGTGCCATGTGGGTCAGCTCCCTGGCCAGGGATCAAAATCGTGCTGCAGTAGCTGGTGATAGCTTCATCATGCTGAGATTTAGCCTCTAGCGCCACCAGGGAGGCCCAGCATTGTAGATTTAAATAGAGTGGACTGGGCAGGCTCATTGAAATAGTGATATTTGAGCAAGGAATTGAAGGTAATAATCTTTTGAAATAAAAGAGGCCTCCCTGGTGGCGCAGCGTTTGAGCGCTGCGCTCTGGAGCTGTCGGCAGCGCGCAGTGTGAGTTCGACGCCTGGCCAGGGAGAATCCCACATGGTGTGGCAGACCTCTCCTGCCTTGCCCACTGCTCCCCTCAGCAGTGTATTTCTGATCTGCCTGTTCTGCTCCCCACTCTGTCTCTGGTGAACCCTCTCACCGCCCCACGCCTCTGGCCTGTACCCCAGCTTGCATGTATAAATAAATAAATCTTTTTAAAAAAAATCTTTTGAAATAAAAGACATTTTACTTTGAGAAACAGGGTACTACAGTAAGTGTTCTTTTGTTTTTATTTTGTTTTTGCCCACTAGTCCAAATGAGACTGAAAGTTTTGTAAAAACATAAAATAAAATTATCCACTGATTTTGCTAAGCCTGCTTACCAAAAAAAATCAATTATTTTATTGTTCCTACTGCAGTTTTTAATTTTAGCAATATGCTAACTGACTTTTTGTTACCGCACTGTTATTCTCACAATTTCCTGATTTTTCAGTCAGGCCAGTCTAGCTAGGTTTTTCTAGTCTCGGCTTTTTTGCAATCAATTTTCTTTTCTTTTTGATCTGTAGTAAGCATTGTTAATCAGTGTCCTAGCTGTATGCAAATGTGTGGGGATATTGTATGATAAAAAAAGATAAATGGGAGGACATGGGCTGGTTGTAACATTATTTTCTTTTCATTTTTTTCCAGCCCCATGGCCACAGATTTTACCTTTCCCTCAGTTGCTTTTATTTTACATGGAAAACATCATTTTTTCATTGTTCATGAAATGTAGCTTGTATGCTTTTATCTCCTGGTCCTTGGACTGTTTCCTCTACAAGGCCCATTCTTCCCTTAGATAATCTGGGTTGACTTTCTCTCTCACTTCATGCAGTTTCAAATGTCACTTTGTTAGAGACTGCTGCCTAGTACACTCAAAGGAATGGTATTGTCCCCTCCTTTCTCAATCACTGTGTAATTCAGTACCCTGCTTTAGGTTTCTTATAGCAGTTATCAATCCTTGATATTAAATTTCTCTTTTCTTGCTTATAATTGGTCTTTGTCTACTAACTTGGGAGTTTCTTGACAGTAGAACTTGAACTATTTGGTTTTTACCTTCACATACTTCCCACATAATAATGTGTTAAATAAATGTTGATTTCCTAAAGACTATATTTAATGCTGGAGCATGTTCTGCTTTGACTTATCTAATATTTCAGAGTTTAAGTTTGGCTTCTATTAGTATAAAGTTCTTTAGGGGTCCTAACTGTAGTTTAGCTTATCTGATGTTAGTAGGCCAATAGGCATTTTGTAGGGCCAAACTAAACATAAAATAATGAAATGTTCATATGACTTAATGCCATCATGCTTATTGCTGTGTGATCACTAATCCTATTTAAGTAACTTGAGACCCGATTTGTCTGACTCAGTGAAGCCTGGCAAACACAAAAATGTGGATAAGCTAAAATACTTTTGCTTGAATCTAAATTAGATGACTTAACATTTTAAACAATTTCTCAGAGCGGACTACAACATAAATATTACTCTGGTAAAGCAGCTGGTACTGTCCTCACTTAACAGACAATTGAACTATTTTTTAATACAATTTTCTTTTTTTTTAAGATTTATTTATTTATACATGCAAGCTGGGGTACAGGCCAGAGGCATGGGGCGGTGAGAGGGTTCACCAGAAACAGAGTGGGGAGCAGAACAGGCAGATCAGAAATACACTGCTGAGGGGAGCAGCAGGCAAGGCAGGAGAGGTCTGCCGCACCATGTGGGAATCTCCCCAGCTGGGCGTCAAACCTTCATCGTGCTGCGCCACCTGGGAGGTCCGACAATTGAACTATTGAAGTGAGAGCTTGATTTGGCTAGTCTCAGAGGGTCTACTGGAATGATGCCAAAACAAAAGTGTGAACCATTTGGAAGGATGGAATTGAAATAGAATTGTGCCTATACAAAAAACACCTAAAGATGATCTTTTGCTGTTGTGATTAATGTCTTTGTACTACTGGCTTTTTTTTTCCTTAAGCAAGAGCAAGTTTTAGACTGAATCTGATCTTTAACATGCTGATGATCAGAATTGCTTGTGATACTTTTAAGCTGTGTTTTAATATGGCCTAGGATTTGTTGGTCCAAACTTGCTATTAAAAACTAATATAGGGGCCTCCCTGGTGGCGCAGCGGTTAAATGCTGCGCTGTGGAGCTGTCGGCAGTGGTGACCCGAGTTTGCCGCCCAGCCAGGGAGATTCCCACATGGCCTGGTAGACCTCTCCTGCCTTGCCCACTGCTCCCCTCAGCAGTGTGTTTCTGTCGATCTGCCTGTTCTGCTTCCCACTCGGTCTCTGGTGAACCCTCTCGCCGCCCCACGCCTCTGGCCTATACCCCAGCTTGTATGCATAAATAAATAATTCTTAAAAAAAATTAAAAAACAAAGCAAAACTAATATAGGGCCTCCCTGGTGGCCTAGGGGTTAAGTCTCAGCCCTGTCACCGCTATGGCCTGAGTTTGATCCCTGGCCAGGGAACTAACCTACATATGGCACAGCAGACCTCTCCTGTCTTGCCCACTGGTCCTCTTAGCAGTGTAGTTCAATAAATCCACCTGCTGTGCTCCTCATTGTATCTCTGGTGAATCCTCTCACCCCATCCCCCGCACCTCTGGCCTACACCCTAGTTCTTCTATGCAAAAATAAATAGAATCTTTTATATAAATAAATATAAAAACTGATACAGTATAACAGCTAACTAACCGTCATCTGTTATGCACTGTGTTAATGTCACCATGATAGTTATTTTAGCATCATCTGGTCAGTCTTGTTCCACTCATACCCCCATCTGTTTCCTGTATTGTTTCAAAGCAAATTTAAGACCATTTATGTGTCTCTTTCAATTTTAGTGTGTCTCTGAAAGACAAAACTTAAAAAATTTTTTTGACATAATCACAATATGCAGGGTCTTTTAAAGCATTTATAAGTATTCTACTGCTTTTGGTATTTGAAGTTAATCTTAGAATAGCATAATAATATAGCATTTTATACTAATAGTATAAAAGACCTAAACTAATAGTAAAAGTTAAAGACAATAGTATAAAATAGTAGTGGTTTTATATAAATCTTTGGCTGCGGGCTTGTAAGTTTATGGAAATTTGTTAGGAAAACAGAAGTATGAAACCTTTTAAGCTTCTGGAAAATTTCTTTTTTTTTTTTTAAAGATTTATTTATTTTATGCATACAAGAGTTGGGGTGTAGGCCAGAGGTGTGAGGGGGTGAGAGGATTCACCAGAGGCAAAAGAGGGAGCAGAACAGGCAGACTGACTGAAATACACTGCTGAGGGGACCAGTGAGCGAGACAGGAGAGGTCTGCTGTGCCATGTGGGAATCTCCCTGGCTGGGAATCGAACTTATGCTGCAGTGGCTGCTGATAGCTTCAGAGGCTGAGACTTAACCCCTTGTGCCACCAGGGAGGTCCCAGCTTCTGGAAAATTTCTGATTAATTTTTTTTTAATTTGTTGGGAAAGAAGAAACAGCATGTTGAGTTTCAAAATAAATATTATAACTTTGGATTTTGATTCACCTGAAAATCATTTTCTGTACTCTAAAATCTTACTAAGTTCCTATATTAAACCAAAGCTGTATAAGTGGTTTTTCTATAACAAGTAGTGCACAAATGTGAATTGTTGATAAAATGATTATCTTTAGACAGATTGTCTTACCAAATGCTAGAAGTCTAGACCATGTTAAATAATAATAGTGAACAGAGATATGATGTTAGTAAACAATTGGCTCTACTAGTTTCTCAAACAAGGAAGAAGTTTATTTTGATAAGGGAAAGACTAGAACACAACAGGCCACATTAAAGAGGGTAAAATAAAACATTTCATAGTATCCATATACATTTGAATGATGGAAATAGGAACTTTATGTGTCAGGCTACGTAACTAACTATATAATATTGGGTTGTGGGAAAAGTCATTATGTATTTTTTCTGTTTTTCAAGCAAAAATGTGTCATGACTTTTCCAACAGCCCAATACTTCCTAAATAGAAAAATGTTACAGAAAATGCGGGGATGGGGAAAATTGCCCCTGAAAATTTTGCCTTTATTCAAAGGAAAGGTCATTAATGCAGGTGGTGACCAAAAAATTGAAAAGGAAAAAAATGATGGGATGCAATTTTGAAATTATGTCCAATCTAGACCTCAGTGACTCTTGTTATCTTGGATATAGTTAAACATATGCCATATAACCATCACATTTCATTTATTTCCAGACAGCAACAGATGGAAACTTTTAGTTGTCTTAACTTTGACACTGCTTTTCTTGAGCATCTGTTATAAATGCCAAAATCTGTCTTTCTTTGTTATGAATAACATTTGGAACTAAAAGAATAAGTTTTGAATAAGCAGTCCCACTCCAGTAGACAGGAAATAACCATACCACACCACTATTTGATATTGCTTAGTGAAAACAAAAACACCTTCTGTCTAACCAACTTAAAATACATTTTTCATACAAAATTAAAATTTGGGGGGGTAAAGGGCCTCCCTGGTGGCGCAGCGGTTAAGCGCAGCGATGCGGAGCTGTCAGCAGCAGCGATGCGAGTTCGACGCCCGGCCAGGGAGAATCCCACATGGTGCGGCAGACCTCTCCTGCCTCGCCCGCTGCTCCCCTCAGCAGTGTATTTCTGACCTGCCTGTTCTGCTCCCCGCTCTGTCTCTGGTGAACCCTCTCGCTGCCCCACACCTCTGGTCTGTACCCCGGCTTGTATGTATAAATAAATAAATCTTTAAAAAAAAATTGGGGGGGGGTAAAGATTAAGATGTATAGCAGAATACACTGCTGAGGGGGAGCAGCGGGCGAGGCAGGAGAGGTCTGCCGCGCCATGTGGGACTCTCCCTGGCTGGGCATCGAACTCAAACTCGCATCACGTGCTGCCTGCCGACAGCTCCACAGCGCAGTGCTCAACCGCTGCGCCACCAGGGAGACCCCCAGCAGTTTTTAATTAATCTAAGGTTTACTGAGATTTAACTTTCATAAAATTCTCCCATATTAAACATAACAATTCAGTGATTTTTAGTATGTCACCATAATCAAATCTTTGAACATTGTCATTACCCCCAAAGAAATCTCATCCCCATTTGTAGTCACTCGCCCTGCTCACTCCTAACCTTAGGCAACAATTAATCTGTTTTCTGTATTTATAGATATGTCTTTCCTGGACATTTCATATTTAAAACAACATAAAATATGCACTCTTGTGTCTCGGTTCTTTGATTAAGTATAATAGTCTTGGAATTCATTCTTTTGCAGCATATTTCAATACTTATAGTAGAACAGTCTTTCTCTTGATAATAGCTCATTTCATGGTTTAGGGACATTTGGGTTTTCACTTTAAAAAAAACAAAACATTTATGCATACATGAGATGGTGTGCAGGCCAGAGGTGCCCAGGTGGTGGTGGGGGGTGTGTGTGAGAGGGTTCACCAGAGACAGAGCGGGGAGCAGAACCGGCAGATTGACTGAAGTACACTGCTGAGGGGAGCAGCAGGTGAGACAGGAACGGTCTGCTGGGCCATGTGGGAAGCTCCCTGGTCGGGGATCGAACTCATGCTGCAGTTGTTGCAGATAGCTTCATAGAGCTGAGACTTAACCCCTTGCACCACCTGGGTTTTCACTTTTTTGAGTAATGCTGCTATGAACACTTGCATAAAAGTCTTTGTATAACATGTCTCATGTTTCTAGGGTAGATACCATGGAGCAAAATTGTTGAGTACTGCGTTAATTCCACATTTAACATTTTTTAGGAACTGCTAAATTATTTTCTAAAGTGGCTTCACCATTTTACATTCCTGATAGCAGAATATGAAGGTTCAGTTCTCCACATCCTTGTCAACACTTACTGTCTTTTTGGTTATAGTCATTAATATCTTAATATATTAGATATCCAAAGGGAAGAGACACCTTGGAGATGCAAGAGCGCTGGCTAAGTAACTCACAAATATTTATCATGTATCTTATCTGCACCCAAAAGTGTTTCGGGCTCTGAGGAAGAGTTGTCTGAAGCAAGCATGGTATGCCGAGGGGTTGGGCATAGGATGACCATGGGAGGCTGCATGGGGAAAGGATAGAAACAGCTCCCAATGCTTGCTAAAAAGATAATAAAATTTCTTTTTTCCCTCCTATGTATTATATGTATTGTATCTGTTGGCAACACCAGATTTGAAACAATTTCCCCCTATTGAGGTAAGAAATTTAAAAAAAAAGAAACAAAAGCAGCAAATAATAATATCCTGAGAATTCATCATTTTAAACTCATAGATTTATCTCTCCCATGATTTTCAAGGGAAGGGAATATCATTAACAACTTTTTTTCACTGTTTTAAACTAAAGGACATTGCTATGAAATAGCTCAGCAGTTGGTAGCCAAGTTTATTTAAGTCCACATTCCTTAATATTTATTGTTAAAGCAATTTTTAGTGAAATGTAGAGCTACCCAGGTAGTAATATATGGAGATGAAGTAGATATGATATTAAAAGGTGTATTGGGGGCCTCCCTCGTGGCGCAAGGGGTTAAGTCTCAGCACTGTGAGGCTATCTGTAGCACTAGATCGATCCCTGGCCAGGGAGCTAACCCACATGGTGCAGCAGACCTCTCTTGTCTGGCCCACTGCTCCCCTTAGCAGTGTATTTCAATCTGCCTATTCTGCTCCCCACTCTATCACTGGTGAATCCTCTCACCCCCACCCCTTGCACCTCTAGCCTACACCTCAGCTCTTGTATACATAAATAAAAAAAAATTTTTTTTTCTTTAAGAAAAAACAAAAAATGTGTATTTGATTTTAGAATTCCCTTTGCTTTCAGTTTTAGTTTGGGACCAGATAGCAGCTAGAGTGACTTCTAAAAATTTATTTAGTTACTCTCATGCTTAAAAATCCTTTGGTTAACAATAATACACTTGGAATAAAAACAAATCAAATTCCTATTGTGCCTGTAAGGTGTTTCATGTCTGACCCTACTGCCTCTCTCCTTCCCTCAGTACTCTCCATGCATGTTGGTCTTTCACTTCCTCTATGTATCAAACTCTTTCCCACCTCAGACCTTTGTACAGCCCTTCTCTCTTTCCTTCCTTTGGTTTGGCACAGGGTTGATTTAATATCCCCTTTTTGTGGAGACTCTTCACTGATCAGTGTGTCCTCTAATAGTGTAACTTGTGTCCTCCACCCACTTGTCAAGTAAGACCGTCTTGGGAATTTTACTCACCTGTATGACTTAAAATAACCTGATATGTAATGATTCCCATTTTTTTTATTTCCAAGTCAAATTTCTTTCCTGAGTTCTAAGTGGGAATATTTACTAATTATTTTTTATATTTCTTATGGTATCCATTATGAACCCTTTATTTCAAACTTGATGCATCCAAAATCAAATCCTTTCAGATTTGTTCAACTTTGTGGGTGGTTCATTATTCCCTGTCTTCTTCCACAAATCACTGTTGACCAAGTAAGTCTTATCAAATCTATTTTTTAAGAATTTGAAATTATCGGAAGCCTCCCTGGTGGCCCAAGGATTAAGTCTCAGCGTTATCACCGCTAAGGCCTGAATTTGATCCCAGGCCAGGGAACTAACCCACATGGGGCACAGCAGACCTCTACTGTCTTGCCCACTGCTCCCCTTAGCAATATATTCCAGTAAATCTGCCTGTTCTACTCCCTTCTCTATGTCTGATAAGTCCTCTTACCCTCTGCACCTCTGGCCTATACCCCAGTTCTTCTATGCAAAAAATTAAAAAGAATTTGCAAGTGTCTACTGCCACTGTTCTATTCTTAAAATTTTTAACCTGGATTTCTAGTAGGATCTTGACCTTCCTGCTTTCAGGCTTGTTCTGTTCCTAACACTGTTTATCAGATTATCTTTCGAAGGTAGTGATTGTCTAGTGTAGGTACATGGCAGAATTGATTTAAAGGCCTTTTCAGAGAGATTTACAGGGTCTCATCTCAGAACTACTAATAATTCACTTCAAGAAGTGAGAACTAGGAGTTTTTTGGGAAAAAACTAGCAGATGATAATAAGCGCCTCTGGTTAAAAACCATTTTTTTCAAATAAAGATTTAATCATTTAATAATTCTTTGCCTAAAATTCTTTAGAGGCTCTTGATTCCCTTTTTTTTTTTTACATACAGCTGGGGTACAGGCCAGAGGTGTGGAGTGGTGAGAGGCTTCACCAGAGGCAGAGTGGGGAGCAGAACAGTCAGATCAGAACTACACTGCTGAGGGGAGCAGCGGGCGAGGCAGGAGAGGTCTGCCGCACCATGTGGGACTCTCCCCGGCCGGCCGGGTGTCGAACTCGCGTCTCCGCTGCCGACAGCTCCACAGCGCAGCGCTCAACCGCTGCGCCACCAGTGAGGCCCGGCTCTTGATTCCCTTTAAGATAAATTGTGAGGTCCTATTTTGGGATATAATTTTCTATAATCTGGCTCCTGTCTGATTCATACTGCCATCCTCCAAGACAACTATGCAGAATTACAATACAAATCTACTATAGTACCATCTTATTTATATTTCCTGGACTTTATCTAGTATATTTTCTCTTCTTGAAATGTTCTTTTTCTTTCAATGGATAATTTCTTCCTGTCAACAGTTACTTCCTAGAGATAAGCCTTCTCATGCTGTTACGCTTATTTATTTACTTATGCCTCTTTATTTTTTTCCTCAAATTTTATTGATTTGTCAATT
The DNA here is from genome assembly GCA_004024925.1 of Scalopus aquaticus. Taxonomy (NCBI): domain Eukaryota; kingdom Metazoa; phylum Chordata; class Mammalia; order Eulipotyphla; family Talpidae; genus Scalopus; species Scalopus aquaticus. The sequence goes on along the minus strand of PVIJ01001226.1, from coordinate 199,383 downwards.
GTTTACATAACTATATTTTTTGGAGTACAATTTCACACCTCTATATATGTACAGGCCTCAATCACTATCCACCAAAACTCCAGTCCCAGTTCCCTATCATTTTTCCTCTACCCCTTCTTCACTAATCCCTCTGGTAACTAGCGTATTTTTTAGTGTGTGTGTGAATTCTTCCTGTTGTATTTTGCTGATTGGTCTCTTTTGGTTATATTCCGCAAATGAATGATACCATCTGGTAACTATCTTTCACTTTTCTGGCTTATATCACTTAGCATAATCACCTAAGAATTCATCTGTTTTTTTCCCCAAAGGCATTATTTTGTCTTTTTAAATAGCTGGGTAGTATTCCTTTGAGTATACATTCCATAATTTCTATCCAGCCATCTGCCAATGGGCATTAGATTGGTTCCATGACTTGCTATTGTGAATAATGCTGCTGTGAACATGAGAATGCATACATCTTTAGTTTGGTTAGTTTTTTTCATACTTCCTTCAAATGTAGTGTAAGATAGCTTTTTCCCCTTGTTTATTGATATGGACCTGTATTGCTATGTATTTCCTTCTAATACTGCATTTAGTGTTCCCTTAGGTTCTGGTAACTTGTTTCTTCATCTTTTTGGGGTTCCAGATAATTTATTTTTCCTGGGTCAATGAAGAAACATGCCCACATCAAAAAGAAAAAAAAAACTAACCAAACCAAGAATCAGTAGAAGGGAGGATACTATAAAAATCAGAGGGGAACTAAACTAAATATAAATTTAAAAAGTAATACAAAAGATCAGTGACACCAAGAAGTAGTTCTTTAAAAGGATAAACAAAATAAATACATCCTTAGCAAGGCTCACCAAGAAAAGAGAAAACCCAATAAAACACATCAGAAATGAAAGAGGTGAAATTACAACAGACACTTCAGAAATACAATGGATAATTAAAGGCTGCTATGAATATTTATATGCAAGTAAACAAGACAACCTAGAAGAATCTATTGCTTTATTTAAAGCTATTACTTCCTTGGGGCCTCCCTGGTGTCGCAAGGGGTTAAGTCTCAGTACTAAGCTATGGGCAGCCACTGCAGCATAAGTTCAATCCCTTGCTGGGGAGCCAACCCACATGGCACAGCAGACCTGTCCTGTCTCACTAGCTATTCCTCTCAGCAGTGTATTTCAGTAGAACTGCCTGTTCTGCTCCCCACTCTGTCTCTGGTGAAGTCTCTTACCTCCCACCCCCAACCCCCACACCTCTGGCCTACGCCCCAGCTCTTGAATGCATAAATAAATAAATCTTTTTTAAAAAGCTACTACTTCCTTGTTAACTTTTTGTCTGAATGATCTGTCCATTGATGTAAGTGGTGTATTTTGTGATTCCCTACTGTCAACATGTTTCTGCCAATGCGATGCTCAGGTATGTTAATATTTATTTTATATAGCTTGGTTCACCAGTGTTGTGTGTGTAAATACTAACGAGAGTTACATCTCTTCTTGATTAACTGTTGCCTTATCATCATTTAATGCCTGTCTTTGTCCCTGGTTACCTTTTCTTTTAGATTTTTAAAAAAGATTTATTTATTTATGCATACACAAGCTGAGGTGTAAGGCCAGAGGTGTGGAGGTGAGGGTTGAGAGGATTTACCAGAGACAGAGTGAGAACAGGTGGATTGACTGAAGTACACTGCTGAGGGAAGCAGTGGGCCAGCAGGCGAGACAGAAGAGGTCTGCTGCGCCATGTGGAAATCTCCCTGGCTGGAGATGGAAGTCGTGCTGCAGTGGCTGCTGATAGCTTCATAGGCTGAGACTTAGCCCCTTGCGTCACCAGGGAGACCCTGCCGTTTGTTTTTTTTTTTTAATCTGGAAGTCTGATTTATCAGATATAACAATAGCCGTTTCTGCTTTTTTCCTCGGTGTTACTGGCTTGAAATACCTTGCTCCAATCTTGTATTTTAAGTCTGTGTTTGTCTTTATATCTGTGAATCTTTTGTATGCATAATATAAAGGTCATGCTTTAAATCCAGCCTCTCATTCTGTTTAATTGGTGAGCTCAGACTCTTCACCTTTAGGGGGATTATTAAATATGAGGCTTATTGTCAGTCTTTCTTTTGTTTTTTGGTTGCTTTATCTTTCTTTTTCATCTGTTTTTACCTGCCCTTTCATTTTAATGGTTCTCCCTGGGGGTTCTGTCAGTCTCTTCATTTTTTTCGTCTCAGTATTTCCATTCTAGGTTTTTATTTTGTGGTTATTTTGAGAGTTCTATCAAGCTTTATATATCTAAAGTAGCCCTTTTTGTGCTGATATTGATTCACTGTCATTTGACTATACAGATTGTCCTTGTCTGCCTCCCCTTAAAGGTTTTATTATTGTTTATACTTCAGATTCCATGTACTGCTTATCACTTTATTTTTTATTTTCATGTAGAGGAACTCCTTTAAATATTTCTTGTAGGGCAGGTCTGGTTATGGTAAACTCCATTAGCTTTTTTTTTTTTTTGAAAAGGCTTTATTTCTACATCAGATTTAATTGATAATTTTGCAGGTTAGAGTATTCTTGGCTGACAATTTTATCCTTTAGAATTACAGATATGTCTTTTCACTCTTTTCCACCCTTGAGGGTATCTCCTGAGAAATCTGATGGAAGTCTGATTGAGGTGCCTTTGTATATTGCATTCTTTTACTCCATAGCAGTCTTTAATTTTTTTCTTTATGGTTGACATGATATGTGTTGGTGTAGGTCATTTTGTATTTAGAAATGAGGGTGTTTTTGGCTTTCGGAGCATTCATGTTTAATTATTTCCTTAAGTTTGGGAAGTTCTCAGCTATTACTTCTTTAAAAATGCCTGTGTTCCCTTTCTTTACCTTCGGAACCCATTATCTTTTTTCTTCTTTCCGTGGAGTCTGATATTTCTGAGTTTCTTCATTTTTTTCCAAATCTTATTTCTCTTCTACTTCATTTGTACATTTGTATCTTCAATTTCTGAAATTCTCTCTTATCCCAGCTTAAGTCTACTTAATAAATATTGAGTATTAGTTTTCATATGACTCAGCATCTCTTTGTGCATTTAAAATATATTCATTATCTTTAGTAAAGAAATCTTTTTGTTCCTGGGTCTTTTTTCTAAGATCCTGAACCTGTTTTCTGTGTTTGATTGAACAGATAGGACCTCACTAAGTTTCCTTAAGATAGTTATTCTAAAGTCTGTCTGTTATGTCCTCTAATTCTGTAGACTTTATTTATTTAGGTCTCTGGACTATTCTCTCTCTCTCTTTTTTTAAAGATTTATTTATTTATGCATACAAGCTGGGGTGCAGGCCAGCGGTGTGTGGCGCTGAGGGGATTCACCAGAGTCAGAGTGGGGAGCAGAACAAGTGATCAACTGAAGTACACTGCTGAGGGGTGCAGTGGGCGAGGCAGGAGAGGTTTGCTGCGCCATGTGGGAAGCTCCCTGGCCGGGTATCGAACTCCTGCTGCAGTGGCTCTGCATAGCTTCACAGTGCTGTGCCTTAACCTGTTACGCCACTAGGAAGGCGCTGGACTATTCTCTTTTAACTTTTCCATTTTGTGTTCAGATGCTCTTTTTTTCTTAGGCGTGTGTTGCTTTTTTGTCTTTTCTAGTTAATGCACTGTGCCTTTAACTGTGTTTATTTTCTTTGTTTAACTTGGCAGTTGGGTGGTTGGACAGTTTCAGTCTTAGTGGGAAGGAAGGGTTATTCCATATAAAGAGATTTACATTATTTCTTCTTCCCCTGCTTTCCAGAGCAATACTCTTCACTGCTTCTTGGAGTTCTAATTGCAGGATCCTGTCTCCTTTCTACTCCACTCTGCAACTCAGGGTACATGGCATGCAGCAAGTCTCTTGAATGTCCCCACAAGAAGGGGGAGGGAGTTCTGCCACCTGTACTACCAACAGCCTGATTTTCTATAAATGAAACAACTATTCTAGTGCCTGTGTGCATGTAGGTCTGCACTCCTCCCCCCTCAGTGAAAAAGTTCCCCATGCATAATTCCTGTGCCTGCTAAGTCTGCCAGCTCCCTAGTTATTGGTTATTCAGGTGATTGGTATTACTGATGCCCTGGTTACAGCTCCATCAGCCTCTCTCTGTTTTGGCCCTCAAAGCAAACCACCAACCTTTAGAGTTAAATTTATGTGTTGTAAGTACCTCATTCATTCAGTGATGAACTGGTGAAATTTTCTGTGAGCAAATTTTTTTTTTCCCTACTTATATTTAGGAGAGTGTTTTACTGGGACCTCCCTATTCTGCCACGTTGTTGTTATTATCACGCCTCTTTATTTCTGTATCTTCTCTTGCCTAGTATACTTGGTAATCAATAAATGTAGTTGTATAAAAGCAGTTATTACATTTAGGTGCAATAAAATATCATTGATTGAATATTGTGTGCCAAACACACACACATAAACACATTCTCACAACTACTTTATGAAAGTGGTTATTGTTATTCCTCTTATAGTTGGGAAAGCTGAGACAGAGAAAGATTATGTGATTACAAATTCTGCAAGTACAGAGCTGAATTTCAATCTTACTGTCTATATTTGCAAAGCATGTGCTTTTATTATAGCTATTACATGGTTCAGGATTTATTAATTTATTTTTTCAAATTCACAATAAATAATTTTTCAATGAGGACTGAATATTCTAATGCTTCATGTTTTTGTTTTTAGTTCTGGCTATGATGAACTAAAAGAAAGTAAAGATTAATAAAATATTGGCATTTAGGTATGAGTGGGACAGACATGCTAGAATTCCACTCACAAAGTTCAGTAAACTCACTGTTTCTTTATTCAATTTAAAAGACAGATTTTGGGGGCCTCCCAGGTGGCAAGTGGTTAAGTTTCAGCACTATGAAGCTATTACATTGGTCAACAGTGAGATTGTTACTGACTTGGAAAAGGCCCTAATTTGTAGTATCTTGGTGTGCTGAACATGAATATAAATGACCCTGAAAATTTTCTATTAGCTCTCATTTTGAAGATATTGCATATAATTCATTTTATGTATTTCACCCTGTGAATTTATCCAGTAGGACTGCAACAACATCCTAAATCAGCCTAGAATGATGTAATATTGCATCACATTGCATAATACCATCATGCACACATCGTCCAGTTGATTGCATAATTTTCTGATGTAATGCAGTACTACTGCCAGGTGGCTGCTGAAGTAAGTTGACATCAGCAGTGCACTATATAAAGCCCCGTCGGAAAGGTTGAGCATTGAAAATATTTCAGACTTTGTGCGAGACAGTTTAAGCTACTGTCCCATAGAACTGTTACGATTTTATCCATTTAGGCACAATACAGAACAGTAATGCCTCGAAAGTGCATGAATAGCGTATACTATTTCTGCTCTATTTGTGGGGAAGTGACATTTGCCAACAAGAAGAAAAGTACCACTTCTCAAGTAAAGAAGGCTTATCATGTTTATTTTGGATGCAAGGTTGGTGATCAAGACAAGCCCTGGGCCCCGCATATATGCTGTGCTACATGTACAACACAACTTTCACAGTGGTTAAATGGCAAAAGGCCATCAAGGCCGTTTGCAGTCCCCATGGTGTGGAGAGAGCCAAGCATAAAAGACATAAAAGACATAAAAACACATAAAAGACTGTTACTTCTGCTTGGTTCCTCCTCTTTCCGGTGGAATAACGAAGCAAAAGAAGTTGAGAATAGTCTACACAAACATTTCGTCTGCATTGAGACCAGTTGCACATGGCTAGGGACTTCCTATTCCAGAACGTCCAGCAGAATATTCTTTTGGTTCATCTGATGAGAACAAGGGTGAGCCGACCTGTTCTCCTGTTCCATCAGCATGCAGTGATCCAGATTTTCACTGTGGTGCATCATCAGCCCCACACAGACTAACACAGGAAAAACTAAATGACCTGGTTCGTGATTTGGACTTATCTAAGACGAAGGCAGAACTGCTAGGATCAAGACTCCAACAATGGAATCTTCTAGAAGAAGATGTCACAATTACTTTCTATTGAAGCGCCACCAGCAGTTGGAGCCTTTCTTCAGAAAGGAAAGTACGCTGTTATTCTGTTCTGATATTGAGGGCCTCATGAATGCCTTAGCAATCACTCATGACCCACAAGAATGGAGACTACTTCTAGACTCTTCGAAACTGAGTCTTAAGGCTGTGCTTTTGCACAATGGAAACTACCATCTATTCTATTCCTGATCAGCTGTACAAGAGACAAGTGAAGAAATCTAAGAAGTAGTCTATCACTTGATTTTTTACAGGTATTAACCGTAGGCCTATTACTATTGGCATGCATTTTGTGATGTAAACATCAATTTATTACAGATTACAAAAAACTAGAGCCAAAATTAGAATCTGACTGTCATATTCGTGTTGAGTACATACAAATTGATAGGAAATGACTAATTTTATTTCAGTAAGATGACTTTTGTTAGCAGCCCACTGCAGCACAAGTTAGATTCCCAGCCAGGGAGCTTCCCACGTGGCGCAGCAGACCTCTCCTGTCTCACCTGCTCCTCCCTTCAGCAGTGTATTTCAGTCCATCTGCCTGTTCTGCTCCCCACTCTGTCTCTGGTGAATCCTCTCACCACCCCCACACCTCTGGCCTACACCCCAGCTCTTGTATGCATAAATAAATAAATCTTAAAAAAAAAATAAAAGACAGATTTTGTACTGAAGAATACTGTGTGGCAGATGAAGTAAAAATGCTTAGATTAACTCAGAATATCAGAAATAACAAAGAAAAATAACATAAATAAGAAAACTAGGACTTTACAAGATTATGTGCTTTGCTGGAATTTTTTTTTAAGTTTATTTATGCATACAAGAGCGGGAGTGCAGACCAGAGGTGTGGGGAGGGAGTAAAAGGATTCACCAGAGACAGAGTAGGGAGTAGAACAGGCGCATCTACTGAACTACACTGCTAAGGGAAGCGGCAGGTGAGGCAGGAGAGGTCTGCTGTGCCATGTGGGAATCTCCCTGGCTGGGGATCGAATTTGCTCTGCAGATAGCTTCATAGGCTGAGACTTAACCCCTTGTGCCACCAGGGAGGGAGGCCCTTTGCTGGAAGTTTGAAGCATGTTATTTGCCGAATCAGAATTGGCCTCTGGGACTTAAAAACTTTAAGTCCAGTGTTCGTTCTTGTTTGTGGTATGAAAAGTTGGGATATGTGTCAAAATAAAGCAATATTTTCAAAGCTTAATGAGAATTCAGTTTTTATATTAGTATATGCTTTTTCGGTGTCCAAATTCTTTAACACAGAGAAGATTATATGACTACTTAAGACAAAATCATTCAGTTTGTGCAAGTACTGGCTTGTTTACCTGGGATTTAACATATTTCAAGGAACTTTTGCTAATTGATTTTTTGAAACTTGGAATGTGTGCTTCTTAAGTATATGAGTATGCTATTCAAGGAATAGATTTGTGTTATTAATATATGGATGTAAACCATTAGATAACTTATTCTGCAAAGGCAGGAGTGGAGAGGCCAATTAGTACTGTGATTAGTTCTTTCATTCTAATGGCTCATGTGTTAAAATTAATGTACTGTTATTGGTACATTATTACCATCTAAATTTTACAGTTTATTCACATTTCCTTAGTTTTTACTTAATGCCTTTTTCTTTCCAGGGATACCACATTACATTCATTTATCTTGTTTTAATATGTTCCTTTTTGCCTGTTGATAGTTTATTAGACTTGCTTTGCTTTTGATGACCGTAACAGTTTTGAGGAGTACAGGTTAAGTATTTTGTTGAATTCTCTTCCATTGGAATCTGCCTTACAGTTTTTCTCATGATCATACTGGATTTACAGGTTTTTTAGAGCAAAGCCAGAGAGGCTGTCATTTTTATCACATCATGTCAAGGGCACAGTTTATCAACATGATTTGTCGCTGTTGATATTGAACATTATCATCACCTTGTGTAGGTAGTGTTTACTAGATTTCCTCATTGTAAAGTTACTCTTTTTTCCCTTCCATACTGTCCTCTTTGGAATGAAGTCACTTATGTGCAGTCTATGCTTACAGGGTGGGATGTATGATCCACTTTCTTCAGGGTAGACTATTTACACAAATTATCCAGAACTATGTGGGGTTGATTTGTTTTTCCCTTCTATTGATATTTACTCATTTAATTGTATCAGTATAGACTCATATATATTTTATACTTTGAGAAATGTTCTACTCTTGGGGGGAAAAGGACAGCCTGAATAAACACAGATAGGTTTTAATGGACCCTACCCCCACCTCAGACCAGAGAGACCCAAGACATCTAGGACTACGAATCCCATAATGCCATCATCACTGAAGGGAGGATGCTGAGAACTGAGGGTGAAGTTAAGCAGCAGTGTTTGGTATTTAACCAGACATGTGTGCTTTGGGGGGCGGTGCTCTCTCCTTGGCAGTTCGCTGGGCTTTGGTGCACCATTGGGATTCTAGCTCAGCAGAACTGGTAGGACGCATTTACCAATTCTTTTTTTTTTTCTTCAGTTGTCTTTTATTTCCCCTCCTTTTGTAAATAAACCCTTTATTATTTTTATTGTGTGTGCCTGCAATTGAGTCTTATTGTAAGTTCCTTTTAAGCACACAGGTGAGGACCCACAGTCAGGCACCCCATTTTATATTGGGTCTGCCCTGTAACACTACCTTTGGTTATTGGGAGCTCTTTGAATTGGCTTCTTTGTTGTGTCCCTTCACATACTCCCTGGAATGTAGCATTTTTACGCCTTCTTTTTGTTTGCTTTTTTTTTTTTTAAGATTTATTTATTTATGTATACAAGAACTGGGCTGTAGGTCAGAGGTGTGGGGTGGTGAGAGGATTCACCAGAGACAGAGTGGGGCACAGAACAGGTGGATCGACTGAAATACACTGCTGAGGGGAGCAGTGGGCGAGGCAGGAGAGGTCTGCTGTGCCATGTGGGAATCTCCCTGGCCGGCGATAGAACTCATGTTGAGGCTGATGGGGATAGCCTCATAGGCTGAAACTTAACCTGATGTGCCACCAGGGAGGCCCTGCTTTTTCTTTTTTAAGCACTTTCTTACTTTCTGGCACTGGAAGATGTGTCAGGCTCATTTTGTATATTTCCTGCACAGTACTAAAAACAGCCATTTCATCAGGGAGCTTGGTTTCCTTTCTTAGAGAATGGTATTAGAAACCAAGATCTGGGCCCTAGACATGTTTTTTTGCTACTGGGGTGTTATTGTTTCTAGGCTCTAGCTGATAAAGTAAGGAAGTGTGTGCGTGTGCGTGTGCGTGTGCGTGTGTGTGTGTGTGTCTGTCTGTGTGTGTAGATTATTTTAATGTAAAGCATGGTTGCCATCATTTGAAAAGCAGATAAAATGGTGGGAATATTTTGAAATAATGGTGTTCTTTTTTAATTAAAGGCTTTCAAATTATACTTGAAATAAGTAGCAAAAGAATGAAGTTGGACTTCTACCTCACACAAAAATTAATCCAAAGTAGAACATAGAATTAAATATAAAAGTTAAAACTATAAAATTCTTAAACACAGGCATAAACCTTCAGGACTTCAGATATATCATTAGAAGTAGAAGTGACAAAAGAAAAAAATAAATTGTACTTAAAATTTAAGACTTTTGGACTGCAAATGATAACTAATATGGTAATTAATAAAGTGAAAAGATAATTGACAGAATGGGAAACAATTCTTAAAAACAATTTATTTACCAAGTACTTATATCTAGGATATTTAAACAACTTACAGTTCAATAATAGAAAACCATCCCAACTTAAAAATGGTCAAAGGATTTGAATAGATTTATTCCAAGGATACAAATTGTCAGTAGGAATATGTAAAGATATTCAACATCATTAGGTAGGTGCAAATCAAAAATGCAATGAGATACCAGTTCACACCTACTAGAATGGCTATTATAATTAAAACACAGGGAATAGCAAGTATTAACAAAGAAGTTAAGTAATTATAACCATTAAATGTAGTAGGTGAGAATTTAAAATGGTACAACCATTTGCAAAAACACTTTGGCAAATCTCAAAATGTTAACCATGGAGTTATCATATAACCCAGCAATTCTCCGAGGAATAGACCCAAGAGAGTAAAAACATAGTCACATGTATTATTCATAGTAGTCCAAAATCTCACACACACACCCCCCCCACACACACCTCTGGTCTACACCTCAGTTCTTCTATGCATAAATAAATAAATAAATAAATCTTTTTAAAAAGATATTATTTTGTTTTTAAAGATTTATTTATTTATGCATACAAGAGCTGGGGTGTAGGCCAGAGGTGCAGGGGGGTGGGGGTGGGGGTGGTGAGAGAATTAACCAGAGACAGAGTAAGGAGCAGAACAGACAGATCTCCTGAAGTACACTGCTGAGGGGAGCAGCAGGCGAGATAGGAGAGGTCTGCTTTGCCATGTGGGTCAGCTCCCTGGCTGGGGACAGAACTGTGGTAGTGACTGTAGATAGCTTCATAGTGCTAAGACTTAACACCTGCGCCACCAGGGAGGCCCAAAAAAGATTTTTTTTTTTAAAGAAGGATATGGGACTAAAGGGACAAATTGAGTATCAAGAGTCTATAATGATATTTTTATAGCATAATATATGCACATCTTAAAAAATTATTAAAATTTGTAAGTATCACACATGAGAGAGATAAAGCAAAAAGTAAAGCTCATTTTTATTTTACAGAAAAATGCTAACTTACAAATATTAAAAAATAGGATGTAATTAGAAAACTACCACTTCCAAATCTCCAGTGCAGTAGTTAAATTAAAAATCATGAGCAGATAATGTCAAAAACCATTGACTGTTAAAAACAAGATATTTGACAAGATAGATCACCTTAACATTGCATACTAATTTTAAGAGAGAAAAAGTAACTACATGGTGAGATTAGGCATACCATAACCATAACCTCTTGAAGTTTAGCATCACCAGTAATGAAACAAACTGACATTGTGTTACCCTCTCCAGTGATGCAGTAAGAATACAATGTCACATACCTCACTTGAGGTAACTCTCAAATCCAGAATATTTGATACTTTACAATTCAACTGATGAAATTAAGACATAAGGAATCTGGGATTAGAGGCAGGGTAGAGATACTTTTGAATTTAAAAGAAACATAATCAAATGCAATTCTTGAATTTTGATTGGACCTTATATAGAAAGAGCTTTAAAATCCCTAATATTTTGATGATAATGAGAAATTGGAATATGACCTTCAGATTATATGCTATTACTGATTTATTAATGTTGAATTTCAAGTCGGTTATGTAGAATGTTCTTATTTCCAGGAAATACACTGAAGTAGTCAAGAATGCAGTGTCATGATGTCTCAAGTGGTTTGATAAAGTGTATATATGTTTATATAGAGAAAGTTAAAACAAATATAACAATGTTAACAGTTATGTAATCTTGACTGATGGTACTCAATGAGCTATTTCAGTTTTTCTGTGCATTTAAAATATTCAAAATGAAGGGGAGAAAAATATCTTGTTCTGACATTTTCTAGGTGAGTTATTGGGAAATAGTATTAATTATTATTAATTTATTTGAATTATCTGATATTCCATAGAATGTCAGGATTAGAGGTACCTCTAAGATTATTTTAATTAGACCCTTTTCATACAGGTAAAATTTAGTTCAACATCAGTTGAGTTAGTTATTGAGGTCACACTATAAGCCAGAAGTAGAGATTAGACGTTGAATTCAGCTCTCCTGTTTTCCAGGATATTGCTTTTCCCATGTTTCCTCTGCAAGTAAAAGGACTCTGTTGGAGGTAAAGTTGGATTAAGGAAAATATCATGTAATTTTTTTCCTAATATATATTCAGTATGTAATACTGATTTTGACGGTATTGTCAAACTGTGATCTGTTCTATAGGTCAGGTATTTAGTCAAAGACTTCTGTTGTCTGCTAGAAATATTTTTATCTTATGGTTTGGGCTTTGTAGTTTTGGTCACTGATTTTTTTTTTTTTTTAACTCGTCTAGTTTAAGCTATGAAGAAGGACATCCCTCACACTCTGAAACAGATCTTCTTCAGAGACAGACGTTTGCAGCCTCTCATCAGCTTTCTGGATATGGTACCACACCTCAGCCAACTGGTAAAAGTTCTCTTGTGAAACAACATGAATCTGGGCATATTTAGTAACTGAAAAAAAAAAATCAATTTTCATATGTCGGGTTATGAGTGTGTGCAGGACATAGCCATGCTAATGGAAATGTTAAAATGAAAACGAGGTTAAAAACTTAGTATTTTACTGATAAGGAATAGCTGCATAATTAATTAGTTGGGAGATTTTTTTCAGTGCATCTTTGTAGATTTTAAATTATTAATACAGTTGGTTAAACTAATATTTGTATTTAAAAAAACAGTTTAGAGTTATAAAATATTTGGTCTCAATTTTCAGAGATTTCTTTTTAAAATAAGGTCAGAACTTAATTTTAATATATATTTTTACTTTGGTATATATTTTATCTTCAAATTTAGGTCTTTCTGGAATATTTGATACTAGTGTGAACAGTGCCAGCACTAACAGTAAAGAATCTTCAGTGATGAATTTTCTCACTGCTGTTGAACCCCGAACTGCTCAGGCTGCTTCTTCAGGAACTACTCTTTTACCACAATTCAGGGCTCCATCCTGGCAGACAGGTGATTCTTTGTTTTTAGAATTTTTAAATTCTATAGCATTCCTAATAAAAATACATGCTTTATTGCCTTGTCATTATGTAATGTGACTGAAAGTGATGTTAATTATTGATTTTCCAGTGAACTTTAAAACTTGGAATTTTTTACACTTCTCAGGTGGACAGAATTCAAGAATCTGTTAATAAAAGATTCAGTTTCAACAGTCTTATAAAAACTAACAAATGAAATTAAAATGATAAATGTGAAGTTATTATCTGGCAATTCAAATAGTTCTTGCTTACTTGAAAGAAGCAAAGATTAAAGTTTGTTTTTTTTTTAAGATTTTCTTTATTTTTGCATAGAAGAACTGGGAGTATGCCAGAGGTGGGGGTGGGTGGTTGAGAGGATTCATCTGAGACAGAATGGGAAGCAGAACAGGCAGATCTGCGGAAATACATTGCAATGGGGAGCAGCGGGTGAAACTGGAGAGGTCTGCTGAGCCTTGTGGGTCAGCTTCCTGGCTGGGGATCAAATGCAGTGGGTTGTTGCGGTGGAAGCACTGAGACTTAACCCATAAGCAACCGGGGAGGCCCCAAAGATTAAATTTCTTTAATTTCAGTTTTATTGAAGTATAATTGACATAAATTTGTAAGATATTTAAAGCGAAACCATGATGTTTGAGATGATAACATCCATCATTTTATATATTTATCCCTTTTTTGGTGAATGATTAAACTTCATTATTATTATTATTATTTTAGTAACTTCAGGTTGTGTAGGTGGTATGGTAAAAAATAATCTTGGGTCTAATTTCATCATCAGTGTTAGGTAAAATTAATTGAACAGATTAAAATTCTATTTAATGAAAATCACTACAAGTTAACATTAGTGTAGTGTTTCATTTATCTTTTGTGTGTGTGTCTGTGTTCCATTTATCTATACTATTTCATTTTTTGTATTTCATTTCTTCATTTTTTTCTCTCAGATTTTTTGTTTTGTAATTGTATATATTTTGGGGGTTTTGGTATGAAAGGAAGTATAATTTTTAAGGTTTTATTTTTTAAAATAAGAAATGTGATAGCATATTTGAGAAGCCATTTTTAAGTAATAAATATAGGAAATAGTATTTTATCATTCTGATGTAAATTTCATTAACAGTTTCTCAGTGTGCCTTAGCAACATTTTTCCTGCACCCAAGGAAAGAATTTTGTGTAAGTAAAGGACATTAAAAATCACAATAGTGGCCTCCCTGGTGGCGCAGCGGTTGAGCACTGCGCTGTGGAGCTGTCGGCAGCGCGTGATATGAGTTCGACGCCCAGCCGGGGAGAATCCCACATGGTGCGGCAGACCTCTCCTGCCTCGCCCGCTGCTCTCCTCAGCAGTGTATTTCTGATCTGCCTGTTCTGCTCCCCACTCCGTCTCTGGTGAGCCCTCTCGCCACCCCGCGCCTCTGGCCTGTACCCCAGCTTGTATGCATAAATAAATAAATCTTTAAAAAAAAATCACAATAGTGCCAGTTTTTGTTTTCTGTAATAACTTGCTTTAGTCAGACTTACTGTTCTGTTCATATGATTATATTATTTTAAATGTTACTGATGCTTTTAGGTGTAACTCTGTGTTTTATATCTTTGTAGTAGTAATACTGTTTTTGACATTTAATGGATAGAAATGAGAGTATGTTTTCAAAGAACCAGAATTTTTTTCTCCCATTTTTCCAAAATCAAAACAATTTTTTGATGGAAGCTCACACACACAAAAAATTAAAACAATAAAAAAGGTATAAAAATGGAAAGGAGTAATTCCAAACTATAGTCCCATTTTTATTTTTTTTAAAGATTTATTTATTTATGCATACAAGCTGGGGTGCAAGCCAGAGGTGTGGGGCAGTGAGAGTGTAGCAGAGACAGAGTGGGGAGCAGCGGGTGAGGCAGGAGAGGTCTGCGCCAAGTGGGTATCTCCCTGGCCAGGCATCAAACTTGCTCTGCAGCTGCCAACAGTTCCACAGCACTGCACTTAACCCGTTGTGCCACCAGGGAGGCCCATTTTTAGATAGGTGTTAACAGTTTACTTTTTTGATATCTTTGTATATCAAAATACATATATTCACTTAAATGTTTATAGCAACAGTGTTGTTAGGATATGCCATAATTATTTAATCAGTCCCCCTATTGATGGACATTTAAGTTGTTTATACTTAATGAATGTCTTGTGCAGATATTTCCATGGGATTAATTTCTTTAAGTAGAACTGTTGGATCACAAGGATATTCACACTTTACTTTTGGTATATGACTAAAATGTTAAACATCTCTTGACAACACTATTTTCTGATCAGCCTTTTATGACAAGTGGGCATCTGTTGTTACTGGAAGTTGTTCATAGGAAATCAAAACTTGAAATGGAAGAGATTGAGAGATTTTTCAAAATGTACATATTTGGATAAAAGAAACTGCACTTTTTTTTTTCTTGCATAGAAGAACTGGCGTGTAGGTCAGAGGTAAGGGGAGGGGATAAGTGGAGGGTGAGAGGATTCACCAGAGACAGAGTGGTGATTCTAACAGGCAGACTTACTGAAATGCACTGCTAAGGGGAGCAGTGGGTGAGACAGGAGCGGTCTGGTGCACCATATGGATTAGCTCCCTGACCCAGGATCGAACTCAGGCCATAGCGGTGATCGTGCTGAGACTTACCCCCTAGGCTACCAGGGATACCCAAAACTTTGCACTGTTAATCTCACTATTGTTACTTATATCTCATTGGATGAAAGTATTTTAATTGTAATGTTATCAAAATTTTGGTTTGTCCATTAGTATTTTGCCTTGGGATTTTAGCGTAAATTAATCACTATAGGTTATGTACATTTTTACAGGTTTCTTATTTTTCAGATGACCTTACTTAATATATAAACTGACATTTATATATCCTTTATAGATACGATTTCAGATACCTTTGTAACTTTTTTTCATGCTTTTCAATCCTATAGAGTCTTAATGGATTGAAGGTTATATAATTCATACCTATTAAAGCTCTGTAAGACTTAAGAGTGACAAATTTCTGATAAAAGTTTCTACTATAAAAATGTACATTTAAGTGTTTGTGCTGTGATTGCATAAAGATCATTTTGCTTTCTCTTCACAGGCATGCATTCCTCAGCAGCCACCGAGCTGTTTGTTACTGGACCCTTGCCAACCACTGGAACACTTCCAACCTCTGCCCTTTCTGCTTATCAGCATCCCTCCACCTTCAGCAATAGAAATTTTGCTACCACCTCACCTTTGGTGCTTCAGGATTCTACTTTCAACACTACATCAAATGGAATTTTAAGTTCTCATGACCCTTTGCTACAAATTAAGACTTCCCAGGGAACTGTTCCAACCGCTTTGGCATTTGAACGCCTGGGCAGTTCTGCATTAAGTAACAGCATACCACCTCAGTCTTCAACTTATCGCTCAGCTCAAGAATCTGCACCCCATCTTTTACAACCTCAATTTAGTTTGTTGCCTTCAGCACTTGGGGGAGCCCAGCAAACTCCTCAAGCTTACAATTCAGCTCTCTTTACTAGTTCTACTGCTTCTATTGAAAGAGCTCTTCTTCGAGAATGTAGTGTTATTAAACACCATCAGCGGCCTTCAGGTACCCAGTCTATTCAGGCACAACTGACTGGTTCACAGCATTCCTTACATAGTTATCTATCAAATACAAATGTAGTTAATTTTCAGGAAACAACCAGGCAGTCATCTTTATCCTGTAGTCCAGTTGGAGATTCTACTCAGGTGAGCAACGGAGGATTGCAACAGAAGACCTCCCAGGTCTCAGTGGAACTTGCTCAATCTTACTCATCTGCAATTCCATCATCAGGGTTTCCTTCTACTACAGAAGTAAAAAGCTGTTCTACAAAACAACCACTAACATCAACTAAGACTCCCAAACCTCAAAATATTATTCCTCCTGTACAAACACTAAGCTATTCCAAACCTTTACATAACCAGAGTTCTGTAGTATCAGGCCAAGCACAAATTTATTCTACAGCGCAGCTACCAAGCCTTTTATCAGTTAGTCAGTCTCAAAATTATGGTTTAGTTCAGCCACATAATGTGCCATCTATTGTTCATTCACAGGTTTATAGGTCCAGCAAAGCTGAAAAATTGCCATCCTTATATAAAACATTGACTTTTTCTGGGTCATCTCAGACTATGACTTCTGAAAATCAGACACTAAATTATTCATCTAATCAGCAAGAGGTATTATCTTCAGTTTCAAATGAGAATTATTCTGCTCAAACGAGAGATCTGTCTTCAGTTAGCCAGTCTCAAAGTTATTCATCTGGTCACTCTCAGGGTTTATCACCAGTTAGCCAGACACAGGTTAGTTATTCATCTCAATCACAAGTTTTGTCAGTTGTTAGTCCTTCAGAAAGCTATGCCTCAGGGCAGTCCCTCACATTAACACCCCCTTCTCTCTCTTATTCTTCTGCCTCTCGGGCTCAGAATTTGCCAGATTCTAGCCCAACTCAAAATTATATTTCTATGCATCCTTCCCAGAATGTTCAGAATCAAGGGTCATCATCTCCCCAGTCCCAAAAATTTTTGCCTGCTGTCCAGCCATCATCTTTTGCGTCTTCTACTCATTGTCAGACATTACAGAATAGCATACCTTCCCCTGATCCAAAGACCTATGGTGAAAGAAAACTTGACTCATCTGTGTATACATCTTCAAAGCAAGAAGATGATTTTCCAATGCAAGAGTTACAGGTATTACAGCCACAAGTATCTCTTCAGTCATCAACCCAAAGGCTATCTGATGGGGAAGTTAATGCTCAAGAATCAACTTATAAAGTGTCAAAGGCAGATGACAGGTATTCTCAGAGTGTAATCAGAAGTAATTCCCGTCTTGAAGATCAAGTTGTTGGGATTGCTTTACAAACATCAAAAAAAGAAGAAACTATGGTTGGTTCAGTGACACAACTGACCCAACAAATTGGTCAAGTCAATAATGCAGCTACCCTTGAAATCAAGAAGGCAACTAATTTAATGCAGACTCCACAAATAAGGTTGAATACTAAAGACACAAACCAGCAGCATTCTCTTATACATAAGGTACATGAAGCCAAGGTTCAAGAACAGCATGATCAAATTATTAATGCCTCATCTCAGATTCAGATTCCAAATCATGCTTTAGGGCATGGCCGTCAGGCATCTCTTCCTAATACACAGGTCCTTTTAGATTCTACCTGTGATTTACAAATTCTTCAGCAGTCAATACTGCAAGCAGGTTTAGGACAAGTAAAGGCACCTTTACAAGTACAGCGTGTTCAAAGTCCACAACAAATTGTGCATCCATTCCTTCAAATTGATGGTCATGTTATTCAGAGCAATGGTGATCATTCTCAGCAACAACTTCATCCTCAAAATTCTGAAATTATGAAAATGGACCTTTCTGAATCTTCAAAACCATTGCAACAACATTTAACAACAAAGGGCCATTTTAGTGAAACAAATCAACATGATTCAAAGAATCAGTTTGTTTCTCTTGGATCAATATGTTTCCCAGAGGCAATGCTTCTCAGTGATGAAAGAAATATTTTATCAAATGTGGATGATATTTTAGCAGCTACAGCAGCAGCTTGTGGGGTTACACCTTCTGATTTTTCCAAGTCAACTTCAGATGAAACCATTCCAGCTGTTGAAGATAGTGATTCTAAATCTCATTTTCAGCAACCATTAGATGCTGGGCATGTGACTTCAGATTTTAATTCTATAACTACAGTAGGAAAGCCACAGAATATAAATGATATTTCCTTAAATGGAAATCAAGTTACTGTAAACCTTCCAGCAGTACCTAGCCTTCAGTCAAAAATGTCTCTTGATCAACAGCACATTGACACACCTGGTCAAAATAAAGCATCTAAAGTAACTTCAACAGTGATTGGATCAAGTCATGAAGTCCAAGAGCAAAGTTCTGGTCCATTCAAGAAACAGTCTGCTACCAATCATGAATCTGAAGAAGACAGCGAAGTTCCTGTTGATAGTACATTAAACAATAACAGAAACCAAGAAATTGTCTCTAGTAGTAGAAGTATAAGTGGAGACAGTGCCACATCAGAGAGTGAATTCACTTTAGGGGGTGATGATAGTGGTGTGTCTATGAATGCAACGAGGAGTGCACTTGCATTGTTGGCCATGGCCCAACCTGAGGATGCAATCAGTGTCAAGATTGAAGAAGAAAACCAAGATTTAATGCATTTTAGCCTTCAGAAGAAAAAAACTAAAGGGAAAGGACAAACTAAAGAGGAAGACAATAGTAATCAGAAACAGCTGAAAAGACCTGCTCACAGCAAACGTCAAAATCCAAGGGGAATTGATATATATTTGCCATATACTCCTCCTTCCTCAGAAAGCTGCCATGATGGTTATCAGCATCAAGAAAAAATGAGACAGAAGATCAAAGAAGTAGAGGAAAAACAGCCAGAAGTTAAAACAGGATTTATTGCCTCTTTCTTAGATTTTCTGAAATCTGGACCCAAGCAACAGTTTTCTACTCTTGCTGTGCGAATGCCTAACAGGACTAAACGACCAGGGAACCAGATTGTTCGTACGTTTTGTCCCCCTCCAGTTCCAAAGACTTCATCTACAACACCCATACCTGAAACAGGAAGTAACAGTCCTTTGGAAAAAGGTGATAATGATCTTAAAAACTTGGAACATTTATCTTCATTTTCTTCGGATGAAGAAGATTCTGGAATATGCAGTCATGATATTTATAAAAGCTCCTCTGCTACCCTAACCACTTTGGATGCAACTTCTGATAAAAAGAAGAAAACAGGTAAAGTTTTTATATTCATGAATATGACTTTCCACTAGTGTGTGTGTGTGTGTACATGCCTGCATGCATACATACCACTATATATTTTTCTGGGTTATAAATTTCTTTGCTTGAAGTCGGTCTGCAATAAATTTTCAGGACAAAATGCATAGGTTTGTATCTTAGGAACATGTTTTTTAAATGTTCCTTGCCTATAGGAGAGTTCTAGTTTTTCTTTTCTTTTTACTACATGCAACATAATTTACATAGTATACTTTCCAGATTTCCCCAATCTGAGACATCTTGAGGTAGTTTATGGATATGAGGCTTTGTATTGGGGACCTTACTATAGTATAAACTGGCATATTTTCTTGGCATGCCTGAAGATTAACATTTTACTATTAAGTATGGTTATATTGTTTACAGCACACAGTTAATATAAATAAAATTTAAAGCTTTTGTTCTGACTCCAGATTATTGTGCTGCCCAAATTATTGGGCATGTTTTTCATTTTACTCTGGTTACATTTAGAACAACTGTTTTAAGGATCACTGCTTCCTATAAATAGTTGACAGGTGAGTATAAAAACCACTATTTTAAGGAACATATAAAAAATTTTATAATAGGAAAATAGCTACTATCTCCACCAGGAACCAGTAGCAGTGTTTTGAGATACGCATCTGTTAATTCCAGTAACAGATGATAAAATCGGAAGTAAATGAATTGCCCAGGTTCATACAGCTACTTAAGTGACAGGGCTAGAATCTGAACTGAGATTTTTCTGTTTTTAGAGTCCATATTTCTGCTGAGTTCTCTTGTATAGAGTGGTATTTTAAGAATTAAACCTTATTTTGTGATAGTCTTGATAGATTCTCTCTTTCCTTGATATTACCTTTGAACTACTCAAGTGATATGAAATAACGATATCCCAAGTAATCTGTAAGAATAAATGTAAATACATTTCTTAAAAAATCTCATTTTGTTAGACAGGGAAATTAGTAAAATGGAAAGTCAGTGTTAGTGTCAAACACTTTATGGATTCACTAATCCTGTTAAGGTTTTATATTCTCCCCCCAATTAAAAGTGCTTTGCATTTACTGTTATATCCCCTCTTACATTTCTAGAACAAATCTTTTGTAATCTCTGTTCTAAAACACTAACCTAAGATGAGTGTTGGGACAAAGGGACAACTATATGGTGAACTATAGAATTTGAGTTTGGGTGGTGAACTTAACGTAGTAGATACACTTTGATTTCCATTGATGCACACCTGAAACATAACGTAATGCAATGCTATTCAGTTTAAAATAGTAATAAATAAATAAAATTAGTTTCTTACAGACAACTGTTACCTCATTTTTAGTTAAACTCATCAACATCAGCCCAATACTACTTTTATGTCTTTGAAGCTCTCTTTTTACCATACCTATTGTTTTCTCTGTTGCAAGAATTCATCATCTCTTACTTGGCTATTGTAACAGGCTTCTTACCAGTCTCTGTACCAGTCCATCTTCCACACTGTCATCAATTTGTCTTTATAAAAAGTGAAAACTGATTGATACTCTCTACTTTGAAGTACTTCTTGGTGCTTTCTAGGAAAGGTATTGTAAATATGTATTTTCCCTTTTCATATTTTAGTCTCTTATTCCACTTTCCACATTCCCTCTTCTGTGACAGCTTGGACCTGTGAACCCCCCTTTTATAACTGTGAACCTTTGAATAGGTTTTTCTTTATCTAGAATTACCTCCTCTCTCTCTCTCTCTTTTTTAGCTCAGTAGAAACTGGGTTATAATCTCTGTCCTAAAACATGGGTGTAAAACTAGTTTTTTCCAGATAACTACTATTCTCTCATTTTCAGTTAAAATTATCACCACCAATCTAGTCCTCACTGTCAGGTCTTTTATTGAACAGAGATCACTGGAAATTTTTATTTTATTTTTAAAGATTTATTTCATTTATTTATGCATAGAAGAACTGGGTGTATGCCAGAGGTATGGGGGATGGTGAGAGTATTCATCAGTGACAGAGTAGGGAGCAGAACAGGTGGATATACTGAAATACACATCTGAGGGGGGCAGTGGGTGAGACAGGAGAGGCCTGCTGTGCCATGTGGGTTAGCTCCCTGGCTGGGGATTGAACTCATGCCACAGTGACTGGCCATATCTTGATAGTGCTGAGACTTTAACCCCTGTGCCACCAGGGAGGCCCACACCAGAAAATTTTATTTATTTATTTATTGCTTGCCAGAGGTTTTATTAATCCTCTCATGAAAAATCTGCACAATCACCATGGAAACAGATAAAGTCACTACAGAGTTTTTACTCCTGTTTTCCAATCTCCAGCTCACTGCTAGACACTTCATTTCTTTTTGCCAGTGCCAACATTGGCCTTTGCAGTCCCCCTGACTTTCTTCATTGTGTTCTTGCGTTCCTTTTGCTATTGTTTTTCTTGTGGTCTTTTTCTCATACAGGCCATATCCTGCAAGTCTATATTTGGGTTCATTTTTCTTTGCATAATCCAAAGAATCGTAAATCATGCCAAAGCCAGTTGTCTTGCCACCTCCAAAGTAGGTTCTAAATCCAAATACAAAGATGACATCAGGGGTGGTTTTATACATTTTTGCTAGGTTCTTCCTGAATTTCTTAGGTACTGTTGCCTTTCTTGGGTGAAGGACATCAATGACCATTTGCTTCTGCTGAAACGGTTGGTCATGAGTTTCCTAGTCCGAATGGTTACCATGTCATTCATGATGGTGGTGGATCTTCAGGCAGCCAGGGAGGAAAAAGCACCAGAAAATTTTAAATTCCAGTTATTAGTTGGTAGATTATAAAAGTACGTTTAGTTTTTGTATGTTGATCCTAAGATCTGTAAATTTGCATAAGTCAGTGTTTATAGGATTTGGGGAGGGGGTTTTCCATAGGATTTTCAACGTAGAAAATGTCATTTGCAAATAAGGTTGGTTTTATTTCTTTTCCAGTCTTAGGTCTTTTTGTTCCTACCTTAACACATAGTTTAGAACTTCTTGTATGCCGCTTTGAAGAATGGTGAGTTTGGATATCCTGAACATGTTCTTAATCTTTGAGGGAAAGAACTGAATCTTTGACCATCAAGTATGATGTTAACTATAGTTTTTCTATAACATAACATGCCTTTTATCACATTAAAGAAGTTATGTTTCCTAGTTTGCTGAGTTTTTATAATAAATAAAGGTTGAATTGTGTCATGCTTTTTCTCCATCTGTTGAGATGATTATGTGCTTTTTTTAATTAATCTGTTTGCATGGTGAATGGTAATATTTGATTTATTTTCAAATATATTTGTGGACTTAGTCTCCAGAGTATATCCCACTGACTGTGATAGATTATCATTTTTATACATTGATGGATTCAATTTTCTAATACATTTTGCATCTGTGTTCACAGTGGATATTGGTCTGTAGTTTTCTTTTTTGTAACAGTTTTGTTTGGTTTTGGTATTTGGTTATTTCTGACCTCATAAATGAATTGGGGAGTGTTCCTTCTTTTCTCTTTTCTGCAAGAGACTGAGTTGTATTATTTCTTCAATAAATAGTTGTTTAAAATTCTTAGTGAAACCATCTGGACCTAGACTTTTCTTTGCCAGAAATTTAAACTATGGGGCCTCCCTATTGACACAAGGAGTTAAGTCTCAGCACCGTGAAGCTATCCGCAGCCCCTGCAGCATGAGTTTGATCCCTAGCCAGAGAACTAACCCACATGGCACAGCAGACCTCTTCTGTCTTGCCTGCTGCTCCCTTCAGTATTGTATTTCAGTTGATCCATCTGTTCTGCTCCCTACTGTGTCTCTGGTGAGTCCTCTCACCCTGCCCCACCTCTGGCCTACACCCAGCTCTTGTGTGCATAAATAAATAAATCTTTTAAAAAAGAAAGAAATTTTAAACTATGAATTTAGTTTATTTGCTAGAGGACCATTGAACTTGTCTATTTCTTCTTGACTGTCTTTTGGTAGTTTGTATCTTTGAAATTCATCTCAGCTAAGTTGAACTCATTCCATATTTGTCTTTCTCCTCTGACTTATTTCCCTTAGCATTCCCTCCCACCCAGTGCCATCTATGTTGTTGCAAATGGCAAAAGTTTACCTTTTTTATAGCTGAGTAGTATTTCATTGTTTATATATACATTTTTAATCCACTTGTCTGTCATTGGGCAGTTCGGTTGTTGCACGAACACCTATATTTATATCCCTTCATATTTGTTTTTTTGCATTTTTTGTGTCGACACCAATGAGTGGAATTGCTGAATTGTATGATAGATCTATTTTTAATATTTTGAGGAACCTCCACATTGTTTTATTTATAGGGGCTAGACCAAACTACATCCCAGTAAATAGTCCATTTTTATAAATAGTCCATGAACAGCAAGTACTAATAGATTTTATTTGGTAATTTGTTCAGATCCTTCTGTATTTTTTATTTTATGTTTACTGTAATAAGGAACAGTAATAAGAGCATGTATGTTAGAGGTAAATGACTGATCTATGGAATTTGCCTTAAATACTCCAGGAAATATAAAAAGGATAAAGTATAGATGAAAGAAGTACACCAAAATGTTCAGTATTGTTTCAGCTGGCTTACGGTACTTGAGAGTGTTTTCTACTTTTGTGAATGTTTGAAAATTTTAATAATAAAAAGTTTTTTTAAATCCTCCCTATGCTTATTTGTTTTTAGATTGCTTGATCTGTTGATTCCTGGAAAAGGTGTGTTCAAATTTCCAACTATTTTTTTTTTTTGTTTTTCTAATACTATTTACTTGATGTGTTTTGAACCCATATAATTGGGTGCATAAAATTTAATTAGTTAAATTTCATTTTATCATAATAAAAATATTTCCCCATTTAATTTCCCATTTCTGTTTTTAATATTGCCACACTAATCTTAATTTAGCATTTTAGTATATATTTCCACATTTCTGTTGTCTTTCTTTCAGAGTATTTTTCTTTGTGAAATAAGATGGAAATATAAAAGGAAAACACATGACAAAATTCCATAAATTTGAAAATGCAACACTAAGCTATCTTCCTTGACCACAATGCCATGATTTCATCAAATAGCAGAAATAAAATACAAAGAAATAAAAATAATGTTTTAACTTCTGAATAACTCATGACTTAAAAGGGAAATCCAAACTGAAATGACAAACCATTTAGAAAGAACAGTGGAGCATTAAATTTCTAGACCAACAGAATGTGCCAAGAGTATGGGGCAAAGGAGAAAATTTATGGTGTTAAATGCTACTTATTTGAAAGTAAGAAACTATGAAAATAGAGTATTAAGTTAAATCTGACTCATACCCTCTAGAACTAACCATTATTTGTGTTGGATCATAATCTTTTCCTTCCTTTTTTTCCCCTTACTTTTCTTTTACAACTTTACCACCTGTGTTTATATCACTAAACACGAGACTTTTGTTTGTGTATCACAGAGTATTAATACATTTTCCTTTCTACTAATTTGGAAATGATGCATTCTTTTAAAAAATATTTGCTTAAGGGGCCTCCCGGGTGGCGCAAGGGAAGTCTCAGCACTATGAAGCTATCGCAACCACTGCAGTAGGAGTTCTGTCCCCAAAGGGAGCTGACCCACATAGCACAGCAGACCTCTCCTGTCTAGCCTGCTGCTCCCCTCAGCAGTGTATTTCAGTCGATCCCACTATTCTGCTCCCCACTCTGTCTGAATCCTCTCACCCCTGGCACCTCTGGCCTACATCCCAGCTCTTGTATGCATAAATAAATAAATCTTTTAAAAAACAATAAATATTTGCTTAACATTTTATTATGAATGTATATTTTCAGACATAAGCAAAGGTATGAAGATTGGTATGATTAAGCCAATTTATGCATCATTCAGTTTCAATATTCAATTCATCGTCACTCTTGTGTCATCTCTATTACCTACTCTCCCCTCCCTTGATTATTTTGATTAAGTTTTCTGTTCTGTTTCTTGTTATAATAGAAATTATAATATGTATTTTTAACTTCTCAAAATCTGTTAATATCTTACTCTCCTGGATAATATAAAGACTTTCAAACCCTAGAACTCCATTTAATACCTTCCTAACTTTAATAGGTATGTGAGGGTGGTTTTTAATTTGGAGTACAGAACAGGTAGGCTGGCTGGTCAGGTCATTGTTGCAGGAACCTCAACCTCTCTGCTCCCATGTTAGCTAAAATAAAGAGAACTTTGCTCTAGTTAGTTGTCAAGCACCTAAATTCACTTACTTTCCTTGCCAATCTGCTTTTCCTTTTTTCTGTGATTCATAGTTCTGGATTTGCCTCAGGTTGAGCTCTGAATACCTCTCAATCCCTCCGACACTCAAAGGAGAGTGTACTTTCAGGGACAGCTTTTGCATATTACTGTATGCTCACTCACCCCTGCTGCCTATAGTTCATTAAAGCAAAGAGATAGATCACTGGTCTTTATCATGTTGAAGAAGTTCCCATCAATTTTTAGATTGTTGAGTGTACTCAACATGAAAGTGCTTAAATTCATGGTATTGAATTTTGCCATATATTTTTCTGCACATATGGAGATGATCCTGTGGCTTTGACCCTTGTTACGTTAATTAGGTGTTTGTCAAATGTTGAACTAAGCATGCATTCCTAGAATAAAACCCACTTGGTCATAATGTATAATTCTTTTTATGATTAGATTTGTTCATATTTTGTTGAATTTTATATTTACATTCATAAGGGATATTGGTCTATAGTTTTTTCATGGTGTTTTTGTCTGGTTTAAGTGATACTGGCCTCATAAACTTAGTTTAGAAATGTTTCCTCCTATTTTTTTGGAATAAATGATGGATTGGCATTAGTTTTTATTTAACTGTTGGAATTCATTTGTGAACTCATTTGGTCCAGTGCTTAAGCTTGTGGGTTATTTTTTTTTTCTCTCTCTCTTTGTAATTGGTCTGTTCAGGTGTTGTATTTCTTCTTGAGTCCTTTTTGGTAACTTGTGACTTTCCAGGAATTTGTCCATTTCATCTATTATGTTTAGTACACATTTTTTCTGTAGTTTCTAGTGCGGTTTCAAAGTATTTGGGGGGTATTGTTTTCTTTCCCATATCTAATTGGCTTTTCTTTTAGGAATGCTTCATAGCTTTGGTCAACTAACCCTTTATCTTGTGTCACTTTTGTGTCTCTACTCTTTTTAAATATCTTTGTGCTATTAAAGTCCTTCCAAAGTGGACTTGGAGGTGAGTACAGGTCGATTGAGGTTCTTAACTGATCCTTACTGAGATGTAATTCTTACCACTTTGATTCTTGGAAGTTAACAGCCATTCCTTAATTTCTTACTATGATTTTCATCATTTCAAACAATTCGATTGCATAAATAATCAAATCTTTCTTTTTAAACTGCAAATTTTGCTGAATACAAGTAAATGTTGAATTATTTGTATTACTGATTTGCATATGCTTGGTCTAGTTTCAGAAGCCCTACAGGTAGCAACTACTAACCCATCTACCAGTTCTACTGGTTCTGCTACTACTTCCTCCACCACTGTGAGTACAGTTAAGCAAGAATCTCTCTACTCTACTTCATCTGCAGTAAATATCCTGGAAAATGTAAATTCTACAGAACACCCAAAGCCTATCGAACTTGACGGTCTTCCTTCAGACCAGTTTGCAAAAGTTCAAGATGCCGTTGCCATCGAAGGTTTTACAGATGAAGAGAACATAGAAAGCGGAGGAGAAGGTCAATACAGAGAACGTGATGAATTTGTTGTAAAGATTGAAGACATAGAGACTTTTAAGGTGATGTGAATTTTCACAGGTATAAATGTCCTAGTTTAGTTGGTGTGCCCTATGATAGCCTTCATGATGACTTGAATAGCATGCATCTATCTTGTTTAACTGCAAAAATGTGATTATCTCACATTATCATGAGTGTTAATAAAATCAAGCTAGTAGGTGTTAGTTTAAAGAAAGTAACAGGAGTATAATGTGAAAGCAGCATTAGATTTGTTTTCATAATTTGATATTGTAGAACTATGAGTAGCATGTTACAATTTCATACAAAAAATTTGTAAGAAAACCTATTTCAGGTTTTTATTAATTGCTTTTGTTTTTTTTTTTTTTTTTTTTTGGTTGGGATGGAGAGGGATGACATTTAAAGGGACAGTGAGGAAAATAACATTAAAATTTTTGTCCTTTCATTTATAATTAACTACTACTAATGTTTTAGGATATTTGCTTCTGGTCTTTTTGAATATGTACATATGAGAGTATCATGTGGAGAACTTGCCATAACCATACAAAAGAGTAATGGGCTACTTTGCATATCGGTGTGCTCTGTGAGAATTTAAGTAGAAACTGAATAACAAAATTAAGTAAGAATTATTGTGGGGGGTACTCCCTGCTGGCGCAACAGGTTGAGTCTCAGCACTATGAAGCTATCTGGAGCCACTGCAGCATGAGCTCGATCCCCAGCCAGGGAGCTTCCCACATGGCGCAGCAGACCTCTCCTCTCTTGCCTGCTGCTCCCCTCAGCCTTGTATTTCATTCAGTCTGCCTGTTCTGCTCCCCACTCTGCCTCTGGTGAATCTGCTCATTGCCCCCCACACCTCTGGCCTGTACCCCTGCTTGTATGCATAAATAAATAAATCTTTAAACCTAGTTTATATGCATAAATAAAGAAATCTTTAAAAAAATTATTTATTTATGCATACAAGCTGGGGTACAGGCCAGAGGTGTGGGGGGTGATGAGTAGGTTCACCAGAGACAGAGTGGGGAGCAGAACAGGCAGGCAGACTGAAATACAAGGCTGAGGGGAGCAGCAGGCAAGATAGGAGAGGTCTGCTGCGCCATGTGGGAAGCTCCCTGGCGGGGCGTCAAACTCGCATTGCTGCTGCTGGCAGGGCCCAACCACTGCACTACCAGGGAGGCCCCAATAAATAAATCTTTAAAAAAAAAATTATTTTGGGAATTCAGCTAGTTAAAAAATGAAAGATTGAACTAAATACGTCTTTAAGATTCCTTTCAGCTCCATGAGCTTATTAATACGTTGCTGTTTTATAAATGTAATTAATTCTGCTGATTACAGGAGGCTTTAAAAACAGGAAAAGAGCCTCCAGCTATTTGGAAAGTACAAAAAGCTTTATTACAGAAGTTTGTTCCTGAAATTCGAGATGGGCAAAGAGAATTTGCTGCTACGAATAGTGTAAGTAAAATGCTTTTTTAACATTATCTTAATAGTGTAAGTAAAATGCTTTTTTAACATTATCTTGTTGAGAGTGATTCTGGGGAAAATATAAAATATTTTAAATATACTTTATATTAAGCATTTCTGATATAAAACAGTATAAAATTTGAACTACAGAGCATGTAAATACCAGTTACTTAAAATTTAGTTATAATCTTGCTGAATCTAAATAAAAGAATTAGTGTTAGTGAAAAGTTCAGATGGCTCCAGAAGCTTTCTTATATTGATTATTCTGCCAAATATCCTGATTTGTCAGAAAACTAACAAAAGTTATTCTTTTGTACTAGTATAATTATTTAATGACATTGAGTTAAGTAAGCATCTGATGATTAGCCAAATGAGATTTCTCTATGTATGGGCTTGCAGTTAAGAATGAATCTAGGGTCATTTTTATTCAGAGTGAAATAAGCCTGGCCACAGCTGCATTTTGAAAACTTGAATTGAGTTTTTCATTATCAATAGAACAAAATAATATTTTATGTATGGAGTGTATAATTATGTAATACAAAGTGTTTCTTTCTTTAGTACCTTGGCTATTTTGGAGATGCAAAGAGTAAATACAAAAGGATATATGTGAAGTTCATTGAAAATACAAATAAAAAAGAATATGTTAGAGTGTGTTCTAAAAAGCCAAGAAATAAGTCTTCACAAACTATCAGGTATTTATTGTGTGTGTAATGTATTTTGTGTAGTGATTTTTTGAAGGCTTACTACTGGTGATGTCATACATGTACAAAGACTTACAAAGTATTGAGACAGGAATTATAAAGCTCATGGCTAGCCCTGGTGGTATGGTTACTCTTTTCTCTCCCTGAGTCCTTTTGGTGTCACCCTAGTGTGGTGAAAAAAATTAATTTAGAATCAGAAAATTTGAGTTACAGATTTTTGTGACCTAGAGTAAGATAGCCTTTTTGAAACTTGTTTTTTTTTTTCACTCATAAGATGAAAATAATGTCAATTTTAAAATGACATAAATTTTGAGAAAAAACTGAGACTTGTCCTTTAGTAGGCAAGTGTACAGAAGAATTATATATAATGTGACTCTGTGTTGTCTGCAGCATAATCTGGAAGATATCTGACCTCTCCATACTCTTTATGATCTATATGGGAATTGGGTGTGTGATCCTATACAACCTCAGTCTAGTGCTATTTGAAGGTCTAGCGTAAGTAAGAGTCCAACATATTGAAAATGGCCAACCTTATTTTTATGATGGAATTTTTACCTTCCAAAATCTTCAGGACTAACATACGGCAAATCTTTCTGAGGTGCACTAGGGCAGGTGCAGTTGGGTCTTTGCATTAAAACCTGGCACCACCAGAGCCTGAGAGTTTTTGATCATCAGGTCTTGATGTGGCTACCAAAGGTTTATCATGCATTGCTTCCTGAAGCCCACTGTTGTAGAGTCTCCATACTTTGGAACATGAGTTCATAATGGTAGGGAAGGAGTAAAGAGAGCAAAATAATTGAACTAATAGTCCCTGATAAATGAATACTGGGTGTCAGTAGTTAAAGAGTATGTTTCAAGAGAATTTAGGGAGAATCACTCTTGGAAATGTGTAGGAATTGGGCTTTATTTTGGAGCTAGTGAGGTAATTAAATAAGCTTTTCACCAATAATTCTCATCATTTGGTCTAATTTATTTTAACGAGATTTAAATGCATTAATGATATGTTTGTAATATTGCAGAACTGTTCAATCTAAGCCAAGTAGTAGTGGTAAAACTTCTGATCCTCCAACACCAAAAACTACAACTACAAAAGCCCCTTCCACGAAACCCAAAGTTAAACAGTTAAAAGTAAAGGCTGAGCCACCACCAAAGAAACGGAAGAAATGGAAAGAAGAATTTTCATCATCCCAATCTGAGTCATCTCCTGAGATCCATTCTAGTAGTAGTGATGATGAGGGTGAGTTTTCCATATGAAATGAATACTTAATGTTAGGTTATCTACATGAATGGAGAGGAGCAGTGATGCTGACAATTCAAAATTTTATTTACTTATTTATTAGAGGTTTTGGCTACCTAGTTAAATCCTTCTTAGACTTTTATAAAATAAGTTCACATTCCCTGAACACACTAACTGAAGACACATTTGCCCACAAATATGACCTTGTAAAATAGAAAGAAGACTGGGTGAGTTCTGGCCTTGCTAATACCAGTTCATCTTACTTACCTCTTTGGGTAGGACAGGGATTAGATCAGATAATTAAGAGTTCCCTATCTGAACTGATTCTGTGTTTATGGTAGAAGAAAAGACAAGGAAGTAGCAACTCTAATATGCACGATATATACTTCATATGTATATACTTCCATATATGTCTACCCTGTATGCTTCCAAACATGTATATATGGAATATGTGTATTAATGTTATAATGCTGTATATCTGCCCCTTAGTTTTCTCTTTTATAAAATTGTAAGATTGAAATAGGTAGGCAGTTAACAGTTTTCCCCTTAGAA
Source organism: Scalopus aquaticus (assembly GCA_004024925.1). Lineage (NCBI taxonomy): Eukaryota > Metazoa > Chordata > Mammalia > Eulipotyphla > Talpidae > Scalopus > Scalopus aquaticus. The sequence goes on along the minus strand of PVIJ01001226.1, from coordinate 168,281 downwards.
CCCTATTACACTCTTAAAGACTGTTGAAGATACCAGAAAGCATTTATTTAGGTTATATATATTGACATTTATTGTATTAGAAGTTACAACTTTCAATTGTTGTAAAAACCAAGAATACACCAGCACATTTCATTAGCCATCAAACTTGTAACATATGCAAGAAATTTCAGGCAGTTCAGAAGTCTAGAGCACAAGTTGTCAAGCTATGGCCAGTGAGGAAATATGACTTCTGGCCTATTTTTGTAATCAATTTGTTGTAATACAATTGATTTATGTATTTTCATACAGTTGCTTTCCCACTACAGTAGCAGATTTGAATAGTTGCTATGAGGAAAGCATATGACCAGCAAAGCCCCAAATATTTTCCATCTGGCCCTTTATAGAAAAGGTTTACTTACCCTTGTTTTTTCTAAAGCATAGACTTGAAAATAGGCAGGAAAAAAAGATGATGATGGAAGGCTATGTATATCGTGCTAAGGCTAAAAAATTTGTGATCCTATAAACAAAGGCAAATCCTTAGAGGGATTTAAGTAGGGAGCACCATGATAAAATTTGAGTAAGACTTATAGTTCTATAGTATAGAATTTGCACCCAATTATATGGCTTCCTCAAATGACTTTCATGGTAATTCAATTTACCACTAGGTGTCACTAATGTTAAGCAAGAATTTTTTGGTCTTAAGAAGGCACTATGGATAAAAAACAGATTTATAGGCACGTGGTTTTCAAATACTTTGTTCAGGACTTCTTTATAATCTTCAGATTTATTGAAGATTCCAAAACATTTTTGATTATGTGGGATATACATATTAACATTTGTCAAATAACTGTTTAAACAAATTTCTGAAATATTTAAATTAAATCCATTAGCTATTAAGGTTTTTTTAGAAAACTATTTTCTTAAACTAAAAGTATTTAGTGAGAAGAGTAACATTTTCATATTCGCTTCTATGTTTGGGTTGTCATTAATGTATCATTTTGCTGAAAGCATATGAAGAAACCCCAGGCTTACATAGAACATAGAGTTGGGAAATGGGAGGAGTATCATAATTATCTTTTCAGAAAATTTTTAATGTATTTGCTAACTCATAGTTTTCATTGACAATAAATGGTAGTTTCTTGAACTTTTTGTGCTTTTATATTAAAAATCTATTAGTTTGTCTTATCCTTTGAATTTATCTTTAATCCATGAGTGATTTTATAACATTATTGCTTGGTCATGTGAAAACATTAACTCACTGGTGTACATATTACATTTCATTTTTTTAACATCCTAAAAAGTTATGGTAAAAATGGGCCTCCCTGGTGGCACAACGTTTTGAGCACAGCACTATGAAGCTATCCGCAGCCACTGCAGCACGAGTTCGATACCCAACCAGGGAGATTCCCACATGGAGCAGCAGACCTCTCCTGACTAACTCACTGCTTCCCTAAGCAGTGTATTTCAGTCAATCCGCCTGTTCTGCTTCTCACTCTGTCTCTGGTGAATCTTCTCACCCCCACACCCCACCACATCTCTGGCCTACATCCCAGCTTGTATGAATAAATAAATAAATCTTTTTTTAAAAAAAGTTATGGTAAAATACATGTAACAAAATTTGTCAATTTCAATCATTTTTAAGTGTACAATTCAGGGTTTTTTTAATTTACATTGTTAGATAATTTCTCCAGTATTCCCGTAACTTTGTCGTCACCCCAAACAGAAACTTGGTGACCATTAAGTAATTAACTCCCCATTCTTCCTTTTCCCCAGCTGTTGTTAATCACAAATCTATTTTCGTTATAGCATGATCAGAACTTCATTCCTTTTATGATTGCTACTATCCCATTGTATGTTTATTCATTGTATGTTATGTTTATCTTGTAATGTATTAATGAACACTTGGTTTATTTCTGTCTTTTGACTGTTGTGAATAATGCTGCAATGAACACTTACATAAAAATATACCTATTTGTGTCGTTGTTTTCAACTCTGGAATATATACCTAGGAATTTCTGGTTCATATGGTAATTACATGTTCAGCTTTTTGAGGAACTGCCAAACTTTTACACAGTTTGCATCATTGAACAGTTCCATCATCAATGAATGTATGAGGGTTCCAGTTTCTTCATATGCTCACCAACAATTGTTTTTTTGTTTATTTATTACAAATTTCTCCTATTAGCTGAACATCAAGTATTTGATTTGATTTTATATGATTTGTTTGTTTGGAGGGAGGGTCTGGTAATGCTAAAAAATTATTCCATATAAATTAATGACAGCATTCTCAGATCCAAAAAATAACCTCCCAAATCATATCAAATAAGAAAACTACTTTTGTATAGCAGAGAAGACCTATTAACCATCCTAATGATTATGGAGTAGTGTGTCATGATTTTTTTTTTAATTTGTAATTCCCTAATAACTAATGATGTTGAACATCTTTACATGTGCTTATTGGCCATTTGTTTATCTTCTTTGGAAAAAATATTTTTTCAAATCCTTTGCTCACTTTTTGAGTCATTTCTGCTTTTGTTCTTGAGTTGTAGGAATTCTTTATATATATTCTAGTTAATAAACCCTTATCCTAATATATGATTTGAAAAAATGTCTCCCTTCTGTAGGTTGACATTTCATTTTCTTAATAATGCCCTTTGATGCACAAAAACTAGAAATTCTGAGGAAGCCAAATTTACCTTTTTTTATTGTTTCTGGTTTTGATATCATATAGAATCCACTGGCAAAGCCATGAGGGTTATTTCATTTTATAACATTTGCTAATACCACCACTGATTTAATTAATAAAGTGTCTAAGTATTAGGAATTTGTTAGTTCTTGGTGGCAACTACAAGTTCTCCAGAATTCCAATTTTTTCACTTGAAACCTCAAATTTTAGGCCTGCCTGGTGGCTCAGGGATACCACAGTGACCACACACTGCAACTGTCTGAGTTCAATCCCCAGCCAGGGAGCTAACCCTCTTACGGTGCAGCATTCCTCTCCTGTCTCACCCGCTGCTCCTCTCAGCATTGTATTTCAGTAGATCTGCCTATTCTATTCCCCAGTCTGTCTCTCGTGAATCCTCTTACCCTGTACCTATGGCCTTCACCTCAGTTCTTCTACGGAAAAATAAATTGAAAAAAAATTTTTTAAAGAAACCTCAAATTTTATCACTGGCAACAAATACTGTTAACTGTTTTCCTTGAAGTAACAGGTTCTCTGCATTAACTTTTAAGAAAATGTCTCTGTATACTTAACTCTGAATAAGCATAGTGTGTTAGTCATCTCTTTAGATAAAAATGCTGTTTCATGAGGGTAAAAGTGACTCCAACTACTATATGTATGCTCTTCCTGGAGACCGACATTATACTTCATATGTATGTGTACCTCTCATTTATTACACAGAATAATAAAAATAAAGATTTACACAATTAGTGATATTTGCTGCCTCAGCAAGGACTATTCCTAAGTGAAACTAAGCTTTCTTTTTTTTCGCTTCAAATGCATGGCAATGACATGACAAATTCATGGCAAACCATATAGATACTCAGTAGTTTGGTGTCACAGTCTTGACCCATGCTAAGTAAGGCACCAGTAGTTTTACCTAACATTACTTTTACAAATGTCAACAGAGAGGGAAAAGATATGTAAATAACATTTTAATATTACAGTGAAAACAATTTTAACACCAGAGACCACCAAAAGGGCCTCAGGGGTCTTGATTCTTTGACCATGCTCTAAGAACTGCAGTTAAATGCTGTGATAGGAGTAGTATATTTGAATAAAAAACAGTAAACATTGACACTTCTCATCTTGAAACTCTTGCCACTGAATTTGAATGGAATCATCTCTGTGCAAGGATGTTTACATTAATTTTTTAACTATGTTTTTGCTCTGGACCAGAATTTTATATTAACTTACATGAAGGATTTCTTTTTCTTTTTTAGGGGGCCTCCCTTGTGGTGTAATGGGTTAAGTCTTAGCACTATGAAGCTGTCAGCAGCCACTGCTGCACAAGTTCAATCCTGGCCAGGGGGCTGACCCACATGGCACAGCAGACCTCTCCTGTCTTGCCCGCTGCTCCCCTCAGTGTGTTTTCAGTAGATCCGCCTGTTCTGTTCCCCACTCTGTCTCTAGTGAACCCTCTCCACCCACCCCTACCCCCATCACCGCACCTCTGGCCTACACCCCAGCTCTTGTATGCATAAAAAAATAATTTTTTAATGTTTTTTTTTTTAAATTTATTTATACATACAAGAACTGGGGTGCAGGCCAGAGGTGCAGGGGCTGAGAGGGCTCACCAGAGACAGAGTGGGGAGCAGAACATGTGGATCTACTGAAACACACTGTTGAGGGGAACAGAGGGCGAGACAGGAGAGGTCTGCTGCGCCATGTGGGTCAGCTCCCTGGCCCGGGATCAAACTCATATCACAGGGGCTGGTGATAGCTTGATAGTGCTGATACTGCCACCAGGGAGCCTACAGGAAGGATTTCTTAAAAAGTCCAGCAATTCGGTGTTTTGATTTAAAAGTTCTCCAGTGATTGTGAGGCACAAATAAGCTTTGAGAATCTCTCATCCCAGGGTGTTTTTCAAGACATGATGGGAGAACCTTGAATTTGAAGAAATTTCATCCATCTATAGCCTTTTATTTGCTTATTGACTCTTATAAGACAAGTGTTTTTAAAGTTTTCATTAAGGAATATTAAATATTCCATCTTGTCTTTCTCCTAGGACTTGACCCTCCAGCTCCCTTTGTTACCCGTTTTTTGAACACAAGAGCAATGAAGGAAACCTTTAAGAGCTACATGGAATTGCTTGTTAGCATTGCTTTGGATCCTGACACAATGCAAGCCTTGGAGAAGAGCAATGGTACAGTCGGATAAGTAGTAGTTGTTGGTGGTACTTTCTGTATTTTAAAACTTCTTCCCTGTTAAGTGTTTCATATAGGTTTGTGTTATATATACCTATACATTGCCAGTTAAATTCATGATCTGTTGATTCTGTAAAGTTATATTGTCTCATGAATTGTCTGAATACTTGAACAACTTTATAGTGAATATATTTTTATCGATACCTACTTGTGGAAAAATTATGTTACTATCAATTTGTTTCTTTCAATTCTAGAGTTTTTAGCTTCCTCGTATTTCACTGTCAAGTTGGCAGGTCCAGATGTTAACATATTCCCTTTTTCCCAAATTGGAAAGATGAACCAGATAAAAATGGTGTGAAGAATAAAATTCCATACTGGTATCCAGTAAATGATTCATCATAGAGTAGTTATTTTCTAATAACTAGCAGTAAAATAATACGTACACTGGCACATATATTTATTAATGTTCATTTATACTCTTTCATAGTTTTTTCTTATAATAAAAGAGGTGAAATTGATACATGAAATAAATTGATAATTTATAGATCTAATGATGTTCACTAATACTTACTCTTCAGCTACTATGGCATTCATCAGAGACAACTAAAAGGAATGAAAGGTTTAATGAGCCAGTTTCCATTAAGCTTCTATTGTGGAAGGTTAAACAATAGTAACAAAGAATGTAACAATATACTTCAACAGCACTGCCTAATAATATATACTGTTTTACTATTTCCATTCTTTGACATATTTTATTTTAATGTCAGGACAACTTAGCCATTTTGTGGGTGAAGATGCTAAGGCTTACAGAGGCTAAGAGGCTAAGAGACTAAGAGCCCACAGCTTGCAAGTAGCAGAGAGAGGATTAAAATTCAAAGTCTTCTAACTTCTGGTCCATTGTTTTTTGTTATTTGCTTTTTACTATTTAATCAGAGATAATAATTAGTACATTAGTCATTTTAAAGTCATGTAGAGCTGGAGGAGACGTTAGAGATTATGTAGTCTAAAACATTTTATAGACTAATATTCAAGAGATTAAATGTATTTCCCAAGTTATAGAATGAGTTAGTGGTAGAAGAACCACAATTAAAACCCAATAGTTAGTTCCCCACAGTGACCTTTTTGACATTATCTGTTTTCTCTCTCATTCAAAATTCACTGCATAATCAACTATACATCCTCTTAATAGTGGTAATTTCTGGGTGTGTTTTTAATGACTCTATTATAGTTAATCGTAGTTTTCTTATTTTTCTCTCCTTAATATAAGGGGGGGGAGGATTTTTGATAGTTTTTAAGTAATCCAAAAATACTCAAAAGTTGTTTTGTGAAATATAAATATAAGTTGTTTTGTGAATATAAACATATTTGAATAGATTTAATCACTGTGGGAAAGATCAAAGAAACTATCTGATGTGGTGCAGTGACCTTAGAAAGCTTTCCTCAATAAGGACTTCTTCATTTAGAGGAAGTGGTCTTTCACAGGTCACTGCACTTGTGCTGTATTCCAATATATAGAGGCATTTTATTCAACTATGAAATTAAGAGCCAGATTCTGAGGATTACATATACATTTTCAAAAGGGTCTTTAAAGGTAACTAGTATTATAAAATATGTTATTGTGCAGGTAGACTAAGAAATAGTTTAGTGACCTAAATTACTTAAAATGGCACCAAAATAATTAATTTACATTCTGAAAGTGCTTCTCTTAAAAGAGCTTAATATTCAGAGGGGTCAAAAAGGAATGACAGAGTTTGGGGTAGGAATCTTTGTCATACATTTATTCTTCCCTCTCTAAAATAATTATTTTGATGCTTCCTTTGTGATTTTTACATTGGATATTGATCACTTTTCTTTTCCTACAGTGAATTAAGGGTATCATAGTAGTTTATAAATTTTTATAATGGGGCCTCCCTGGTGGCTCAAGGGGTTAAGTCTCAGCACTATGAAGCTATATTAAGACATTAAATTCATTAGCTTAAAATAATTACTTTTAGAATACTGGTCATGAAGCTTTCTGCCCACAGCTAACTTGAAAACAGATTAATAATAGCAAGTGAGAAAGAAGCAGACATGATAGAATTAAAAGTCCTGGGGTTTAACCCTTTCACTGCAACTAGAATTGATTAATGGTAGCTATGTGGTCAGTGGGCAAGTTGCCTAATTTCTTCAGACAGCATTTATGACCTGAGCAATAGTGTTACAAAATATAAATTCTTCTAACATCATAAAATTTTATTTTATTATTTTTTAAAGATTTATTTATTTATGCATACAAGACCTGGCATATAGGCCAGAAGCATGGGGGTGGGGTTGAGAGGATTCACCAGAGACAGCATGGGGAGAGCAGAATAGGCAGAGTGACTGAATTACACTGCTGAGGGGAGCAGTGGGCAAGATAGGAGAGGTCAGCTGCGCCATGTGGAAAGCTCTCTGGCCAGGGAGCAAACTCCTGCTGCAGTGGCTGCCAATAGATTCACAGTGTTGAGACTCAACCCCCTGCGCCACCAGGGAGGCCCCAAAAGTTGAATTTTTAACAAGGTTTTGTGTTGATAGAATATCTTATTCCAATAAATTTTTATCTTGTTTTAGATGAGCTACTTTTGCCTCATATGAAAAAAATAGATAGCATGTTGAATGATAACCGAAAGAGACTTCTTTTGAATCTTCATTTGGATCAGTCATTCAAGGTATTTCCTTCAGATGGTTTATTAGCAAAACGCAGTGGTAATCATAGTCTTAATTGTAATAGGCAGGAAAATTCCTGAGTTAATCTCAGATTTATAAAAATTTTCACCCAACTGGAAATTTGAATTTTATTCACTATGTATCAGTTCATTGTCTATTTTTTATTTATTTACTAAAAATAACATGTCTTTATTAACTTTGTAGTGTTGTTTTTCTCTGCTTAACTTCATTTTTCAGGCATTTATCTTCATCTAGTATTCTTTCTATATAATAATTTCTAAATGTTTTCCAAAAGTACTTTAAATGATCATATTCTAATCTTGTTTTTCTTCTAAATCTCTTAAAAATGTTCACATTTTATCTATAATTAGAATTGGCCCTTTTTTAGCAAGGTTTTCAAAATTCCATTTACTTACTTAATTTACCCAATATCTGATCAGACATAATGGGAGGAGATATGTTTAGTTCTAACCATTAATTTATCATGGCACTTTATATTATAAATTGGTTTTGGTATTATCAAAAATGTAGAACAACAGAAAGCTAAACTCAGAAAAATTATTACAGATGGTACTTAGTAGATAGAAATGTCAAGCTTTTCTTATTCAAACTATATATTATGAAGATTTATAAAAATTTTCACCCAACCAGAAATCTGAATTTTATTCATTATCTTGTTGCAGTCCAATAGACATTGTATAGCTTTTAAAATATTATTAGCAGACAATTTTTTAGCGGAGCTTTAGATTCACAGCAAAATTATACAGAAAATTCCTGTATAGCCCCTGTTCCCAACATGAAGAGCCTCCCCCATTATTAATCTCTCCCACACAGTGGTACATTGACTACAGTTGATAAATTACATTGACCATCATTATAACTCAAATTCCAGCTTGTGGCTCACTCTTGGTATTATATATTTTACAAGTTCAGGCAAATATACAATCACATGTATCTACTATAGTTTCACTGCCCAAAAATCCTTTGTGCTTTGCCTTTTTTTCCCCTTCTTTCCACCAACCCCTAGCAACCAATGGTCCTTGTACTGTCTCCATAGATTTACATTTTCCAGAAAGCATATAATTGAAACCATACAGCGTTACTTTTTCAGATTGGCTTCTTCCACTTATTAGAATGTAAGGTTCCACCATGTCTTTTCATGCCTTGATAGTTCATTTCTTTTTAGCACCGAATAAATATCACAATTTTGGTTGTACCTCAGTTTATTCACATACTGAAGGACATCTTGATTGCTTTCTAATCCTGGCAGTTGTTAGTAAAACTTCTGTAAACGTCCATGTGCAGATTTCTCTTGAAGACATAAGCTTTCAGCTCCTTTGGGTAATTCATATAGCTTTTTCACATCCCTGCTTTAGCTGAACTCCACATAACAGTGAAAATTGGCTTTATTCTTAGCTAGGTGAAAATTAAAGCTCTGAGATTGAGTTTAAAGTTAAATGACTACAAACTTTACTAGTATTCCTCTATTCTTCACTAACATGCACTTCTGGGAGGGTTGGGGGGAAGTTCATCAGAAGCCATACTCAGAATAAGAATTTGGTCTACTGACTTCTGGTCAAGTAATTTCTTCTTAAGTGCAATCTTCAAATGAAATACTCCTTTGGGAAATAATTTTCTGAAGACAAGGGAATGTTGTTAGATGTATATTTTCTAAAGATATATTAAATCTTAAAAGTGACCAGTCTTGGCTAACCATTTTAGAAATGCCATCAGGGGACCTCCCTGGTGGCCCAGAGGTTAAGTCTCAGCGTTATCAAGCTATCTCCAGCCACTGTGGCATGAGTTCAGTCCTCAGCCAGAGAGACAGATGACCCACATGGCGCAGCAGACCTCTCCTGTCTTGCCCCTGCTCCCATCAGCAGTGTATTTCAGTATATCTGCCTGTTCTGCTCCCACTCTGTCTCTGGTGAATCCTCTCATCCCCTGTACCTCTGGCCTACATTCCAATTCTAGTATGCATAACTAAATAAAAATAAATATTTTTTTAAAAAAAGAAAAAAGAAATGTCATCAGTTCTCTAATAACTGATATTAAAATAGAGCCAACATTTTGAATTGAATAGACTCAGTAGATACCTGAAGGTTATGTAATAGTTTGTAAACAACTAATACTAGTTTCTAAACAGCTAAACACTATGAACAACTAGAGTTTGTCTTCATATTTTTATTTTCACAGCAAAATACAAAATTTCTACTTTTTAAATTATAATTAATTTTGATTAATTTTATTTACAGTAGTTAGCATTTCAAAGCCAAAATATACACATAATATTAAGTTATTATAACTTGTATAAAATATTGCAAATAGACTATAAGAGATTTTTTTTTTATTCTTTAGGAACAATTAGCACCATACCCCTTGAAAATTTTGGTAACTTTAGGAATCCTAAAATCTTTTGAAATTAATGGTATTCTCTTTTCCTCTGAAATTCATGCACTCTAATCACTTATAGTATCATTTGTTTACTAGCTCATTTAAATTTTCTCCTTTCATCACCATTGAACACCTTGTGTTCCTTGTTTCCAAATTTAGAATACAATGATTTGTCTTTGAATTTCATTTGTTGCAAATAGAATTCTGTGTCCAAAATTTTTTAAGCCTGGGCATGTTTTATATGGAAAACACCACGTTTTATATAAAAAAAACATTCCACACTTGTTTTGCATCACCCTGCAGCAAGTTGTTGAACTGGTCATCTTTGAAAAGCTCTCAAATCTGAGGACCCACAAAAACTCCCTCTGTAATCTTTGCTTCGCTGAGTCGAGGAAATTTTTCATGCAGGTATTGGAAAGCTGGCGAGGGCCGGTCCATGGCTTTCACGAAATTCTTCATCAAACCTAGTTTGATGTGGGGCCTCCCTGGTGGTGCAGCGGTTGAGCGCTGCTCTGTGGAGCTATCGGCAGCGCAAGATGCGAGTTCGACGCCCAGCCAGGGAGAATCCCACATGGTGCGGCAGACCTCTCCTGCCTCACCCGCTGCTCCCCTCAGCAGTGTGTTTCTGATCTGCCTGTTCTGCTCCCCACTATGTCTCTGGTGGACCCTCTCGCCGCCCCATGCCTCTGGCCTGTACCCCAGTTTGTATGTATAAATAAATAATTCTTAAAAAAAACCTAGTTTGATGTGAAGGGGATGGTAGCAGGATTTTGTGAGCCTCGACCAGAGCTGGGTGCTGGATATTCTTCTCTCCAACTGCTACATTTTGTCAGCGAGTCCATTCCTTCCACAAGTAGTGCAATTCACTTGCTTGGCTATCCCACTCACATAAGAAACACATGTATTTTGTATATCCCTGCTGCAGTCCCATTAAAAGGGCAACTAGCTTCAAATCACCAGAGACGTGCCAGCTGTACTTGCTATATTCAGTGGAATTCAGTAGCTGCTTTAAGTTATCATATGTCTCTTTCATGTGGACAGCATGCACTACTGGAATAGTTGGAAGACAGTTTCCATTGTGCAGAAGCACAGCTTTAAGACTCAGTTTTGAAGAGAGTAGAAATAGTCTCCATTCTTGTGGGTCACGAGTGATTTCTAAGGCATTCGTGAGGCCCTGAATATCAGAACAGAATACCAGAGTACTTTTCTTTCTGAAGAAAGGCTCCAACTGCTGGTGGCGCTTTCGATAGAAAGTAATTGTGACATCTTGTAGAAGATTCCATTGTTGGAGTCTTGATGCAGTCATCTCTGGATGATGTGTGCATGATAGTATTATGCAATGCGATGCGGTATTACATCATTCTATGCTGATTTAGGATGTTGTTGCAGAACTACTGGATAAATTTACCCGGTGAAACATATAAAATGAATTATATGAAATACCTTCAAAATGAGAGCTAATAAAAAATTTTCAGGGTTGGACCTCCCTGGTGGCGCAGTGGTTAAGCGCTGCGCTGTGGAGCTGTCAGCAGCGGCGACGCGAGTTCGACGCCGGGCCAGGGAGAATCCCACATGGCGCGGCAGACCTCTTCTGCCTTGCCCGCTGCTCCCCTCAGCAGTGTATTTCTGATCTGCCTGTTCTGCTACCCACTCTGTCTCTGGCGAACCCTCTCGCCGCCCCACACCTCTGGCGTGTACCCCAGCTTGTATGTACAAATAAAAAATAAATCTTTAAAAAAAAAAAAATTTTCAGGGTTATATTCATGTTCAGCACACCAAGATACTACAAATTAGGGCCTTTTTAAATCAGTAACAATCTCAGTGTTGACTAGTATTATTAGTGGTAGCTACTATATCAGTATAGTCAGAAAACTCAAGTTAGTTTTAGAATCTTACCTCACAACTGCTTTTCCTGTGGTCAAAAGAAGTAAGAGAATTGGGGAAGCCAGAGAAGGATTAGATGACTTTATTACAGCAAAACTTGGCCAATAAAATGAACAATTATGTAAAATATATATAAATTTAAAATAAATTTTTAAAAATTATAAAAAGACTTGGCCCAAGTTTCACGATCTGAACAGTGGTTTAACTGGTAGAATTTGAAGAGATTTTTATATGTCCCTCTTTACCCTACCTTGAAGCCAGAAGAGCCATTACTAGAAAGAACTCTGTCTCATTTAGGAATCTTCACAGTGCCATGTGCTGTTGCATGAAGCAGGTCATAAGGTTAGCCCAGATTCAAGGGATGGGGGGATAGATTCCACATCTTGATAAAAGGAGCTGCAAAGAATTTTTGGCCATGTTTAACACACCACATTTGTATGTGTACATATCTGTATATGTGTATTATTTACTCACCCCATAAGTATCTCCTCACATTATGGGTGTATTTGTGTGTATTTTTCCCCCTATATTTTGAATAGCAGGAAGTAATTTAGATTAGTTTTCTTCTAAAGTCAATTATTTTGCTTTATTTTAAAGACTGCTTTGGAAAGTTTTCCTGAACTAACAATAATTACTCGAGACTCTAAAGCAAAGAATGGGGGATCTGCTATTTCTAAAATCAAAATGAATGGTAAAGCTTATAATAAGAAAACTCTAAGGACTTCTAAAACCACTAAATCTGCACAAGTAAGTATATATTAACTGATGTAATTATACCTTTTCCCCTTGTTAATATAATTGCTGCTTACAGCATTGAAACAAGTATTTGTATTGTTAAATGTGTGGTCTTTTCAGTTAGCAATGAGCAGTTCTGTCCTAAGGAACAGGGACTCAGTCTTATTCAGGGGCTCAGTATAGCCATATAATGAATGCAGACAAGTTTAGCAACATATTAATCCCATGGGAATAAGATAAACTACAGCATAGATTTTTCATATACTGTAGAATTACATTCACAAATACATAAAAATGTATGTCTTTGCATTGCAGAATTGTTTGTAAGAAAAATTAAGTGATGTATCGCCAGTGAAAGACTAGATAAATAAGAAGCCATCCAGATAATGTAATACTCTATATTTTTTAAAAAGAAGAGATAGATGTATTCATTCCTTCATAAAAAAAATTTTAGTGCTTATTGTGTACATTTTCTGTACCAGGAATACAACAGCGAAAAATGGTCCAAAAGTCCTTGCCTTCATATTGTTTATATGGGGGGGAGAGATATACTTAATAAATAGAAAAATATTCCAGTTAATTAGATAAAACATATGTTATAAGGACTATAGGGAGGCCGGGTGGGAGAGAGACACTCAGCAGTGGTGTTGGGGGAGGGGGAGGATAAGGGCACAAAATGGAAGAGAGGAGAATACAGGGGACCATGGAGATGGATCACAGGTGAATTGGTGGTGGCGGAATACAAAATGTAAAAGACATAAATAACCAAAAAAAAATAAAATAAAATATAAAAAAAAAATGTTAAAAAATAAGTTACAGAACAACATGTATAGTATGATTCCCTTCCCATTACAAAATTAGTCTTATTAATTATGTTATACATGAGGAAAACATGGGTGAGTATATACCATTCTGTAAACTTTATTTCTCTCTAAAGCATGAGATTATAGGATTCTTTTTTATATGTCATCTTTTATGTTTACTGTTTAAATTTTTCAGTGTTCAAAGTTTTTTAAATACTGTGTATTTATATTGAAGGAAAAGAATGAAAATTTTAAAATTTAACTTCTTACTTTGCATAAACCTCTTACCCATATTAATACAAGCTATTAGCCATACAAGTCACTTTTAAGATTTCCATTGAGACTTGTAAATACTTATAAAAGTATTTTCATAGAAGTATTCTTAGCCCATATGTTCCATGAAATAATCTATAAACTTTTTTCTTTTTATAGGAGTTTGCCGTTGATCCAGAGAAAATACAGTTGTATTCTTTGTATCATTCACTCCATCATTATAAATATCATGTGTATCTGATATGTAAAGATGAGGTAATTTTTTTCCCATTTACTTTAAAAAGGAATATATGTTTTTCCAAACTTAAGTAGATTGTAGCATGTATTTCTTAATATAGGAGAATTGTTATTCTTAATATAAGAGTTATCTCATATTAAGATAATATAATTGTTAATATAATTGTTATCTCTTAATATAAGAGAATTGTTATATATATATATGGGCCTCTGTAATATGGTCCTGTTTTCTCCTGTAAATAATGCCTGAAAGATTTGTTGTGAGTCTCTCTGTTACATGTTGTGTTCAGTTTAAACTGAGGCTTACCACGTCTTACAGGAGCTGTAAGTAATGTTTTTAAGCTGTTAGTGCTTGCTTCACATTGCCATAATAAAAAATACTTCATTGAATGTTCTTCTCTCATAATGCATAATGATCCTACTTTAATTACTGCTTTTGATATCTCACTGTCTTCCTTATCACTCAAATGACCTTACCCACTTAACTGCAGTGAAATGTGGGTGTTGCATGAAAAAATTTAAAAATTAATTGTAACGATTAAGTATTCATAACTGAAGTTGCTCAAAAAAATCATGTATGACAATAATAACATCATTTTGTGAGTGGGATATAAGGACTGATTTCCTCAGACTTCTGATGGTTATGTAGTACTGCTTTTTCTGACCAGCACTATCTTTTTTTTTTTTTTTTTTTTTTAATTAGAAAGGGTTAAGTAGGCTCAAGGTTATACCTGATATATTTGATATTGGTATGGAAAGATGTTCATAAAATCTTCTGTCTAGCAAAGGAGGAAATAAAAATGGTCATACAAAATAGCTGACTCTTTTCACAATGTTCTGAAATGCAAAATTGATTCCAAATTTTGTCATTTGGCTTTTGATACTGATGGAGGAGATATAATACAAAATAATACCACTGAAAGGAATTGAGAATGTTTTGAGCACTTATAAAGTTATAAGCTAATGTGGCAATTATCTTTATTTTAGATTTCTTCTGTGCAGAAAAAAAATGAAGATTTAGGACAGGAAGAAATTGTTCAACTTTGCATGAAAAATGTAAAATGGGTGGAAGACCTATTTGAAAAATTTGGAGAACTTCTAAGTCATGTACAGCAGAAATGTTCCTAACATTTCCACAAAATCCCATATATTTCTTAGCACTAATGAAATGGCGGAGATGGGTTGTCAAAGAGGGTCTGGGGCCTCAGATAACAGAATATCAGGCAGTGGTCTCCTGCTGGCCACCTGCTGTGATCATGGAACTTGCATCGTGACCTCTGCTAAAGGACAGTGGTGCTGCCCAGGGAGTCAGTCCTTTGGAAATGGACCTAAATCCCACCACATTTTTATCTGACTGAATGATTTTTCTATTTTGTAAACCATTAGATAACTGAGTTTTATTTTCAGAAATGTTTTTTGACAAATGATAAAGCATGCACTAAATACAATTTTTCTTTATTGCTAGAGAGATAACACTTAAGTAACTTGATGATTTTCTTTCCCTGAGTGATTAATTACCAGAATAAAAGAAAGGTGGCAGAAAGCATATGTTTGTATTCATGTCTGGCCACAAAACAAAGTATTGTATATTATGTAAACAGATCTGATGTAATGTGACATTCTGTATGAGAATATCATCAATTTAAAATATAAAACTCAAAAGAATCTTCATTCTGCTTTATGAACAAACTCCTTTTACTCTTAACATGTTCAGGAAACTGGATGTGGAATTGGTGCAATTCTATGACTGCTTTTTGTGTCAAATTATATTGTGATAAAAAAACAATGACCTACTATTTTCCCTATCACAAAGAAAAGTATTTTCCTTTATACTGTTTTTCCTTTGGAAATTTTTTCAATTGTACATTTTGTTTCACTAATAATTGTATTTTTCACAGGAAAAATGTGGCTATAATTATGTTTGATGTATCTATGCTACATTTTTCATTTTCAGTAAATCTTATTAGTTATATATTGAATTTCCATTGCGAATTTTATCTTGAGGTAACCATTTTTGTTTATACAGGTTTGCTAAAGTGTTATCCAGAATATGCATTAAGTACCAGAATTAGTTTAGCTTTATGAATGAGGTTGTGTTACACACTGCAGTAATTTTCTAATTCATGAAAATAAATTTCTTACTAAACTTGCACTTGATTAACTGATTTGTTGAAATAAAAGTCTAACCACATTATACATCTTAAAGAATAAAACTGATAATCAGACTACATGCAGTGTTAAACACAGCTTACCTAACTCTTAGAACTGGAAGTGGTAAAGTTCTCCTTTTGGTGCCTTTCCAACCTTTATACATGCTATTGTAGCTTTCTTTAGTTTAATAGCTAGTATGTCAAGTAGATTATCTGAGACAGTGAATGTATTAGGTTCAACATGACCTTGTGTTTTATTTGCGTTTGCCAACAGGATGCCTTATTTGTTTGAGAAAAAGGTTTACTAGTGTACTAAATGATCTCCTTTTTTAGGATCTATCTAAACAAGTTGTTAATCATCATACTTTTGTTTATTTTACCACCATTTAGTGCCTTAAGTCTTAGCAGGAAAGCAGTGTTACTGCCCAGTGCCCAAATAAGACGTGCTTATGCCCATATTGCTGTTGTCTTGATTTTTAATAAAAAGGCTAACTTCTTACACTTAAAACCTCAGTAAACTGGCAAAGAATTGAAGGTAACATGTGACTTGATTTGAGAATAAAACATAATATTGGTTGAAAAATGATTTTTTAATTTAAGCTTACGTGTTTACTTCTGATGGTTAATTTATTAAAAGCAATAATCCTTAATCCAACAATCCTTGTACCTGCCATCAGACAAAATACCATTAATAGAAATTTCATTCAAGTGTTAAATGTTTTAATTTCTGCACATTGTTTTAAAAAACCACTTTAAGCAGCTTATTTCTAAAGCAAAAGTAACCAATTAGATTCATTTTTGCTTAGATTCATTTTTGCTCTCAAATGAGAGAATGTCATTAATCAGAGTATCATAAAATTAATTTTGTTAAGTGAATGAGTAGGAAGCAGCCATATTTCTTTCTGATACTGACTCTGGACAGAATTGGTTTCTTTCCAAAGTGAAGAGAAAATAACTACATCTCCTAGTAGAGTGTTATATCTTTACATACATCCCTTTTATTTTCCTGACTCATTAATGACTTAAATATTTTCAAAAGCCATTGTGCATTTAGGTAACTTTGAAGTACATGTTTGAACTTACAAGTCTCATTATCTTCCATAAGGCCAAGGAAAAAAGAAATGTTTTCTTAAAGTTGATCTTATGTTTCCTGTAGAAAATAACCGATTTCCTTTTCAACTACTGTTGCCCTCAAATTGTTTCCAGTTCTCATTTTAGTAAAACAAGTATTTTCACAATATCAGAGGCCAAATCTATTATATGCCCAATTGTTTTCCACTCTCTTCTCTCACTTGACTCAACATAGGCAAAGACATCAAACCTCAAGCCTTAGAGAAAAGGGGAAACTTACATTATGGCAACCATACATGAGTCCTCTTTTTATGTGAGTTGAATAAATACCTAGTTGGTTAGCATTCACATCTCTTGCCAAGTCTTTGTAATTTATAATATAGAAATAACTTTAAGCGGTAGATTTTAAAGAACTAAAGCACATGTTGCCACAACATAGGGAAACATTTTAAAGACAGATTGGCTTTTCCTACCTACAGATACCAGAAACTAAAATTAAAAATTCACTTAATGTTGGTGTTTATTTTCTGTTCAGTTTAGTGGCTGGAGACGGAGCCTCCTTATCTTATTTTCATGATAATCCAGTTTCTACTTGATCCTTTATTAAGTATTTATAATGAATTATGAGTTATCATAGTCAACAATAGAAATAGCCCATTTTCTATATTATCAAATAGAAAACAGTGGTAAAATGGAATATCTTAATTTAAAATGGCTTAGATGTTCAGAATACCATATATTTATTTTCATTAAAGCAACTGCTTTCCAACCTATGACATTGGAGATATACCCAGAAACCAATATAGCAGCTGGGTTATTCAGTCAGCTTTGGGTCCCAAAAGTTGTTTCAGATGTGCAAGTTGTGAATTTTATTGTATTTGTAGAATACAATTTTTGTTTTAAATTGTACTTTTATCTGTTTCTCAGAAATGCTTTTCAAATAGTGTGAAATGCCCCAGGATAACTGTTTCTATGTCAGTTACTCTTGGCATATATCTGCACAAATGAACAATGTACATTATTGGTTGTGCATTAACTTACATGTACAACTTTTGGCATCTCTGTTCACAAATGCATGTTTTTGCAAATCATCTTTACTTATAAGTGACAATAATAGAAATTAAGGCTACAAGGAAATCTGCATTTGTAGTCCAGAGTTTTAAGTGGTCCATAATAACATGTATGGAAATGTGAAAGACAATTTTGTATATTTGTTTGTTACTAACTCGGATCATTAAAATGAAAGCAATTTTTTTAAGCAACAAAATCAGAATGTTTTGGGGTTTGGTTTTTTTTTTGTTTTTTTTTTTTTGTTTTTTTTTTTTAAGAAACCTGAGGTATTACCTAAAAACATCATGTTATAGAATGCTCACACCACACATAATGTTACAGAGTCTTAAAGTTACTAGGTACAAATGTTATAGAGTCCATCCATTTTCTCGAATGATTAAGTCAGCCTCAACTGACAATCTCAGAAAATACTTGCGTTTCTGTGGTAAGATACAACTTTTAGTCCTTCTCCACCAAAAAAGAAGTATAAATTCAGTCACCTTTTCTAATTTTTTGCATAGCTACAAGTCACTGCTAATCCTAATATTTTATTTATGTACACCATTGAATAGGTAAAAATACATTTGTCCTGGCTGATTCTTTAGTTTTCAGACTAAAGGTCTGCCTTACCCTCCAACAGGATATTTTTAAATAAGTATTCTGAGGCGTCTCTGGTGGTGCAGGGATTAAAGTCTCAGCACTGTCAAACTATAAAGCCATCGCCAGCTAGTCCAGCATGAGTTCAATCCCCAACCATGGAGCTAACCCACATGGCACAGCAGACCTCTCCTGTCTTGCCCACTGCTCCCCTCAGCATTGTATTTCAGGAGATCGCCTGTTCTGCTCCCCACTGTGTCTCTGGTGAATCCTGTCATCCCCCACATCTATTGCCTACTTCCCAGTTCTTGTATGCATAAAGAAAAATAAATCTTAAAAAAAATGTTTAGTATTTCAACTGAAAATATTGTGAACATAGTTGCAATGTTTTAATTAGATTTGATTGTAAAAACCCTTCATTCTTTGAAAACAAACTGAATGTAATCAATGATTTATCCAAAAAAAGTAAATTTTGTAACCTCCCTGTTTTCTCCATTGGTAACTGAAATTGTTCATATTTTGTTCACGAAATACTTTAGAATATAGTTCATTCTAATTATGCATATCATAAACCTCAATGATTACAATACACTACTTTGTTAATGTTACTAGTATTAGTATTTTTAACATACTTTGCATCTCAAAGAAACTAAATTATTTAATCTCACCCTTCTCAAGATATGAAAGGATTTTTTATTCTCAGAATAATGCCACTCATGCTTGTTTTTAAAAAGTCAAAGAATATGGAAAATTGTAAAGAAAAAGGTATAAACCACTCTTCATTCAGTTTAAACATCAGCCTAAAACATGTTCAGTTCCCAATTTGGGACGTGTCGTAAGATTAGATATTATGGATTGGCCCTTTTCTAAATGGTGACATTAAGTAAATTTCTAGATTTCACAAATAACCATGTTTAAATGAAAATTGAAAACCACGTTTCCAAATGAAGTAGAATTTCCAAGTGAAGTAGAAACATCTAGATTATTGATCATTTTAGGTTATGTTTATCTGTTCTTAGGTTAGCATGAATAATTTAGAGCTAACTGGTTTCAAATAAAAGATACAATTACCTATTAGTATATTGTTAAACCTTATCTATTTTGTGATGTAATCAGGAGTCATGAATTGCATTGTAAAAATTACATTGTTTTCGTCTAATTTATCTATAATGCAGGAAGAGTTTATTTTCACCCAAAGCAAATAATATTATTTTTAAAAATTTAGCTCCTTAAAGTATCTTAAGTCAACAATGAAAATCATTTAACAGAATGAAAAATAATGGACATGATAGAGATCTTTTCTTTAAACTACAGCCAGTATTGTATTTCCCGTCCTTCCCCTATTCACAACCTTTACATTACTTCATTGCCTTTAACCCAAACTATCAAACTACAAGCCCTCACTTTTCTTGGTCCAGTCTGAAGGAAGTTCTTTAAATTCCTCAAATAAGCATGTTTTTGTTACCTCCAATTCTTCATGTTTCCTCTGCTAAACTTCCTTCATCTCTCATTCTTCAGATACCACTTTAACATCACTTCTGTTGAACCAGATTAGGTTTTAGTTTAGGACCAGATTAGATGCCCTGTGATTCATCTAATGTAGCATTTATGACACTTTGTTGTGGTTGATTTGTGGTCTCTCTTCTGCTTGATCCTATCATCTGATGACCAGACCCAATGTTTTGTTTTGTTTTTAATTTATAATCCAGCATCTAGTGCAGTGTCTGGAACATAGTATATTTTCATTAAATATTTGATAAATAACTGGGTGTATGAAAGGAAAATTACAAGGAATATTAAAAAGGTAAAGACAAGCAAGTCTTCACTGGACTTTGCAATGAAGGCATTAAAGACCTTTGTGAACAAAAGTAATTGTAACATCAGAAGGTAAAAATGACACTACCAAGAGTTTGTATAATATACAGATTGCTGGGTTTGTATGAAAAAGTGAAATTTAGGGCCATCATTTTTTAGTATTCTTAATATTTTCACATTTGATGTGTTCAGAGTGAGAAAAATAAGTCTTAGTTTATTAATTAAAAAATACACTCATTGTGAGCAAAATGCTCTGAGAGGAGAGTTCGTTTACTTGAAGGGCAGGGAAGGCTTCATGGATTCAGTAATGATTAAACTGAGTTTTAGAGGTTGGGAGGACTTTTAACAGAGTGGACAAGGAAGAAAGCATAATACCAGTTTTTATTCAGGAGAATGGCTTCTGCTTTAGTACTGCTACTAAACACTACCCTTAGGCATATCATGTGAAACCTAATCTGGATCTGTTTTGTCATCCTGAAAGTGAGGTAAGGACAGAGACTGGAATGTTGGGAGAAACTCAAAGTGGTTCAGTTGGCAGTACCAAAAGAGGTAGAGCAATTTAGTAAGAATGTCCTATTTACTGTCTTTTACTAATTTGCAAGATATATCAAAATCTAAGCACATGTTTTATACACACATCCTAGCAGCACTTAGTTAATCTTGTGTAATATTTATCAGAAACAGGACTGATAATCACCAGTCAGGTCTTTCCTATATAGTCTTCATATCTCTTAACGGCACAAAATCTTTTACACAATAGGCACTTAACAGGTATATGTTGAATAGACAGGTGCATATAAGTGCATTTATTTGAAATAAGTTTAATGTGTTTTTAAGCTGGCCTCTAAGTAGTTTAAAATGTTCTACTGTCAATGGTACACTCCCTGCTTTCTCTTTCTATCTTTAAAGCATCTCTCTTATAGTAGCCATCCTTTACATGCCATGTTCCTAGTTTCCACCGTGCTTCTCAACAGACCAGAATCCATTCTCCTAATTCTTATATTTTTTCCATTTAATGCACCAAATTAAATGGGCTATCATCAGAGTATAGATGTCTTTAAGCAATGAAGCAGGAGAATTCAAAATACTGGCAACAGGGGCCTCCCTGGTGGTGCAGCGGTTAAGTGCTGAGCTCTGGAGCTGTCTGCAGCTGCGAATGGAGTTCTGGCCAGGGAGATTCCCCTGCGGTGCAGCAGACCTCTCCTGCCTCACCTGCTGCTCCCCTCAGCTGTGTATTTCTGTCCATCTGCCTATTCTGCTCCCCACTATGTCTCTGGTGAACCCTCTCACCGCCCCACGCCTCTGGCCTGTACCCCAGCTTGTATGCATAAATAAATAAATCTTAAAAAAAGAAAATTAAAAACAAAAAACAAAAAACTACTGGCAGCAGCCTAAAAGAACCTGGCTTTAGAACGAATTTTTAAAATTAGTCTTGTTTACATAGACTCTTTATCAATGACTTAAAAACTGTCAATGAGCCAATCAGTGGTAGGCCTTTTCAATGTCAATCCTCCATTGAGTTTATTACAAGATAATGTTATTTGATTTCAGTAGGTTTCAGGAAGTTAGGGTTTTTCACAACCAACGCTAATGCAAATGCATTAACATTATCACAGGAGTTTGCAAACAATTTACTATCAAGATTATATATTAAAGCACCATTCAGAAGGAAAAAAACTTGCCTTTTTTTAAAGTATGTCCATGAAGCTCATGAACAAGTACTCTGCCATCCAAATGCGAAGGATGGAAGTCACTATATTAATCTTCCCTGGGCCCTACAATAATACCATAGGCTTGGTGGCTTAAGCTACAGAAATTTATTTTCTGTCAGTTCTGGAGGCTAGAAATTCCAGATCAAGGTCCAGCAGAGTCAACTGCAGAGTCAACTGTTAGTGAGGTCTCTTTCTGACTTGCAGACAGCTGCCTTACTGCTGTGTCCTTAAGGGTCACTAATCACAACGTGAGGGCCCCCATTCTTGTGACCTCATTTAATCCTGATTACTTTGAAGGCTCCATTTCCAAATGCTACCACATGGAGGGTTAGGTCTTCATCAAACTTGGGAAGCAAAAATTTCAGTCCATACCAACCAATGAATGTCAACTATGGCAGAGAAAAGTTGAAAACCAGTCCAGTTATCACTGATTGCATTCAAATTTTCTCTCTGGTTTATCCAGAGGCAGGAATAGTTTATATACCCATCTCTCATGCAGTAGTATTTTCAGAGGTTTGCAGTTTTGCAGTCAAACTTTCTTGTCATATAATCTAAACTTCACAAAAGCAATAATGGCCTGTCAGTTCCTAAATGAATCTTACCTTTCCCCCATTTCTCTCTTCCAGCTGCCATTTAATTGGTTCAAACCACCATCAGCTGCCAGGCCTATGAATTGCTATTCTCCCCCTTCCCATCTTGTTTTTCTTTAGTTCATTCTCCACATAGCAGTTGGAGTTTAAACAACTCTGAATAAACAGTCCTCAGATTGTTACAAGACATTGGTCATTTTCCAGAGTTCTGAAAAAATTCAGCTAGTCCCTTATTGCCAGTAACCCAGTGCTTGATGTTGGAGGAGATTTTTAAAAGTTCTTACTCTGCTATTCTAGAAGTGTTTCCCAATAAATGTTGATTTAATTATGAAGAATGATGCTATATGGAGGATTCATTTAGTCTCATGACACATACATCAGAAAACAAGATTTACAGAAGAAGCGATATGGCAATTCCAATCTAAGTTGTTGAAGTCCTAGTTTATAATTTCCTTTAATATTTACTTCTTCTATGAGACATTCCTAGTTAATATTTATGCATTTTGTTAAAATCTCATTTCTGCAGACAACTGCAAAGCCTTTTCTAAAAACCATAGGGATTCCTCATTTCATATTTCCATATGACCCTTTACTTCTAAGGGCTTTATCAAATATGTCGATCAATGCCCCAAAGAAGTGTAAACTAAAAGTAACAAAAACATTTAAATGAAACAGAAAGACTAAATATAAAAACTGCTTTGAGTAATGATTTTTAGATGGCTTCAAATGGATAAAAACCATATATTATCTAATGGAATGACGAAGTGAATTTTGGTGTATATATGTGATAAAAGAGAATGTGGCTCATAAGATGTCTATAATACATTTTAACATTAAAGTATGCAAATGAATAATTTTGCATACAGTAGGATTTCAAATACATAAAATATATGCATTATTTAAAACAACATTTAAAAATGCCTCAAATGTTAAGAGTGATTGTTTCTGTATGATAGAATTTTTCTTTACACATTTCTTTATCTGGCAAATATTCTATTCTAAGCAGTGAAAAGTACACTTTGCTTAAAGCACAACTCCCTTTCTTTCCCAATTTGGATTCATAATGCTGGATTTAGTTACTCGCTGACAATGCAAAGTGTTTACCAAGTCATAGTTTGTTAATAACAAAGAACTAAAACAAGTTCTCCTACCTTTAAGTTTTCATATATATCTGGCTAGAAAGAGCGGGCTTTTGTTGGGGCTTTTTGCTGTGTCCATGGGCACATCTGCATTGCCAGGTTCTTCAGGTCTCAATCTGGGATTATCAGGCAAAAAGAAAACTCATTACCATGTTATTCCTGGATCCTAAGAACCCTACCCAGTGCCTTCTGTTCTCCAACCTTAAGAATCTTAAGATTTTCTTACGTGTAGTACCCAGGGTTTTTAGATGTGCTTAGTAGGACAACTGGGAATATGTACTTTTTTTTTTAAGATTTATTTATTTATACGTACAAGCTGGGGTACAGGCCAGAGGTGTGGGGTGGCGAGAGGGTTCACCAGAGACAGAGTGGGGAGCAGAACAGGCAGATCAGAAATACACTGCAGAGGGGAGCAGCGGGCAAGGTAGGAGAGGTCTGCCGCACCATGTGGGATTCTCCCCGGCTAGGCTTCGAACTTGCATGGCTGCTGCCAACAGCTCCACAGTGCAGCGCTTAACGGCTGTGCCACTAGGGAAGCCCGGAATATGTACTCCTTTCCCATCTTCCCAGAAACAGTTTGTACCTAATTTTGAATTTTAGTTTTGTATTATTATATGCCTCTTTATTCCCCTCTCCCTTTCCATTACCTCTTCACCTCCCAACTCCTTCACCCCTCCCCCATTTATCTTAGTGGACCCACAGATTTATGATAAATTTCAAGCCTCACAGACTGGATCATTTTCTGGTACCTGGGATGAAAGATCAATAAATATTTAAGTAATAACATAAATAATTCCATAAGTAAGAGCCAATGAAATTTGGTACTAGACATTGACCCATAGAAAGAATTGGGAAATCAGATTTGAAACAACCCTCAAGCAATGATAATTGTATGTCTGCAGTGGCTGCTATTTTGGAAGAGAAAAAATGAACTGTCAGAAAAGAAAGCAACTAAGGGTGACCAATTGAGTGTGCTGCTATGGGCTCTTAGATATAAGGTTTCACCTATTGTCTAAATCTGATCTAGAATCTCACTGCCCTCACTCCAGCTGCCCTCAAATCTGGCTGCATAATGAAATCACTTATGGAACTTATTTCCAAATGCAGAAAAGAGATGGAAAATTTTTGTACAAACCTACTGCCAATTATTAAATTATATATACTTCAGATTTCCAAGCACCAATTTATAACTTGCTGCTGCCAAACTACAACTGAAACTGCCAAAGGATCTTAAAAAGGAAAAAAATCTGTACCAGAATGTATGTATGATCCAAATGTTTCAAATTTAATAAAATCTGCTCAAGAAAATAGTGAATGAGACCAAATTCAACCTGACACCAGATGACGTTGAACAAATCATCCAAAGAAAGCAGGATGTTAGTATGCTAAGTAAATAGAGGAGAATTCAACTCTGAATCCCTAATTCAGGGGAATAAAGATTGACAGGATCAGTCACAAGACATTAAGGGAGCAGCAGTCCAACTGAAACACCCTCCCCACATTTAAAAGGCCTTAGACAAGGGCCTCCCTGGTGGCGCAGGGGTTAAATCTCAGCACTATCAAACTATTGCCAGCCACTAGAGACATGAGTTCGATTTCCTGCTGCTCCCCTCAACAGTGTATTTCAGTAGATCGCCTATTCTGCTCCCCACTCTGTCTCTGGTGAATCCTCTAACCCCGCCAGATCCCCCTCCCTGCACCTCTGGCCTACACCCCAGTTCTTACATGCATAAATAAATACAATAAATCTCAAAATAAAATAAAAGACCTTAGACAGAAATTGAAAGACCTTGGGATAAGCACACCCACACCAAACATAAGCCAGCAGGTGATGTGGTATTTCCCTGCCCAGGAGAAAGTTGCAACAGGAAAGGCACTGAATACAGTCACACTAGGTATACGGGTAGACGCTAGACCAAATAAAAAGCTAGAAAGCTGACACTGGTGCAGAGATTTCACCAAAAACAAAAAGCAAAACAAAACAAAAACTGTCAGAACATTGGACTGTAGACCTGGCCATGCAAATTTACACCAGTGAGCAATCCTGTCTGAAGATTAGAGAAGGTACTCAACAACAAAACAGTATATAATGTGGAGAGCCAAGGAGAGTCTCTCCTCTGTTTTTAAGCAATACTAGACTAAAGAGACCTAACTTGTTTCAAAAATGAAAAAAAAACACAAAAAACTGAAAACTCTCAAAATGGAGTCCATAGGACAATTTGACAAAGTAAATAAGAGAACCCCATAACTAGGAGGCAAGAGTCTACTTTTTTTTTTTTTTTGGTCGTAGAAGAACCGGGGTGTCGGTCAGAGATATCAGGGATGAGAGAATTCACCAGAGACAGAGTGGGAAGCAGAACAGGCAGATTGACTGAAATATGCTGCTGAGGGGAGCAGCGAGCAAGACAGGAGAGGTCTGCTGCGCCATGTGGGTTAGCTCCCTGGTTGGGGATGAACTCAGGCCTTAGGGGTGATAGGGTAGAGACTTAATTCCTAGGCTACCAGGGAGGCCCAAAAGTCTACTTTTTGTTCCTTATTTCATTAAATATTCATTGAGCGTCTACCGTTTACCAAGTACTGTTTGAGGTACTTGGGATATATCAATGAATCTTGCTCACATGGAAATTATATGGAGGGGACAGGAAGGAAACAAATAATATTAACAATAGATAAAATCTTTAAAAGTCAATGTACATATTAGAAAAAGATAAAAAATTTAGAAAAGGGCCTCCCTGGTGGCCTAGATTTAAGTCTAGAGCTACCACCACAAAGGCCCACCACTACAGCTTGAGTTCGATCCCTGGCCAGGGAGCTGACCCACATGGTGCAGCAGACCTCTTTTGTTTTGCCCGCTGCTCCCCTCAGCAGTGTATTTCAGGAGATCCGCCTATTCTGCTCCCCACTCTGTCTCTGGTGAATCCTCTCAACCCCTGCACCTCTGGCCTGTACCCCAGTTCTTCAACACAAAAATAAATAAAATTTAGAAAAGAGAAAATGTTTAGATTAAGAAAGACCTGGAGTGTGAGGGTTAATAAGGAAGGATTCATTAAGATGACATGTGAACCAAAATATTAAGACTGTGAAAGAGTTAGCTATGTGTTTGAGTTAGTACAAGTGAACAACCATGGCAAGGCCCTAAGGTAGGAATGTGCGAGATGTGTTAACAGAATTGCAAAGAGTCTAGTATGGTCTGGATGGAATGATGAAGTCTAGAGTGGCTGGTAAGCAGATTTTGCAGAGGTTTAAGCCAAGGAGTGGCAGAATCTGACTTATGCTTTAAGAGCTACTCTAGCTGTTTCATTAAAAAGAGACTGAAAAACATGAGGACAAATAGAAAAGCAAGAATAAGGAAGCTACTGCAGTAACCTAGGGAAGAGATGATAGTGATTCAGGCCAGAGTAGTAGAAATGGAGAGAATGAGACGTAGCCAGAATCTGGATATCTTTTGAAAATAGTCGATAGGTTTCCTTGTGAACTGGGGTGAGAAAGAGGAGTCAGCACTACTTTAAGGGTTTTAGAAATTGAGCTAGTAGAATTGGAGTTGCCATGGACTGAGCAGGAGAACATTTCGGTGACACTGATTTAAAGGGGGAAGATCAGGTGTTCATTTTTGGAAATATTACGTTTGGGATGCATATTGGACAACCAAGTGAAGATGTGGCAAAGAATAAATGAGACTGAAGTTTAATGAAATGTTTAGAGTAGAGGTATGGTTTGAGAGTCTTCAAACAGTCTTCAAAAACATGAAACTAGAGGAGGGTACATATAATAGAGAGGAACACAAAGATACTGAGGCTGGGACACTTGAATATTAGCCAGGGAGGAAAGAAGATATCAGAGGAAAGGAGACTGAGGAAAAATAACCAGTCAGACAGGAGAAATATTCAGTGTCAGGAAGCCAAGTACTCAACTTTGTGCCAAGTCACTCAAAATGTGGCTATTAACTAAGTCTATTCTTGACTGGATACTGACTCTTGGGTAACAAATGAATAGTAACTTGAATTTTTCTTTTTCAGTTACAAAAATTAAATGCCTATAAATCCAAAAATTTTTGTAGCTTTAAATATTCAGCAGCAATTTTTAAAAACTGAAGTAACGTTGCATCATAATATTATATATATTTCAGATGTGCATCATTAAAAATCAACATGGGTATATAATATATTAAGTTCACTGCTAAAAATGCAATTCTGCCCTTTATCATACAATTTACCCATTTTACTCAGTTTACCCCCCACTTCACCCTTCCTTTCTGGTAATCAAACAAATTAAAAAAAACAAAAATACTTTTTGATTATAAGGCTACCACTATGGTGGTAACTTTTGAGTTTGCACATATTACTTCAGAAGAAAAATAAAGCAACATCCGTTTTGTGGAAAGAAAAGAAACTCCATTAATAAAGGGTCAATAAATTCAAATTCTGAAGACCTCAATAAAATTATGACCATGGTCAGGGTTTATTTTTACTTATTAGTTTAATAGCCTAAAATAGTCATACAACTTTACTATATGGTGTGAATATTAGTCATAATATATATATCAGATTTTAATTAATTGAAAGTTATACAGAGTGAAAGAATAAAAGAGTCACTTAATGTATTTCACTACTCCCTGAGAAGGGTCATTGTTGATAGGGTTTACATAAAGGACAAAGGGGGTGGACTATGGATATCTGGAATATTTCTACAAAATACTTATGGTAAACGTGGTTTATTCTGATACTTTCACAGCACCCACGGCTTTCAACTCATAAGAAAGCTTTAAAAATCCCACACTCTAAATCACATGAAAAGTAATTCATTACTAATGCTAGTTTATTCCTCAGTCTTTTAGGATTTAAATATCTAAATAAAATGATACAGAAGTTTATTTAAATACTTCAGCTTTAAAAAAAAAACTTAGAATATACTATTATAACAAGTATACAATATATACAGAAAATTGTATGTGGGATCTATGTTTTTGATTGAGAGACTTACCGCATCTGAAATATGAGGCATTCACAAAGTTGGTCAGAGTCAACTAAGAACAGAGTTCTGAGCTAAGTGCTTAGAATACCGCACAGAAAAGACTTTTAAAAACCCTGCTCTTTTGAAACTTAAATTCTATGAAAAATGTCCTACCTGGTGGTGCAATGGGTTAAGCAGCACTATGAAGCTATCCAGAGCCACTGCAGCATGAGTTCGATACCAGCCCAGGGAGATTCCCACATAGCGCAGCAGACCTCTCCTGCCTCATCCGCTGCTCCCCTCAGCAGTGTACTTCAGTAGATATGCCTGTTCTGCTCCCCACTCTGTCTCTGTGAATCCCCTCACCACCCCACACCTCTGGCCTGCACCCCAGCTTGTATGCATAAATAAATCTTAACAAAAAAAGAAAAAAAAAGTCCTACCTGTTAAAAGGAAACTTTCTGAGGTATGAAAAGTATTTTTCAAAATGTAATTCTCTAATTTTATTTTTTTTCGTAGAAGAACTGGGGTATAGGCCTGAGGTGTGTGTTGGGGGTTTGTGTGTGAGAGGATTCACCAGAGATAGAGCGGGAGCAAAACAGGCAGATTTACTGAAATACATTGCTAAGGGGAGCAGCAGGCAAGACAGGAGAGATCTGCTGTGCCAAATGTGGACTAGCTCCCTGGCTGGGAATCAAACTCATGCCGCAGTGGCTGGTGATAGCTTGATAGCACTGAGACTAACCCCTGAGCCACCAGAGAGGGTCTACAGTATATTTAAAGTTCTCATAAGACCAAGGGCATTTGGTCTTCTCTAAAAGGTCATTACAAGGGCATGGAAATCTAATTCTTCTAAATTATGCTCAGAAGGATTCAAACATGTTGAAGTGCACTCATCCAAACTGACATTAACCTATAACAATACAAACTACCACTTAGAAAAGTCTTAGAGAGAGGTTATTTTCAAGATGGTGGAAGTTTAATCTTTAAACTTTCAAGATTTTGTAATAGTCTAAATAAACAAACACACAAATTAGAGGAACAAAAAAATTATAAACCTATTTTTCCCTATAATATTCAATCATTTTAAAAGGCTTACTTTTAATCTACTACGAAGAAGGTTTCCTTCTTCCTGTTAGGTATGTCTATCATGTAATATACTCTTGCTAAAAATTTCATTAATGGAAGACAGTCTTGCTTAAAAATGGAAAGAACCATGGAAAATGTAACTTGTTAACTTCACTTCACACCAAATTACATATCAGATCCTTTCTAAAAAACAGGTCTAATTCCCTTTTGTTTTCAGTGCCCTCTTTCTTATTTTCTCCACTCCTTGGCACCAAAAGCAGTAGTGAAGAAAAAAGGGGTAAATTTCCTAAACACAGAGTCTGCTCTGCTCATTTTTGCTAGGGTGAGCCTTGGTTATTTGATTTGAAATTTGACTTAGTCAAAAGTTCAGGTGGAAATTAAAAAATTACACTTCCAATGTTACCAAAAAGATAGCATTAAATTGACTCATAATAAAAAAAAATTAAATTCCAAAAGAATTTTGCTTATCATTGGTTTTCATTACTCAAGAAATCAGAAGTGTTGTTTGTTTTAGGTGTTTTTGTGTGTTTGTGGATACAGGATTGCAACAGAACAGATTAGAGAATCATAAACTTTGTTCTGTTTCTTATCTCATACTGGCTTAGACAGTTTAAATCAAATGAAAGTTGCCAATATGCTAAACATAATACTGAGTTGACACACCTACTTGAGAAATAATCAATGAAACTTATTTTAAAGCAACCTGTAAGTAAAGAAAGAAAAACAAAATCAAAAAGTAGTGTAAAAATTACTTGGTGCATACTGCTGGTCGTTTTACAGCTCAGAAAAAAGAGTAAGACTGCAGACTGAGAAGCAGTACACTGGATTGATCAGAAAGGGATGGAAGAAATTTCCCTTCATACTATAAACCACATGTATTGTATATAATACTTTATAGATATAAGAGAAATTTTGGGTTTTTTTTAACTCAAAGAGATTCCTGAACATTTAAACTTTAAAAAGTATGAAGCTGATATTTTCAAAAGCTTTATAATTTGATAACACATAGTCAAAATATCTAGGTGCCCAACGCTACAGATACTGAAAGAAATCTGAGGGTTAAAATATGCTCCCTGCCTGTACAATTTGCCTGGTTTGTTAGGCAATCAAGATATGTGCGGTGGGCCTCCCTGGTGGCACAACAGGTTAAGCACAGCACTATAAAACTATCCAGAGCCACTGCAGTACAGAGTTCGATACCCGGCCAGGGAACTTCCTACATGGCGCAGCAGACCTCTCCTGCCTCGCCCGCTGCTCCCCTCAGCAGTGTTCTTCAGTCACTCTGCATGTTCTGCTCCCCACTCTGTCTCTGGTGAATCCTCTCACCACCCCATACCTCTGGCCTACACCCCAGCTTACATGCATAAATAAATAAATCTTTAAAAAAAAAAGATATGTGCAGTAATGATTAAGCAGTAAGGGGTGGGGAGAGGGTGTAAATAGTAATATATTAGATAAATACCATCAGTAGTCAGAGAACGAATGTATTAGGGTAATCTGGAAAAATCTGTTAGTACTCCAGGGTAGGTAGAATATGGATAGGTAAAAAGGTAATATAGCCTTTCAGGTGAGGTAGACAAATAGAGCACAAGCTGGTGAAAACTCTGAACTGTTTCTTATTTAAAGTTTCAAAGAAGTCATTGAGGTCACCTGTCTTTTCCAAAAGACCCACTATTGGTGTTAAGATTTGTTTCCAGAAGTAGGAAGAGGTTTTTTTTTTTCCCCTTCACAAGTAGTAAGGATGACCTGCATGTCCATTCAGTTATGCAACACAGGACAAGTAAGTTTATTTAAGGGTGTGGAAACTGGTCCTGAATTGTACCTTGTGAGCAGTTGTCGACTGAGAAATTACAAAAGAAATCCCTTGAAGTTAGGCCGGGTGTTACTACCACCAGGGGGAGAAAGGACATAAAAAAGGATTAACCCATTGGCAACTTTTTCTAAATTTTAGGAGCAGCGATTGCCCCTCCCCTGTGTCCCACCCATTATATTCTGGTCCCGAGGGTCACAACTTCTAGTACGTATTCTCCGAAACCGCCACATAGGCGCTTCCTCCAGTAGGCTGTTATGAACTCCCAGTTAAACACCATTTTAATTTATAACCAGACTATTCAGGCATCCTCCTTCTGAGATGACATTTCCTACGAATACCAAAGGTTTTAAATGATTGCCAATTCCCAAAACTGAGAAAAAATGGGCAAGTATCTGGCAATTGAATTATTGTTTTTTGGGGGGTTATTCACCCTTTCAGAGGTACCCCAGCGCTGGACGCCTGTACTCCCCCGTTACAACTTCCCACTAACAGCCCTCTCTCCCCTTTTCCTCGGGCTTCCTTTCCACAGCAAACTATGCTCCCACCTCCCTGGCCCAGAGTTACTTTGAGGGCGGCTCCTGTTTCCTCGGCAGCCAGCCCTTGGTCTTTGCTTCCCTCCTGAGACCTCGAGATAAAACTGTTCTGAGCCAGAAAAAGATTTGTTTGTGCTTTACCGGAAGAGATGCGCGAGAAGCTGGGTCACTCCTTTATCGCCCTGAGGTAATTTTAAACACTTCAGTTCCAGACCCAATTACTGAGATGTTGAATGAGTTCGTGTACTCTCTCGTTCACTGTAAAACTCCGTGAAGCTGACACTACTACTACCCCACGTCACAGGTGAGCACACTGAGTCCCAGAGCTAATCTACCGGGTGCGAAGTCCGCACCTCCCGGACGCTGACCCCCGCTGTTTAGGCAGGCCGACCCCGGGGGGAGGGGGCGAGGAGGGCATACTGACAGACTTTCTACCTGACTGCGACTCGCGTCGCCAGCGGCCCGAGGTCTCCTTGAGGGCGGGTGCCACCGCACCTCCTCTAGCCCGCGGGACCGCAGGTTATGAGCGCCCGGCTGGCACGTGACCCGCTGCGTGTGGCGCGCCGCGGCCGCCCGGCGGGGAGCGGGGGCGGGGGCGGGGCATGACGGAAGCCCCGCCCCGTCCCGGGCCAGTTAACCGGCGGCGGCGTCGTGGGCGCCCACTAAGCGCAGCATCGGTCGGAGGAGGTGGTGTCCGGAGGCTCGGCCATGGCCACCGTGCGGGAGAAGGCAGCGGCGCTGAACCTCTCGGCTCTCCACGGCCCCGCGCAGAAGCCTCCCGGTAGGTGCTGAGGGCCGGATCGATGGAAGGTGGGGGTCGCGGGGCGGGTGCGGGTGGGACGCAGGCTGCGGTTCTCGCGTGGGGCTAGGATCCCGCCGGGTCCAGCCGGCTCGGCGGCGGCCTCCGCGAGCCCCGCACAGCTGTGGCCACTCCGGCCGGCGCCCACGCCGTGTGGACGCTTCTGGTACCCCTCTCTGCTGAGCTGCAGCCAGCCCACCCCGCCGTCCTCACGTAGCCCAGTTTTTTACTATATTGCCCGAACTTGAACTTCACCGCGCGCTGTCTGGGAGCCCGCTGCGTGCCAGGAACTCGCCGTGGGTCTCCAGATATGCTCCACCTCATCGCTTATGACAAGTATGTCTGGAATTGTATAGCTTTTTGCCCCCGGTCTCTGGCACAAACCGTGACTCCACAGTATGGCCAGGGGCCCAGCGCCTCACTTGCACAAACTGTTCTCCAAACTCTTCCTGGGAATGATGAGATTTCTGTCAAGTTCTACTGGCAGGGACTTTGCATTAAAAGTATTTATTAGTTACACTTTCTGGAGACATTTTTGACCTTTTTAATGGTTACATAACGTTAAGAGAGACGTTGATGAGTTCTGCCACCAGCTTAATTTGTAGGTAGTTTGCTTAGCATCTTGATTTCTTTAAACGTTCAAACAGATGAACAGGATTGGATGATCATTTCTAAAATTCTAATTCTAGCATATCTACTACTCTGAAGAGTTAATATAACCACATAATACTTTTTTTTCTTTTTTAGATCAGTTACAACTTTGCACCCTTTCTGTAGTTACAGTGTGAGGTGTTTTAGGAATTGGTGATTACACATCTGACAAAATCTTTTCATTTCTAAAATGCCAACCAATGAAACTGACTCCTTCCTCAATATCACGGTGGTCAGTGAATTGACTCAGTTCATATGGGTGCATCTAAGTGGCCCCATGCTTGTGTTTGATTTACTTAGAAATGCTCCTTTTAATCTTCAGAATGGTAATGATAAATTGTGATAGAGACCTGCTTTTCATTTGTACTTTTCTAAGAATGATCATAATAACTTTATTCTGCTCCAATTTAGGAGATTTAGAGGAGCACAGAATTTCTCCTTGCTTTACAACTTAAATGATGTTGGGAATAATCTTAAGAATTTTTTTTTAAGATTTATTTATTTATTTATGCATACAAGCTGGGGTACCGGCCAGAAGCATGGGGCAGCGAGATGGTTTACCAGCGACAGAGTGGGGAGCAGAACAGGCAGATTGGCGGAAATACACTGCTGAGGGGAGCAGTGGGCAAGGCAGGAGAGGTCTGCCTCACCATGTGGGAATCTCCCCGGCTGGGCATTGAACTCACTTCGCCGCTGCTGACAGCACCACAGCGCAGAACTTAACTGCTGCGCCACCAGGGAGGCCCAATCTTAAGAAATCTTTAGGCTGACTTTGAGTGGTAAAATTCCCAAAGTTTATATAATTAAAAACATGGCACCCTGTTTTCTCTAACATCTGAGATAACAGACCTGGGGCTTTGGGCATTTGTGAACAACTTCTCAGATGGTGTGAGGGAATATGTATTCAAAGTTTAGTAGATGACACTCAGAGGGAAGAGTTGAAATGCTGATTAGTGAATTTGAGCCCAAGGAAAAGACCACTGTCTTGTGCATACCAAGTGCAATGAACAGAGAACTCTGACTTTCTCACTTGTTTTGCTTGCTGCAGTTGGAACCCTACCTGTTAGCATTAGTTAACCCTTTTTCGACCCTTTAGTTGCCTTGTCACAGACTTAGTGAACACAGTAACGGGAGCTTCCAGGTCTTGGTTCTTTGCCATTTTCTTTCTGTGTGTTCTGGCAAGCAGCTTTGTACTTTGTTTTTCTGCCTATTAGTAAGTCTTTCATACCTTAAAGGGGTTTTGAGAACTGGCCATAAGTTTTGTAGAAGAGTCAAGTCTTGTGCTAGCCTTCAGCAAATACTTTGAAGATAATTTCTTTTAATATAGACAAGTGGTTTGTATCCTGTTATCCCTTTATACTGTAACCTAATTCTTTGAATTCACCTGGTATCACTTTTCCAGGGAGCTCAAACTACTTCCCATATGCAATCTCATTAGTCTGTATGAATTCAAGCAGGAACAAATGCCTGCTTTTGTTCATAGGTCCCTTAACATACTAAGTTGGTATTAGTGGAGATTTGTTCTACATACTTTACTTGTCTGCAGCCTTCTTTTCAGAGGGAGTTCTGATTTTCATCATGACATTGCTAATGCCATAGAAGGGGAGAAATAAACTGCTACCAAAACCAATTTGCAGTAACAGTATTGCAGTGTTGTTATTGGTATTCAGGAAGTTTTTCCCACTCAGTCACAACGGTTTAGTTTTCATACGCGAAACATATTTCTTTGCATTTTGCTGTTCTCATGAGGTTTGGGTTACTGTTTAATAAATGTAGTTTTTTTCCAACAAAATGTTTTAAAGCCTTTTTTTGAAAAATAAAGTAATATTTAAGTAGAATTCTCTTAAATCCTAAATGACTCAATATTTATATATTTGTTCTTTTCTGATGAAGAGTTAAATCCTTTGGTGTGTGTCATGTCTTATCTTCTCATCTGCTAATGGTCTTTATTTGATTGAATACAAGTTGAGACTTAACATCTTCCAGGTGGTATGAATAGGTAAGGGGTAAATTTTAAGGGTGGGGACTATGTCCTCTTAGTTCAGAGAAAAGAAGAGGAAGAAAGATACCCTCCTTTTCGTATTCTTTTTTAATCAGCCTTTAAAATTTTTAAAGTCATCAAGTTAGTACATGGAGTCCCCCTATGTCCTACACTCCGTTCTCCTTGTCCTTAATCTTACATTTCTAAAGTAACATTTGTTGCAATTAATGAACCATTACTGATACCTTATTATTAACTAGAGTCCATACTTTACTTTGATTTCCTTAGTTTTTGCCCCATGCCCTTTTTTTATTTCCAGGATCACATGTCGGGCATAACATTGCATTGAGTCAGCATGTCCCTTTGGGCTCTTCTAGATTGTGACAGTTTTCCCCTTTGTTTTAAGTTACACAGCTGCTAATTACTAGCTATTGTGCTACCCATTTTACATATATTGTCTCTCATGATCTTCACAGTAACTGAGAGAAGTGGCATTAACACTGCTAGAAACGAAAAAGTTAGGCAATTTGCTCAAGATTTCATTATTAGTAAGTGATGGAGCCAAGAATGAGACCCAGGTCTCTAATGCCCACACTCTTGTCTTACTCTTTGTATTCACAGAACCTAGCTCTGTGCCTGCTGCAGTAAACCCAAGATTTCTGAACTTTGGCACTATTGACATTTTGTTGTTGTGTGGCTGACCTGTGTATTGTGGAATGCTTAGCAGCCTCCCTTGCCCCTCTAACCACCAGATACCAAGCACTCCCCCCAGTGTCAGTTTATGACCATTGAAAGTGGACATTGCCTAAAATCTAGTGGAGAGTAAAATTGCCCACTGAGTACCATGTTACCCTTCTTTAAAATTTTTCATTGTTCGGGTCTCCCTGGTGGCACAGGTGTTAAAGTGTCAGCTCTATTGAGCTATCACCAGCCTCTGCGGCATGAGTTCCATCCCCACCCAGGGAGCTAATCCATATGGCACAGCAGACCTCTCCTGTCTTGCCCACTGCTCCCCTTGCAGTGTATTTCAGTAGATCCACCTGTTCTGCTCCCCACTCTGTCTCTGATGAATCCTCTCACCCCCTGCATCTCTGACCTTCACCCCAGTTCTTGTATGCATAAATAAATAAAATATTTAAAAACAAATTTTTTCATTGTTGGCAGTAATCTACAATCAACAAGTATTAAATAACCAATTGTATTGTATGAGGCAGTCTGTGAAGTAATTAAACAATTTGAACCTCTGGAAATTTTAAGGAAATTTGAAAAATATAAGGCACAAGTTCACTGTTTCTTCATATTTTGTAGGAAAATGCCTAGCTTGAATTAACTGAATTCTTTTCTTTCTTTCTTTTGAGGCCAGTCTAATACCCTAGAGTGAAAATAAAATTCTTACAGTTATTCATTAAGAAATAACATGTTTTAATAGTTCTGTGTGTATGTTTATGCTGGCATTCAGTTTTATAAATTGTGCATTGATCTTCTAAGGAGTTAACGTATCTTACTGTTTGAAGTATTGATAGAATTGTTTTTGCCCTTAAGTAGGCCCTCACAGCAGGGAATTGATGCCCACAATCAGTTGATGCTGACTGAATAGATTATTGTTGATGCTGATGATCCTCTTGTAACTTTGGAGTAAACCTAGTTTCTTGACACATGTGCCTAATGACTTGATTTTTAGGGAATTATTACTCTAATAACA
Organism: Scalopus aquaticus; assembly: GCA_004024925.1. Lineage (NCBI taxonomy): Eukaryota > Metazoa > Chordata > Mammalia > Eulipotyphla > Talpidae > Scalopus > Scalopus aquaticus. The sequence goes on along the minus strand of PVIJ01001226.1, from coordinate 130,780 downwards.
TGATTATTTAGTGTGAATTCTGAAAAAATGAAGATGAGTAGTAGTAGTATTACAAGTATATATTAGGGCCTCCCTGGTGGCGCAGCGGTTAAGTGCTATCGGCACCGGCCATGCGAGTTCGACGCCCAGCCGGGGAGAATCCCACATGGTGCGGCAGACCTCTCCTGCCTCGCCCACTGCTCCCCTCAGCAGTGTATTTCTGATCTGCCTGTTCTGCTCCCCACTCTGTCTCTGGTGAATCCTCTCGCCGTCCCACTCCTCTGGCCTGTACCCCAGCTTGCATGTATAAATGAATAAATCTTTAAAAAAAACAAACAAAAAAACCCCAAATATATATTGGAGTTCAGTGTAAGAAGTTTGTCCTTTTTATTTTTTGTAAACGTTTTTTGGTAGACTTTTAGGCAAGTAAAGATGAAATGTAAAAATGAATCTTAACTAACCTTGATTTACATAGTGCTTAAAAGATGTATAGTAAGTTATAGAACTACTTTAAAAAAAGCTTCTGACCCTCTTGTTAGACCACTTTCCAGAAGCTTTTTATCTCAATGGGTCAAATTTTTTCCTGTGCTTCATTTCTTACCTTATTTTATTTGGCATTCAGTATCCATATCTGAATGGAAACAGGTATCATTTCAGTCTCTAAAATCCTATAATGAGCAGTTTAGACCTGAAACCAACTTTAAACTTAGTGTTGGATTCTTAAACTTCATTGTATCAGTAAACGAAGAAACTGACTTATAGAAGATAAGTCTCTTATTCAGGGTTATCACAGCTAGTCTCTGGATTCTTTGATACTTTGATCAGGATGCTTTTAGAGCATGTTCAACCAAATATAAGCAAGGATGCATCAAGATGTAGATAGTGGGGACCTCCCTGGTGGCGCAAGGGGTCAAGTCTCAGCATTGTGAAGCTATCCACAGCCACTGCAGTACCAGTTCGATCCCTGGCCAGGGAGCAAACACATGTGGTATAGCAGAACTCTCCTGCCTCGCCCGCTGCTCCCCTCAGCAGTGTATTTCAATAGATCCGCCTGTTCTGCTCCCCACTCTGTCTCTGTTGAATCGTCTCACCACCACACCTCTGGCCTACACCCCAGCTCTGGTATGCATGAATAAATAAATAAATCTTTTTTTTAAAAAAGATGTAGATACTGATGAATTTAAAGATTTGTCCAGCTCATATGGAGTGAGGTTTGAGAACAAGCTCAGGTTTAGATTCTGGTTGCTACATTTATGAAAACACTGATTGTATATTTCAGGTCCCTATAAATCACAATCATTTGTCTTATAAGGACCATGGTTTGCTAAATCAATACTCCTTTAGCTCATAGATCATGATAAATAAGTTTCAAACCAGCATGTGGGGGTCTGTACAACTGGTGAAGTCAGCGTTAAAAAAACAGGTTATCCTGTGTTGGTTTTGGCACATGTATTTGTCAAGTCCAGGGTATGGTATGCATTAAAGTATCTGTAGGAACATGAGTTTGGGTCTGTGGGTGGTGATGCCTGAGGGGAAATATCCCAGGATGCAATGGTTGGGAATTAATGGTCAGTGAGAACAGAGGGGACCTGAAAGGGCTGAATTGTATCATGCTTGAAGACTCTGGAAATACTGTATGGCTCACAGGTGCCTACCTTCCTGCTCTAACCTGTTCTTTAATCTTTTATACTGTGTTATCCAACCTGCAGAACTTCCTGATTTCCCATATTTAGCAGCAAGCTAATATGGGGAAATTAATTCTTTGTTTCTTAATTCCCCTGCGAAGATTTGCCTTTTCCACATCATTGAGGCCATATATTTACTCCCTCTCACCCCCTTAATAATTGACTAACTAACATATTTGAAACTCAAATGTTATGACATATGCATTTCATCTTTAATTTTATCACTAGTGCAGAAAGTCTGTTTCACTGGTACTTAAAAGAACATCTGATCTCTGTAAGTGTGGATCTTGCATAATTTCCTATCTTACCCTGGAAATTATGGATAGTAAACATTATAGAATTTATGATATACTACCCTATTTTAGGATTAATGGCTACTAAATATTTTAAATATTGGTTAAGGGTTCACAAATATTAAAGTTGTTTATTTTGCTTCTAATTTCACTAGAAGCTGTTTAATTCAAGATATCAATGAAAGGCTAACATGGAAACTATCTGGTAGCTGACAATATATTTTCAAGTACAAGGAAAAGCTAGTATGTATTTACTAGCTGTGTAAAATGAGGGCCAGTTTAATGTAATAAGCCTCAATTCCTCAAAATATTTATTATAAATATTATATAATATTTCTTGAAATTATTATTTCAGAGGTTTGTCAGGATTTGTGCAAATATGAATTCCAAATGACCCACTTAAAATTTATGACTCTAGTGTATTAAGTGGAGTTTTAATGTATTTCTAGAACCTGTATTTGTTTTCATCTTACACATTCTGTTTTTATCTAAAAAGACAGAAAGGTAATTTTATTTTATTTTTTTAAAAAGATTTATTTATTTATGCATACAAGTACTGGGGTGCAGGCCAGAGGTGTGGGGTGGTGAGAGGACTCATCAGAGACAGAGTGGGGAGCAGAACAGGCAGACTGATTGAAATACACTGCTGAGGGGAGCAGCGGGTGAGGCAGGAGAGATCTGCTGTGCCATGTGGGAAGTTCCTTGGCCTGTGGGAAGCTCCCTGGCGGGGGATTGAATTTGTGCTGCAGTGGCTGCGGATAGCTTCATAGTGCTGAGACTTAACCCATTGCACCACCAGGGAGGCCCTAATTTTTAAAAAAATATTTATTTATTTATGCATACAAGAGCCAGGTTGTAGGCCAGAGGTCTGGGGGTGATGGTAAGAGGATTCACCAGAGATAGAGTGGGGTGCAGACCAGGCAAATTGACTGAAATACACTGCTTAGGGGAGCAGCAGGAGAGACAGGAGAGGTCTGCTGTGCCATGTGGGTTAGCTCCCTGCTTGGGATTTCAACTAGGCTACAGTGGCTGCCAATAGCTTCAAAGTGCTGAGACTTAACCCCTTGTGCCACCAGGGAGGCCCAGGAAGGTCATTTTAAATTGCAGTTTCTTTAATTATAATTATCCTTATTCCTCACTATTGATGCATATTATTTTCCCTTTATGCTTACTTTAAAGGGTTAAGTTTTCAATTTCTTTGCCAAAATGTCTTAAAAATGAAGAAATACACTTAAAACCACTGAATAGCCAAAGGATCATTGAAAAGTGTAACACATAAAAGGGTAAACTCTGTATTTGTGTAAAAATAGAGAGCAGCCCCCAAACTGATTAGCTGGACTCAGTTCCATCAGCTTAGCAAAACTTACCAAAAACATCAGCTTACCATTAACTCTCCCTTTGTTTCTCCCTTTCTTCTTTGTAGTTGTTCCAAATATCAATTTATTATAATGAGGTAAAACTATGATAAGAAGATATCTTAGAAAACATTTTTTTCTTTTCTTTTTGGGTGAAGTGTTGCTTTATTTCTCTGCTTTTCCTATCTTTGTAATAGATTGTTAAGCTTCTGTTGAGCACGAACCAAATTGTTAGTTTATTCTGCTTAGAAAGTACTTAAAACTTTAGGGACTCCCTGGTGGCATAAGGGGTTAAGTCTCAGCACTGTGAAGTTATTGGCAGCCACTGCAGCACAAGTTCGATTTCCAGGCCAGGGAGTTAAACCACATGGCACTGCAGCCCTCTCCTGTTTATCCCGCTGCTCCCCTCAGCAGTGAGTTTCCATCAATCCGCCTGGTCTGCAGATGCCTGTCTCTGGTGAATCCTCTCACCCCCACACACACCTCTGGCCTACACCCTAGCTCTTGTATACATTAAAAAAAAAAGTACTTAAAGCTTTAAGAGCATTTTCCCAACTCTGTGTGTGTGTGTGTGTGTGTGTGCGTGCTTGCGTGCGTGTGCATGTGTGTGTGTGTATCTCAAATTTTGTATGTCCCTCCCTATCTGTGTATCTCTGATAAATGCTATGAAATCCATATGGACTGGGAACCTAATCTCTCTTACCTTCTTACAATGCAATGTCTGGAAGTTATAGTTAACCTCTGTGTCTGTATTCCATCTGTCATGTAGAGATAGCTATCTTATAGGGTTGCTGTGAAGATTAGATAATTTATGTAAGGAGCTTAATAGAATTCTTGCACATATTTGGTAACTGCCACAGGTCCTACTTGATCTATACTCCCTGCCCCCTCCTGCATACCACACCCAAACCCCATCTTCACACTCCTTTCTGATCTCCTTCCTACTGTCCTTTCCCCTGGTCTTCACTCAGGCCGTGGTTCCTGTCCTCAGGATCTTTGCTCTTTTCTCTATGCTGTTCCCCAGGTGTCTGTGCAGCTTGCTTCCTGTTTTTACTTAGCTTTACACTCAGATATCACCTTGTCAGAGAGGTCTTTTCTGACATCCTATCTAAAATAGCATACTCCTCTTTACCTACCTTTGTTTTTCATCTTAGCATTGATCTAACACGTGTATGTTGTCTGTATCTTCCAACAGACTATAAATCCATGAGAACAGGGACTTAATTTTGCTCACTGTTGTATCCTAGCACATAGAACAATGTTTAGCTTATGGTGGGTGCTAAATTTTTAATGAATTGCTATTAATAATTTAACATTTCAATACCAAGCCATCCTCATAATTGTGCCTTATTAGTAACTTAGGAAATCACCCCTTTTTGGTTAAGGATGATGATAGACTTTGTTATAAATGAAGGTTACCCCGCACTTTTTCCCATTCCAGGCTTCAGTGTGGCCCAGAAGCCATTTGGAGCCACATATGTCTGGAGCAGCATCATAAACACTCTTCAAACACAAGTGGAGGTGAAAAAACGAAGGCACCATTTAAAACGGCATAATGACTGCTTTGTTGGTTCCGAAGCGGTGGATGTCATTTTTTCTCACCTTATTCAGAATAAATATTTTGGTGATGTTGACATTCCTCGGGCCAAAGTGGTGAGAGTGTGTCAGGCACTTATGGACTACAAAGTATTTGAAGCAGTTCCTACCAAAGTCTTTGGAAAAGACAAAAAACCTACATTTGAAGATAGTAGTTGCAGCTTGTATCGATTCACAACAATACCTACCCAGGACAGCCAGTTCGGCAAGGAGAACAAACTGTATTCACCTTCCAGGTTAGTACATCATGTTAGATTGTCATGGCAGTATTGGCAGGATTTTGGTTTTTTTCTAATGAGATACCCATCTTATGTTGAACTGATAAATTAGGCTAATCTGGGCTCATGGGTAAATTGGATAATGTAGAATGAATTTTTGTTTATTTGGTATCTCCTAGAATTCTTGTTTGTTCACATTTGATATTTAACAGAGAAGATCAGTAAAATTTTATGTTTCTACTTCAAGTTTGAATTCTATTCCAAAAAAATGTTAAGAGTTTATATGCAACATGGTATGAGAATGGAGAAGGTGAAGGCAGGCATGCATCATTGGACTCCAAAGAATGGCAGATGTGACATCAAGAAGCATCTGGGAGCCAGAATGAAAAGGGTTTCATATGACTTAGTAAGGCGTTTGCACTTGATCATACAGGTTTGGGGAGCTCACAGAAAGATTTTAAGCACCATGAGATTATATTTTAGAAAGGTCCTCCTGGCAGCTGGGTGGACAGCTTAGTGAGGAGTGTGTTGGGACCCTGCTGGCAATATAGCAGTCTACAGATGACGTCTGAAGTGAGCAGCTGTGGTGGTGATGAGGCAATCATTTAAAGGGAGTCTGGGGACAGAATTGTAGAAATAGGTGTTGGTGATACGTATATAATGAACTTATTTGTCATGAAATAAAAACAACTTTTCCCTTTTATTTCCCTAAACTGTGTGGAGGTGACTGTGTCATTTGAGATTTTTAAATTCAGTTATGACCCCAAATCAACATTTTATTGTATTGACTTTCAGATATTTCTCACTCTGCTCCTAAAATATGGTAAAACTTATCTCTATATTTAGGAATGAAAGATCTCAAAGATAAGGTAGGCACAGTTAGCACTTTCCAGATGCAGGTCCACACACTCTCTGAAATCCATAGGGACCCAGATGCATTTAGAAATATGGAACTTTGGAGATTTTTAGGTAATTTTGTACACATCATGTACCAGATAATACCCTATGAGGCCATGACAGTCTCAGGACACGTTTTGTCACCATGAGAGTTCTGGGTAAAACATCAGATTTTTGGGTAAAGAATTGTAGATCGGATCTGTATTTGGAAAATGATGAGCCTTCTCCATCAAAGAATGCCACTGAACTAGAGATAATAAAAACAGTAAGCATAATAATGAAGATTGATTACTTTTAAGTTGGCAACTAAAATATTAGTTATTAAATATAAATGTTCAAAGGAGAATTTAGAATATGTTTAAACTTGAAGAAGTGGGACGTTACTACTCTTAAAATTTGCATTTGTTGTTTTGTGGTCAATATATATATATATATATATATATATATATATATAAACTTTCTAGAAACTCTTAGCTCTAAAACACTAGAATATTTATGTGAGTTTGCTAATAAACATTAATTTATGAAATACACTTTAGGTGTGCAGATACATTATTTAAGTCATCTGATATCAAATCGGCAAGTTTGGAGGATCTATGGGAAAATCTGAGTTTAAAACCCGCTAACTCCCCTCAAGTAGACATCTCTGCAACTTTGTCTCCACAAGGTAAGCTAAAGATGATTCAAGAAATAGAAGACTAAATTCAGATAAAATTATTTAAAAATTTTCAGTCTTAACCTTTATTAGGATTTAAATATTCAAACACAAAGAAAGAGCATACTGTGTGTTAAAACTGTTTATATTAAGTTTTAACAGAGGTCTATTATCTTTAACAAATAGATCAGTGTTGCAATTCTTGAACACTGACTTTTGTCCTATCAACTGGCAGATATTCAACTCTGAAATGTTTTGCATGCAGATATTTATTTAAAATGCTTTCAGATGGATTTTTATTAGATAAAATAAAAAATTGAAATTTACATTAAAACATTAACAAAATTCTCAAGTTCTTCCCTGTCTGTGGCAATGGAATATAGTTTAATGACTTATTTCCATCTTTGTCTTCCCCAGTTGTGGAAACCCTGAGTTACATAATCTGCAGCCAATAGTTTCAAACCAGTTTTCAGATTGAATGAATCATTCTTTCCTCCAAAGTCCTTATTAACATGTTATATGACTTGATCTCTTATCTCTGAAATGTTGCTTTTTATAGTACAAAGAATGAAAAGAATTCCTGTTGTCCAAAGTCTATTCTCCTACACTTTAAACAATCTTGAATTGTTTAACTGTGTTATAAGAAACCACTTCAATAGGTTGAGTTTTTCTTTCTTGCTTTTTTTGTGCCATAGATTTATTAGCTTAGACCTGCCTAGACAAATATTGTGACTACCATTTAGTACCTATTGTTACTTTTCATCTTGTTGTTCTTTTTTTTTTTCTGTGTAGTTATTAATGAAGTATGGCAAGAAGAAACAATTGGGCGTCTGCTGCAACTTATAGATCTTCCACTTCTTCACTCCTTACTCAAACAGCAAGAGGTTGTACCTAAATCTTCTCAAGCTAAGAGGCAGACTGACTTGGTGAACAACAGTAACTACTTGGATCGAGGGATTCTCAAGGCTTATAGTGACTCTCAGTATGTGAAAATATATAATTTGAGTGTATTTATAGGAAGAATATAGATCTTGGTTTTCGGATAATCTTTTGAATTCTGCCTGTCCCTATGTATTTTCAGTTGATATTATCAATATTTGGGAAAGTGAAGAACAAAATTACCTTAGTTAAAATTAGAAGAAGAGGGCCTCCCTGGTGGCGCAGCGGTTAAACGCTGCACTGTGGAGCTGTCGGCAGTGGTGACAGGAGTTTGACACCCGGCCGGGGAGATTTCCACCTGGTGCAGCAGACCTCTCCTGCCTCGCCCGCTGTTCCCTTCAGCAGTGTGTTTCCATCGATCTGCCTATTCTGCTCCCCACTCTGTCTCTGGTGAACCCTCTCACCGCCCCACGCCTCTGGCCTGTACCCCAGCTTGTATGCATAAATAAATTAAAAAAAAAATTAGAAGAAGATTTAGGCTTCATTATTTTTCATACTCACTTTTGTTTCACATAACTTGCTTGAATATCAAATGTTTGTGTAAGCATTTGTGAGGCTGTGTTTATAAAGAAAATGATTATGAAGAACCATATAAAATGAAGAAAATGTGCTTTATTATCTTGTAAAATGTATTATGTATGGCTTTCTGATATATAGGGTTGTCTGATCTTCAAAAAGGCCTGGGACAAAATTAACAGACTTGGCAAATTCTTAGAACCTCTGACTGCCTATGCTTTTCATTCTCCCCTAGATTGCCCATTAAATGTATATTTTTAATTAACTAGCTTTACTCAAGAAATATAATGAAAGTAACTTTAACTCTCATCTCTACCATTCTCCTGAATATATACAATCTAAAGTAACATGTGAAAACATTTTATAATTACCTGAAATTTTAAATACAGAAATTATGCTGTAAGTGACTTCAAAAACCATCTGGCCATATCTTGTTATAAACATGATGAAACTGATGCCTAGAGAGGTGAAGTGACCTGTCCAAGATAATGCACCTGGGTATTGGTAAAATTAGTTGTTCTGAGGCCATAATTGGGTTTAAAAAAACAACAACAAATTATATTGATACGTTAAATGTTTTTAAAGTTAGTAATTTTATTTATTGAAGTGTAGTTTTTTTTTTTCCTGCAGTTACCCAACTGGCATTTCACTAGAACTGGTAGTTAATATTTAATTATTTTGAAACTTTACCTTATCTTCCTCTCTTCCCTCATAGCCAAAGTGAGAACTAATACATGATACACAAAACTCTGAAGTAAGCAATACTGTATTAGAAAAATACTGATCTATAAGTCAGATCTAGGATGTAGTCTTGCCTAGATCCCTGAAAAAGTAACTTAGTTTCTCAGACTCCATTGTAAATTTTGAAGAGTGGAGTTTGAATTTGTCTTTTTTTTAAGATTTATTTTTATTTATTCATACAAGAACTTGGGTATAGGGCCTCCCTGGTGGCACAGTGGGTTGAGTGTCAGCACTATGAAGCTATCCACAGCCACTGCAGCACGAGTTCAATCCCTGACCAGGGAGCTTCCCACATGGCACAGCAGACCTCTCCTGACTCGCCCACTGCTCCCTTCAGCAGTGTATTTCAGTCGATCTGCCTTTTCTGCTCCCTGTTCTCTCTGGTGAATCCTCTCATCCTCCCCCACACTTCTGGCCTACACCCTAGCTCTTGTATGCATAAATAAATAAATCTTTCAAAAAAAAAAAAAGAACTGGAGTGTAAGTCAGAGGTGCGGGTGGGGTGTGTGTGAGAAGATTCACCAGAGACAGACTGGGGAGCAGAACAGTACTGAAATACACTGCTGAGGGGAGCAGTGGGTAGGCGAGACAGGAAAAGTCTGCTATGCCATGTGGGTCAGCTCCCGGACCAGACGTGGAACTCATGCCACAGTGGCTGGCAGTAGCTTGATATCACTGAGACTTTAACCCCTGTGCCTCCAGGGAGGCCTGGAGTTTGAATTTTAATGTCCTTTTCAGGTCTATATTGTAATAATATTGTAGCTTCTGTTTTTGCCTTGAAAAAATATATATAAAGCCAAACTTTTTTTTAATCTGTGATATATGATCTTGCTATGTATTAAAAACTGCACATATTTTAACTGTGTAAAAATTTATCCTGGTAACAAACTTGAAATAACTAGTAAGTTAAATACTATGTGTATATTTGTTATTCCTTGAGTTTTAAAATAATTCTTTTTTTTTCCCTCATAGGGAAGATGAGTGGCTCTCTGCTGCAATTGACTGCTTGGAATACCTTCCAGACCAGATGGTTGTGGACATAAGCAGAAACTTTCCTGAGCAACCTGATAGAATAGACTTAGTCAAAGAACGTCTATTTGATGCCATTGGCAAATATTATAGTAGTAGGGAACCTCTGTTAAATCACTTATCTGATGTTCATAATGGAATTGCAGAACTCTTAGGTAAATAAGATCTTAAACTGGACACTGTCTTTTGAAAGGAAACAGGAAAAAGTTAATTGTCCTCATAATTAACCAAAATGGTAATACTTCAAGCTGGAAGTTTATCTGGATTAATCCACATAAAATGTGTTTATTTTAAAACTTGTGGGCTCATTTGGAAAGGAGCTTTATGTAAAGTTATGCAGGAACTTCTGTTTGCCCTAGGAGATGCTGCTGTCATTCACTGGTCTGCTATGCCATGTGGGTCAGCTCCCTGACCAGACGTGGAACTCATGCCACAGTGGCTGGCAGTAGCTTGATATCACTGAGACTTTAACCCCTGTGACAATGTGTCATTCACATTCATTCTGCTTAATAAGCAGAGTGTAGCTGTTTTTCCTTTTAGAAAGCACTGCCAGCACGACTACCATTCTCCCTTCAGTGCTAAAATAGCAGACATTCTGCTTTGTCCCTTCACCAGTGAGCTAGACTGTTCCTCATAATTTGTTGAAAACGAATTGGGGGTTTCCCTTCTTTTTTTCTCAGGTAGAACTGGGTACATCAATACTGTCCACATAGTGTATCCCTGAAATATATTGAATTAATGAAAAACACAAAATGAGGGTTTATCTGTAAAGCCAAGAGCTAGATCTCACATACTAAGATTATTATATGACAAGGACTTAAGGTATTAGTTGCCAATTTGAGAATAGGCTGCCTTTGTAGTATTAGTCGTTCATTGTAATTCCTAGTCTCCTTTGGTTTTGCTTTTGGAGATAGTTTTGAATAAATTTACTGATTAGTGTAAGCTTTCACTTGAATTGTTTTCCCTTTAATATAGTCATATTTATTGAAAATTAAAAGCTGTTTTTTTCTTTTGAAAGTGAATGGAAAGACTGATACAGCATTAGAAGCAACTCAGCTCTTTCTAAAGCTTTTGGATTCCCCAAATAGAGAAGAATTTAGAAGACTATTATATTTCATGGCAGTTGCAGCACGTCCTTCTGAATTTAAATTACAGAAAGAAGTAAGTCTTTTTGTCTAGCCATTAATTGTATTCCATATTCTTAATACTTACAGGATCTGTGTCAGATTATTCCATCTTCAATATCAAGTATGCTGAAATGGATAATATTTAGCATTGTCTTTTATATTAAGCTTCTTAAAAATATACATACTGTAGGGTATGTTTTATTTTATAGAGTGACAATCGAATGGCTGTGAAAAGGATATTCTCAAAAGCTATTGTGGACAATAAAAATTTATCCAAAGGCAAAACTGATCTTCTGGTGCTTTTTTTAATGGATCATCAAAAAGATGTTTTTAAGGTAAAACTCTGAAAGTAATTAAGTTGAATTTATGTAATAGATCACTAGATTAAAATGTTTTTGAATAATGTCCCACATCCATTCTTTTTCTTAAGATTCCTGGAACACTTCATAAAATTGTCAGTATTAAGCTCATGGCCATTCAGAAGGGAGGAGATCCAAACAGAGACACAGGTAATCTGAAAAATATTATTTTCATGATTTTCTAAAAGTAAAATCTTGGTGTTTATTGAAAGTGTCTTCATAAATAATTGATGCTGTAATCTTAATTCTAAATAACCTCCTCAGTTATCCAGACTTAAGAGTGTCTCCATGTATAAAGTAACTTTACTGAACAGTGCTCAGCATCTTCTGTGCATTTTACAAAATGGGAAAGAAAAAGATAAATAGAAAATAGAGCTTGATTTTGCTAATTATTTCTGAGGAATAGATTTATTAACTGATTTTTTTTTGCTTTTAAATTTTAAGGATATATTTATTGCCAGAGAATTAATCAAAGTGACTATTCTGATCATACACAGAAGACAACCAAAGATCAGCTAATGGATTTACTAAAGACTATTGATGGGGATTCAAAACTTTCTTCCAAAGAGAAGAAAAAATTGCTAGGTCAGTTCTATAAGTGTCACCCAGATATTTTTATTGAATATTTTGGGGACTGAATTTCTAATGTCTGTATATAACTTGTTTATTTTAAAAATAAATTATGTATCATATTCAATTGTATTTCTAAAATTGAAAATTATAAATATAAAACTCAATAAAAACCTCTTTTTTATAACGTTGTCTGAAACTGAATATTAAGTCAGATGGTATAGCGATGTTAAGCATTGACCTCTTAGGTGAGTTGATTTATAATTATGCACAATACTTTATAGGTCATAGGAACTTAAATGATATGATATTGCAGTATTTATATAAGAAAATATTAAACAGTAAGGAAGTCTGTAATTACATGTTAAGAAGAGTATGCTTTATATCTTGAAAGGTACTCCTTCATACAAGATAGAAGCTTACACGTTAATAAAGTGAATTTGTTCATTACCATAAACTGTAGACAGGTTAGAAATTGAACTGTCATGATACCTTTGAAAACTCCAGCATCTTTTCTTGTGGAAAATTTCAAACATATGTCTAAGTGGGGAGAACAGAATAATAACCTTCATGTACTTCAACAGTTGTCACCTCTTGGCCAGTCTTCTTTTATCTGTATTCTCACCCATTCCTTTCTTCCACCCCAGCAAATTTCAGTTATCACTTCATCTATAAAATTTCTGTATGTATGGTTAAAAGATAAGAACATTAAAAACATAACCACAATATCAATATCACAAATCCACAGTTCCTTAATAGCAAACATGCAGTCAGTGTTCAGATATTCATATCTCAAATGATTTTGACAATTTATTCAAATAAGGATCCCGGGGCCTCCCTGGTGGCGCAGGGGTTAAGTCTCAGCCTATCACGCTATAGCCAGCTACTACAACATGAGTCTGATCTCCAGCCAGGGAGCTGACCCACATGGCGCAGCAGACCTCTCCTGTCCTACCCGCTGCTCCCCTCAGCAGTGTATTTCAGTAGATCTGCCTGTTCTGCTCCCCACGCTGTCTCTGGTGAGTCCTCTCATCCCCTGCACCTCTGGCCTACACCCCAGTTCATAAATAAATTTAAAAAATTAAAAATCTTAAAAAAAAAAAAGGGATCACAAAAGGTCCATATATTACAGTTTGTTACATACTTCTTAAGTTTCTATCTGTAGGTTCTTTCCTGTCCCTCTGCCCTCCTCCATTTCCATTTCTTTCTCTCCCTCTTGTAGATAAGCTTGGTCAGTTCTTGTTTACTACAGTCTGGATTTTGCTAATTGCAAGACTTTGCTATCCTTTATCATGTTCTCTGTGTCCGGAATTTCTTGTCACAAAAGCTAAAAAACAGTTTTTATCCAAGTTAGCGATTATTTTGGAACTGTTACACCATCAAAATATATTCAGTAAAATAGACGAGATGATACAAACACAATATACTTTGACATCATTTATTCTTAAAATGATAAAGATTAAAATGAGTCTGAATTTTGTTTCTTATTTTTGTATAGAACTGGGGTGTAGGCCAGAGGTGTGGAGGTTGACAGGAATCACCAGAGACAGTGGGAAGCGGAACAGGCAGATTGGATTGACTATAATGCACTGCTGAGGGGAGCAGTAGGGAAGACAGGAGAGGTCTGCAGCACCAAATATGCTCATACGTGGGTTAGCTCCCTGGTGGGTGAGAGGGGAGAAGATAGGGTTGGAACTCAGAACATAGTGCTGAGACTTAATAGTGCTGAGGCTTAACCCCTAGGCCACCAGGAAGGCCCAAAATGAGTCTGAATTTTGTCTTTTAAGACTTTTCAGTTATTAAAATAATATTTTTGTATACTATATATCAATTTTTAAAAAATATTTATTAATGCATACAAGCTGGGTTACAGGCCAGAGGCGTGGGGTGGCGAGAGGGTTCACCAGAGACAGAGTGGGGAGCAGAACAGGCAGATGGACAGAAATACACTGCTGAGGGGAGCAGCGGGCAAGGCAGGAGAGGTCTGCCACGACGTGTGGCCGTCGAACTTGTGTCACCACTGCCGACAGCTCCACAGCGCAGTGCTTAACCACTGTGCCACCAGGGAGGCCCAATATATATCAATTGTAATTAAGGTACAGTTGACATTACTTTCTGGTATACAGCTTATAGTGATTTGATATTAGTATATACTGCAAAATGATCACAAGTCTAGATAATACCCATCATCATATATAGTTAGAAAAAAAATTCTTATGAGAGCTTTTACGACTATTTGTAACTTTTGAATGTACATTACAGTTTTAACTATAGTTGCCATGCTGTACATTATATCTCATGACCTATTTTATAACTGGAAGTTTATACTTCTTGCTCCCACCCTGACCATACTTCTGGAAACCAATCTGTTCTCTGTGAACAAGAATTACTGGCTTGTCCTTTTTCTTTTTTTAGATTCCATGTATAAGTGAGCTCATAGGGTATTTGCCTTTCTCTGACCTATTTCACTTAACAGAGGTGGACCTTGAGGACATTATGCTGTCTCAAATAGCAAGATTTCATTTTTTTAATGACTGAATAATATCCCATTGTTTATCTCTACCTGGACTTCTAATGAGAATTAGGGAAAACTAAAATAATCCTCCACTTATAACAGGAATACAGGGGAACCAAACAAGAGAAAGACACTCAGTGCGGAAGGGGGAGGATAAGGGCTCAAAATGGGGTAGAAAAGAGCATAAGGGACTATGGTGATGGGTCACAGGTGAATTGGTGGTGGGTTGCCCAAGGGGAATATACAATGTAAAAGATATAAATAAAAAAATAAAAATTAAAAAAAAGGTTATATATAACTAATACTGAGTAATCTACAAAGGGAAGTTTTAAAAATTATATTTTAAAAATTGTATTTATTTTTAAAATTATATATTTAAATATAAAAATTTTTTAAAAATTTAAAAATTATTTTAAAAAATTATATTTTAAAAATTATATTTTAAAAGGACAGGTTAGGAAAAGGAGAAAAAAGAGAGACAACTGCGTAGACACAGGTGGGAAGTGTTGGGAGGAGAGCTGCCAAATGGAAGAAAGCTAAGGACTCATGAAGTCAATTCTTATAAAATGGAATAACCGCCAGTTGTTTGGTTTTGCTGTTTTGTTTTGTTTTTTTCATAGTTAAGGGAAGGCAGCTCTATAACATGAATGAAAGAGAGAAGACAGTTCATGGTTTAGGTGTGGGAAAGTTTTTAGAAATAAGCTACTGAAAATGTGGTGAGACTGTAATTGGCAGAGCAACTGTATGCACTGTCCCATTTACAACCTTTATTTTGCACATTATTGAATGCCATGATATTTGACAACCAAAACTAACATATCTTCAGGAGAAGGCAGAACTAACTGCTTAGTTACATTCATGATCCTAGAAGCAGCAGAATTCTAAAAATAATTTCATGGGAAATACATTTTTTTTAATTTTGTTTTTAATAGAAAGAAAAGGGGGATTTATTGAAATACACTGATAAGAGAAGCACTGGGGGCAAGGCAGGAGAGGTCTGCCACAGGGAAGTACACCAGTAAAGCTACAGTTTATCTCAAACTTTGTAAGCAATAATAGAATTTAATTTTAAGAAAAAAGTTGGTCATGCTTTTTGCAAACATTGTTTTGAAAGTTTTAAACTGCACGATCCTTTTCCGGTTCATAAACATGATGATTGGGTGTCCACACGGTTGTGTGAGATGTGCCTCCCTTAAACCTTGTTATGACGCCAGCACATTACCCTTCTGACGTGAAAAAAAAGAAAAGTTTTAAAACTGCAAATCCAGTGCTACCCTGAGTGCTTTTAGCAATCCTCCTGTGTTACTAAAACTGTCAGTTGCTGTTTGCCTCATTCGTCCACGGTGCCCTTGTGGGGACCCATGCCACTTACACACCTGAAGCCTAGGTGAGTGTAGGTTTCCTCATAAGCCTACCTGAGGAGACCAGGGCTAAGCACTGAAACAGGGACAGCCTGGAGGCTAATGAGACTGCACAGAAGCTTGGCAATTTTGTTCCATGTAGAAAAAACTATGAGGAAACAGCAACTGAAAAAAATGTAGAAAGTAGTCTGCAGTGTAGAGAGAGGAGGGAAGTAGACTGCAGCAAGAAGCAGAGATGATGAGGGAAATCGTGTGTGTCCTGGGGAGATGATGGAGTAGCTGATTATAAATATATAAGAGCAGCTGCCAGCTTTCTCCTTCCAAAACCCTATGTAACCTTAAAAAAAACAAAAACAAAAAAAACCCTATGTAACCTTCAAGTAAACTCCCTTTATCTTTAAGTAATTTGAGTTTCCTGTCCTTGTAACCAAAAGCCAACTGGAAGATGTGTTAATATATTCTTAGTACTTAAAGGAAACAATGCAAACTATATAAAATGATTACACATAAAAACTATTCCATATCAAGTCAGTGGCTTTGGTATTGTCACAATGTTACAGGGCAGAGAGAGGGGAACCCCAGAACCCCCAAACCTGCCCGTTCTAAATGGGTTCTGCCATCCGCTGCATCAGGACAAAACACATAAGACCTTAAGTGGAAAAGAAATTTTAATACAATTAGTATTAGCGAAAATACAGAAAAGACAAAGAATATAGTTTCTAAACTAAGCACCCAAAGTTACCCATCACCTCGTGGGCAAAAGTCCACCCAAATGGGATTGGCCCAAGGCAAGACCTGAAAGCCTGCCACAAGTCTAAAACACCTTTCGGCAGGGACCCATAGAAAAGGGTCAGAAACAGCCAGACAATTTTGGGAGGAAAAGGACAAAATCAAAATCAACGTTGCCATTGTCACCTCCCCATGGGCCTCTCACCCACATCTGTTTCAATCAGTTCAGGCTAGTACAGCTTTCTCACATGTCTCTCTGCTCCTTGTTCTTCTGGCTCTCCATCCTGCTTCCTTTCTTCCTTTCTCTCCTGTCTTCTTATCTCTCCTGCTCAGCTCCACCCTCCCTTGGGTGGGGCAGGGAACCTGGAACACTCCCCTTTCCTAAGGACCACCCTTTTACAAAATGCCCTCTCCATAAGTGAAAATGCACTAATCCTTCAAGGAAGATAGGGAACTTTCACAAGGGTAATGGAAGTGGGCGGTACATGCTGCCAGGAAGATGATTCTAGCCTGGCTGCAGATCAGAATCATGTGGAAGGCTTAAAAATTCCTGCCTGGCATCACTGAGGCCGAGTTGTGCTGTGACCGTAATCACAGCCGCTGCTGCTGGTGCTTTTCACCCTAGTAGCCACCACGAGTTCTTGTCTCGTGAAGCCGTAAAAAGGAATTCATAGACTTTTGAATAAGCAAGCAGAGAGAAGCAAATCTTGTTTAAGAAAGAAAATAAAAGCTTATTTAGGAAAAAAAGACAAAAAGTAAAGACTCCCAGGTAAAAGTTACCTGGGAGGGGCAGAGAAGCCATTATGGAGTTTTGGTTTCGGATTATATACTTTCTTTCCCCCATTATTCCAAATTCCATCAGTCTCTCTATGGTTGGTTAGTTCTCAGTGATCTCACCTAATCTGCTCCTGTACTGGAGAATTTTCTGCATCACAACCCTTATCTTTTGCATATCTTTGGTCTCTCAGTGGTCTCACTTAATCTGCTCTTGTGCTGGATTACAACCCCCATCTTTTTGCATACTTCCTGTATCTTCCTCTTCTTCCTCCATTTGTTGCCCTTATCTTTTAAATTCTTTAATTTCCCGGAGGTCCCTGCTCTCTGAACCTGAAGTTGCCTAATTATTGTAACTTGCCCTATTTCTCATCACCCCCACAGTTAGGAAACCCCACCCCCAGGAAATTCTAAGGTGTGGTCAGGGTTGAGAACCACTCACCTAGAGAGGTTTGTCTGGACCCAGAAATGAGTACTGGATGTTTTCTTTTAGAATGTTAGTTCCAGTTGAGTATCTTAAGGATTTTCATTCTCGTGTTCTCTCTCTCTCTTTCTCATCTTTAAGAAAAAAATACTTAAATGTGATAGTGAAGGTGGTGGTGTACTGTACTTGGCCTTGTAGAGCACTCAAGCTGCAGTACTGCAATACTTAAAAGACTAACTGCGCACATGTGATCTACTTACAGTGTTTCAGAGCACTAAATCCACTCTATCTCGTTTTGTTCTAGTTATTAAATTTGACAAGTTTTACAGGTTATAGGTAGGAGACTTGATTATTACCTCCATCTTAAGGCAAACATGATTTATGCTCAGTTTTAAAAGCATTTTTACAACTCAAGTTACCAGTCACTTGGCTTTTATTTTTTAAGATTAGGCACAAAAACTAATTTTTTTGTGTAGTTCGTTATCTTACTGCTACGGTTTGAGAAATGGATGGTTTTCTTGGAGCTGCAACTAGTCTAGAGCCAGATAATCAAGGTTACAATCTCCACTACCTGGCATAGAGGAAGGTGAGGTTCCAAAACGTGCTTGTCTTAACATGTTATTTTTCCTTTCCGGAACATAAAATGCTCCGAGTGCTCATTGTATTTATGAGCTACCTAAACCAGCTCAACCCTCATGGGAACCGTATGTCCCCTTGCCTTCCGTTTTTTAAGGTTGTAAGTGTAGCGATCACTTAGATAAAAGAGATGAGCCCCAAACTAAGCGGAGTCCCTGCCATTAAAGCGAGGCTCGCTTATTTAGGCGGTGGGCATGACTTTTTTTAACAGCCAAAAGGAAGGGAGGGGAGTAAACGATGTGCAGCTACACGACACAATATACAGTTTAAGTTTAAGAACTCGGGCCGGACAGGCGTTGAACGCGGCGGCTGCCTTTCCGTTTTCCTACCTGACTTCGTGTCATTTCTACCGCTGCGTCGCTCTCCCTTGGCCGGCTACCGCCGCGGTGCCCAGAGGTGAACACCGGCCCCGCCTCCTGGCCTTCCGTACGAAAACATGGCGCCGCCCTGCGTTGAGCGGTAGCGGGCAGGCTACGAGCCACCGCCCACTGAGCAGCCCCATTACGGCGGCGAGGACCTTCGTCTCCGGCTCTTCTTACAGAAGCATGGCGCCTCCCGGGATCGAGGAGCTTCCCCCGGCCCAGGGGCACCCCGCCAGCCATCCGTACGGAAACATGGCGCCGCCCTGTGTGGGGCGGTCGCTTCCCGGATTAGCGCTGCCACCTCTTCCCGACGCTGAGCAGCGACCCAGTGGCCGTACCCACCCCAGCCGGGCGGGGAGGACGGCGCACCGCGGGGCAAGGGATGCATCCTCTGAGAGGCAGAGGCTGAACCGCCCCGGCCCGCCGCGCACCGCTCCCTGCCTCCGCCGGAGCCGGGCCGCGTCTGATTCCCGGCCGGAACGGCAGGAGGGAAAACGCCGACTCCGCGGCAGGTGAGGGCGCGGAGAGCCGCAGCCCCACGGGGCTCGAACGGGAGGCGCGAGGTCGAAACCACAGGCATTTCTTCGCCTTTTCCCTGCGGGTCGGATCCTGGTGATGAGGAGGCGAGGAAGAGGCAGGGACTGCGAGCTGGTTGAGGGGTAGGGCGGCCTTTGTCCCACTCTTCGAGGCCATTCTTAGGCGAGTCCCCCTTCCCCCTTCGCTTCCATCTCTTGCTGCAAGCCGGGCCACTCCCTCGCCGGCCCAAACTGTTGTTTACAACAGAATCTGAGCCTGAGAGGGAGTGGCACAGAGTGCCAGAAGAAGTCATTCCGGCGTCGGGGGACAGCCCCTTTCTTTCATGAAAGACCCTTTCCGCTGGGAAGTCTCGTGTCCATCCTGGATCCGGCGTGCAGCTCGAATAGTCTGTCTTCTAGACCAGTTTGGGGATCCTCCCACCCGCGCTCTTTTTAGGCATAGTAGGAGTTGGTGATTGTTGAATGAATGAGCTCTCTGTAAGCAATTTAATGGTGCCTCGCTGCATCCTATAGCCCTATAATTACAGTTGTCATTTGTGGAAAGCTTGTTGAGTGCCAGCTGCTTATGCACACTGTCTTTTCATCTTCTCCCAAACCGAAGAGGTAGCTAGCTAGCTGCATTTTACAGATGAGGATGCTGAAGTTACACAGCTAGTAGAGTCAGAATTGGATCCCAGGTGTGTCTGAGACCAACGCCCATGCCTCTCACATATAACGACATCCAGAGATCACACAGCTGTCAACAAATACTTAGCGGGATCCCTTGGTGGTGGTGGGGGGGATGTATTTGTATGTGTAGCGCACGTGTGGGGAATCTGGTAGACATTGGCTCTTCAGACGTTAAAAATCTAGGTAAAGAATAAATTAAAAAAAAACTAGCAGTTTTACAATCTGGCTCCCAGCCCATCATTCTATCTTCACCACCCACCCCTTGTTCTTTACTTCATTTTCCAATGCTTTCACTTGTGTCCTCTGAGTAATATGCCCGCCTCTTCACCTCTTCTACCCCTCCAGATAGTTTTTTCTTTGGGTGAAATCGTACTCTTCTCAAAAAGACTAGCTCAAATATCACCTTCTCTGGGAAGGATAGCCCAACCTCTCCCAGGTAGAATTAGTTTCTCCCTTTGCTCTATTCCCTTAGTGATTTTGTAATGGCAGTAAACTTAAGTTTCACCATGGTTCCTTATAAGCATGTCTGTCTCCCCTCTAGACCATGTCTTTTATCATTCTGTTCCTATTTAAATAAGTATATTTTGATGGGATTTAAGGCAGCCATGAATGGCAGGTGTCTAGTAACCAGTTCACCAGACCTTAGAGAAAGTGCAGACACTGGTGAAGTTGGAGAAATGTCCTGGGAGGGGGCAATCTTAAAAGCAGGGGTTAATGTACAAAGCTGAGTATCAGAGATGTGGAAATCCTGCCTTTCCTCACTGCGCAGAAAGAGTTACTTCATTCTGAGCTCATGCTCAGCATGTGAAGAGGATAAAATTAGAAGTGTTTTTATTCCGCCTTTCTGATAGGATATGCTGGTAATGTTATGTTTTGGATCTTGGAGCATTTCCAGAGCCTAATAGGATTTAGGACAGAAAGGAGAGGGTTGTCTGGAGAGGGATGTTGAATGATGAAGTGGGTTTAGGAAGGGAAAAATACATTAAAGTAACGTCATGTTAATAATACAGACCTGGAAATGTCCATTCCAGTAACTTCATTCTGTTTAAGGAGGTCTCTGAAATTTCAGATAATTGTATCAAGTGATTTTATTCTCTCTAATGTGCAGGAGAGTCTGCCAAATCTCCCGGGAGCAGTAGACATTTCTTTTGATCTCTTGATTACCTTCCAGGTGTATAATAAAGTCTAATTAGTGTTTATGAAAATGTTTTGTGATCTTCAAGTGCTATTATTATAAATGCTAATTATTTTCAGTATTGTAAAGTCAGAAACATTTTATCTTTCTTCTCCCTTAATTAGAATCACCTTAGAAATAGATTACACTAGGGGGAAAAAACTAGGAAAATATATATATATATTTTTTATTTATACATACAAGCTGGGGTACAGGCCAGAGGCGTGGGGCGGCAAG
Organism: Scalopus aquaticus; assembly: GCA_004024925.1. NCBI lineage: Eukaryota > Metazoa > Chordata > Mammalia > Eulipotyphla > Talpidae > Scalopus > Scalopus aquaticus. The sequence goes on along the minus strand of PVIJ01001226.1, from coordinate 109,404 downwards.
AGGGTTCACCAGAGACAGAGCGGGTAGCAGAACAGGCAGATCAGAAATACACTGCTGAGGGAGCAGCAGGCAGGCAGGAGAGGTCTGCTGCACCATGTGGGATTCTCCCTGTCCGGGTGTCGAACTCGCGTCACCGCTGCAGACAGCTCCACAGCGCAGCGCTTAACCACTGCGCCACCAGGGAGGCCTGGAAAATATTTTTAACAAAAATTTTTACAGTAAATAAGAAGCAAATCTTCCAGACCTTTGTTAACTGACCCAAACCAAAGTCTTAAGTGTTACTTCTGTTCTAATCAGCAACTAAAAAAAATTAAAACCCCACCCAACCAACCACAATTTGATGGTTGTTTGTAACTTCCTACTCACCATTGTTTCCTGCTGACTGGCAAGGAGTTAATAAAAATATTTGTCCCACACATTCCTCTCAAATGCTTCATAAAATATTCTTTCTGCTATCTATCACCTCCAGGTAATAGGATCAGAGGGATCCAACTGCTCAGCCCTGAGTTGCAAGCCTGATAGAAAAGCATTATTTCCTTTTGGCTCTCAGGAATGAAAGTAAAGAATTGAAGAATTTAATCACTCTGATTAAAATAGGAGCATGCAGTATATAATGTTATTTTTTTTTAACAGTTTAGGGCTCGATGTTCTTGTGACATGGTAGTCAAGAACAGGACAAAAATATTCAAACCCAGGCCTCACTGGTAGTGCAGGGCTCACGTCTTAGCACTAGCAAGCCATCGCCAGCCACTGTGGCCTGAGTTCCATCCCCAGCCTGGAAGCTAGACCCAGGCTGGCACAGCAGACCTCTCCTGTCTGGCCCGCTGCTTGCCTCAGCAGTGTGTTTCAGTAGAACCACCTGTTCTGCTCCCCCCTCTGTCTCTGGTGAATCCTCTTACCCACCCCCCAGCACCTCTGGCCTGTACCTCATATGTATGTATGCATAAATAAATTAAATAAATCTTTAAAAAATATTCAAACTTATTATGCTATCTGAGGACAAGTCTATAAATTTGAAAATAACAAGTGTCATTTTATAGGTATTTGTTCAATCGATGGAGTGGAATAGTATGGCTAGATAAGTTCTTAGCTAGTTTATTTCATGGACAAGAAATCTGAAACTCAAAGAAATGAAATGATTTGCCTAGAGTCACACAAGTGGGAACATTTTGGTTCACCTTTTTTTTTTTTCTGTTCCTAGGAAAGTGGATAAACTTAGCTGAGAATGTCTGAAAACTTTGACAAGTCCAGTAGAAATGAAGCAGGAAACTCAAAATCAAGTGATTCTGAGCAAGACCTTGAAGATGCCGTGGAAGGTTCTGATGACGCTTTACAGAAAAAAGTAAAATCTGGTTCTCCTAGCACCCAAAGGCCTCACTGTAAGCAAATTTGATTTTGGTTAGAAGCAAGTCATTTTCAAATGATAATTTTATAAGGCTTCCTTGTATATGCGGCCTGGAGCTAGGTTCTAACAGTATGATAACATTGTCAATAATTAACATGAAAGAACAGCAGCAGTTTCTCAGCTGGCATCCTAGTTACTTATGGGTTTTTCAGTTACATGAATGAAAAATTTAGAACAATATCCGAATGTTCCTGCTTCCTCTGGACTCAATGACAGTCCAACTCTCTGAAGGGGTGGGAGAAATAGGAGGGTGGAGTGCAAATTGCAGCTTTAATTAATGTGTTTGAAAAGTCTGAGGCAGATTCCAGCCAGGACTGTGCTTGTGCAGGTTTAAAAAAAAAGGTTTTTGAAAGTGAGTGAGTTCACCACACCCTGATTTCATTGCCTGGGGGCTTAGTTCCCACAGTTTGAGGGGATTCAGTTTGCTGAATGTGTGTGGTGAAGTCATTTCAGATCCCTGGCAGGGAACAGGCCAGTTGATGAAAGGGTGGCAATTTCCATACTTATTTCCAGCAGTTGCACCAACTCATGTCTTTTATTAAGAAGACTTAAGCTTTTTGAAGTGAATCCAAGAATGAAAGTTTTAAGAGGGAGAGTCACAGTCTAAGAATGTCAATGTTGATGTTATCTCTTTAGAGTATAGATGATCAGTAACTCTTCATATTTGGAAGACGTTCAAACATTTTGGGGTTTGAGATGTATTCTTTGCAAAATGATCAAAGTCCTTCCCAGGTAATTTATTAGAAAACACAGTATTCTTACAGCCAACATTAGTGGTCTATTAGCACATAGATTTTAATGAATACACTACTAGGCAGTAGTGTTCAGGGAGCATGCCATTAATAGCATAGCCTATCATGCATGTGTTAGAACATGGACTGTTAGAAAGCTTCAGTTTTCTCGTTTTTTTAATGAGGAAAATATACTTATCTCTTAGGGTGGTTATAAAGATTAAGTGAATAGATCCCAGTCATCCTTAAATACAAATGGGTGATACTGCCTTTCTACATTTCTAAGGCTCAGGACTAAAGTGTCCGTATTTTTGGTGTCTGTATTCAATCAGTCAATTGATATTTTTTGAGTGCATACTGTGTATCAGGGATCCAGCAGTGAACTGGCTCCTTATGGAGTTTGCAGTCTAGTGAGGAAGGTAAAGTAACAATTTTCAAATGGTATAATAATTTTACCCTTATTTCATCAAGACTCATCTTATAGGCTGTTTGGGTGACATCTGCCATTTGTCCTCCACAAATATCCACTAATTTGTGTGACTTTAAGCATCTCTTTAGAGTGTACCAATTTCTCAGATTCCAGAACACCTTAAGTAGGAAAAAGGTAGAGTATGGCCATTCTAAATGAGACATTCATTTTATTTTGAAATCTATTCACTGAAATCTGTCTCCCAAAGAACACGTTTAATTTTATGTGGTTTTCAGTTTCTCTGATGGCATCCGTACACAAATGTAACAAAATTTAGCAATAGCTTCAGCTTTATTCACAGTAAAATAAATCCCAGCGCAAAACACATGTAACATTACATTTTTCAGGTGTTATATCTCAGGTTCTCCTTGTTGAGGTGAAGCCATGTTGCCAACCAAACTGCATCTTTGTAAGTTTTCACAAATGAATTGGTAAATTTGAGAATTTTCAAAAAATTAAAAACCCCATTCCACAACCCTATAATTAGCATGCAATGAACACTTCCTGTGTTTGTACATCTGTAACATTTTCTGATGGTATCTTAAAATTGTAGCTTTATCTTTGTTGATCTGCTGTACCTTCCATTAATCTGATTTTAAATAGTTTCTAACTTGGACAGCTCCCGAAAACTTTCTTCCTGGTTGTCTGATGTTCTCAGCACTTGGTACAAGTTGTTTTGCCCCTAATAAGATATAGGGGAGCAAGCATCTGCCACCCCAAAATGTATTTTTCAGCAAAAATTTGATTTCATGGGCTGTGAACTTGCTTTTGAAAAATTTATTTACATTTAAGAACATATACTGAGAAGACATAATGTTATCTCTTTTCTAAGAAGGCAGAACTTAAACCTGCATACTTTTGGCTACTGAGCCTCCCTAAATGACCTCCCCTTCCAAACCACCAAATTCTTCAGCCTTAGTGAAGGTTTTAAGATAGCATTTGAAACTACTTAGTCATGCTGGGTTTCTCGCATGTATACAGGAGCCATAAATGTTGTTATTATTAAATTTATTTTTGACTTTTTTTCCCTCTTATCAATCTATCAGAAGCCTGTTTGATTATTTAGCAGTTTAAAAGGAACCAGAGAAGTACAGGATAATTTCCTTTACACCCGACAAAGGTCAAAACACTGAAAATACACTTGCCTTGAATTTGTTTGTTTGTTTGTTTGTTTTTAAAGATTTATTTATTTATACATACAAGCTGGGGTACAGGCCAGCGGCATGGGGCGGCGAGAGGGCTCACCAAAGACAGAGTAGGGAGCAGAACACACTTGCTTTGAATTTGTAAGAGTCTCATCTTTCATAGACCAGCTTTCATTCTTTATCTTCTTTTTGCATATTAGGAAACAATGGCCCTGGAAGATTTAAGTGACTTGTTCCAGGTCACATTAATAAAGTCTAGAAGAAGCTGAATTTTTTCCTAATTTGTTTCTTTTTGCTTCGTTACATGACTAGACAGCATATAGATTGTGTCTATTTATTATAATCTAGATGCCTAGAAATGTTGACAAATAGTAAATTTTCTGAGAGAACTTGTTTCTTTTATAAATTGAAGATAAGACATTTGAATATTTTTGTGAAACCAAGGTTAAAACAAAGCTTGGAAACTTTAATAACAATCTCTGTATTTCTTTTTAAGAGATTAGGACTTGATAGAGTTTAATAACTCCTGATATTTAATATTGTAATCACAGTGAGAATTCTGTTTCTTGATAAATGATAACAGAAAATACTAACTTGAAGAATATATATTTCCCCTATACCCCAATACTGTCAAAAAATTTGTGTAACCCATGATTACAAAGGTTTTTGCCTGTATTTTCCTCCCAGAAATTATATCGTTTTAGCTCTTATATTTATGTCTGCAGTCCATTTTGAGTTAGTTTTTATCTTGTGAGTGAACAACTGAGGATCATTCCTTTACATGTAGATATCTAAACATTCCAGCACCATTAAATATAACAAGTGATCTTTCCTTACTGATTACATGTAGATATACTTGTGTGAGTGTCTGTGTAGACTCTGTTCAACTCAATTGATATGTGTATCTATCTAGCCATTCTAGCCAAAACACACTGTCTTGTTTATTATAGCTTTATAGTAAGTCTTGAAACCAGTTAAACCAGTTAAAAACCAATGTTTTTCTTCTTTTTCAAAACTATCTTTGGCTTTTTGGCAATTTCAACAAAAAGTTTGGTGGGATTTTGATTGGGACGGTGTTTTATCAAATTAATTTACTTATTACACTTAATCAATATCCATGAAGCAAATTTATTTATTTATTGCAAATTAATATTATCTGGAAATGGGCAGCTCTCCTGCCAGCCTATGACTAGGCAGGTGTTTCTTTTCACAAATCTTTTCCCTTTTGCAAAACGGGAGCAGCTGCTCTCCTGCCCACCTGTGACTATGCAGATACCTCTCCTTTTCTTTCTCCTTTTCCTAATAAACCTGTCCTTTTAAAATGTTAAAAAAAAAAATCTGGAAATATTGAGGAGACTTTTGTGAGTTCTCCCAACTTCCCCTTATGTGACCAAATAAGATTTTTTACCAGATAGAATATGACTACAACTTAGATTTGGTTCCTTTTTTTTTTTTTTCACAAAGGCAAAAGAAGAGGGAAAATAACTTTCCACTACCCTAAGAAAGTCTTTACAGTTATTAAACCCTGTGCAAACCAATGACATTATTTCTCTCATTTTAGGCCAGATCATATCTCCATCACATAAAATTAATATAGTCACCTTCTGGGCCAGTGCTTTTGAAAGTATGGCTTCTGGGACTATCAGAATCAACTGGAGACTTCAGAAATGCATGTGCTCCCACCCCCCCCACCCCCGACCTGCCAGTTATTGACTGAGAGTGGGTCCCAGCAATCTGGTTCCACAACCCCTCCATCTGATTCAAATAATCACTAAAGAATTGCTGACGGTAATTTTCTTAATGCCTTTATTGAGGTACAACTAATATACAAAAAAAAAAAAAAAAACCAAAACCCTATATATTCTCATAGACTTTTTAAGAATATGAATTATTTGTTCCTTGGCTCAGAACACCTGTGGAAATTTGTATGAGAACTTTCTGGAAGGTAAATCTGAAGCTTTAGAATAAGATGGGTGGGGAGACCAGTTATGAGGCTGTCTCAACAGCCGACACAGATGTAAAATCCTCAAAACTTGGATAGCAGGGCAGTAGAGAGGGAGAATCAGAGATGATTATGAAGCTTTGATTCAGTGGGCCTCATTCTAAAAAATTCTTTGATTTGCTCATGGATCAGCTTCCGAATTCTCTTATTTTGTCTTAGTGTCCTCCGTGGAGTAATGGTTTAAGTGTGCTTTAAACAGCACCCTGAAGTATTTGTTGCTATTTAGAGAGACTCAGCCATGACACAGTGTTAGTGGTGGTACAAATGATAAACTGCTGTTAGAAGCAAAAGAGGGAATCCTAAAACTGGGTCTCATTTTTTGATTTAAGATAAACAGGAGTGAAAGGGATTAGGAAAGAAACCCTTGGTGTACTGGGGAAATGTTTGTCTCTAAAAAGTTTTTCTACATCTCAGTTTACTATAAGCACTTTTCACTGACTGGTCTTAGTAAAAAAGAAACACAAAACAGATATTTTGTGTATTGTGAATGATCTCTGCTTTTAGGATTTCAAGCTTAAAAGAAAAAAATAAGTATGACATAAGTGTTATTATACTGTTGAAAATTGCCCAAATATTTTCATAAATAAAGCCTTAACCAAAATGATTCGCTGGCACCAGAACCACTGCCTTCTCCTTGTTTTGACAGAAATTTTTTAACACAGAGAAGCAGATCTCTTACCCTGGGTTTTCGTTACAGCTAGTCCTCCTCGATTTGTGACTGTGGAAGAGCTTCTCGAGACTGTGAAGGGAGTCACTAACATGGCGCTAGCCCATGAAATTGTGGTAAATGGAGACTTTCAGATTAAACCAGTTGAATTACCAGAGGACAGGTAAGGTGGCTATTGAACAGTCTCATTTGGTAGAACACCACCATTTCCCAATTCCAGAAATGTTTTCTTTCCTGGATGTCAGTATATTCAAATGTATATTTCTTTTTTGTATGTTGTTGCCAAATATATATATATTTTCATACTAGGAAATCACTGGAGTTGGAAAGTGGATCTCTGGACCACTGATATTTCAAAATGTAAATACATGGTCTTGAAATCTCCCTATTCCATAGGACTTAGCTGCTTCATTTTGTGCTTTCATTGCTTTGTTTTATTCATTTCTTTGTAACTCTTACATTGTACTGCAGTTGTTAGTTTACTTTTGTTCTTCACCAGATTGTAAACTCTACAAGACAAAGACTGTGCATTATTCTTTGTATCCCTAGCACCAGGTCACACTGAATCTAAAACTGTTGATTGTAAGGTGTGCCTTTTAAAATGTATTGTCATAAGAAAGAAAAAACATTGCCTGTTATAATTGCAAAAATGTCATGAAAAACACTGATTCTTTTTTTTTTTTTTTTAAGATTTACTTATGCATACAAGCTGGGCTGCAGGCCAGAGGTGTGGGGCAGTGAGAGGGTTCACCAGAGACAGAGTGGGGAGCAGAACAGACAGATCAACCGAAATACACTGCTGAGGGGAGCAGCAGGCAAGGCAGGGGATGTCTACTGCGCCATGTGGGAATCTCCCCGGCCAGGCATCGAACTCATGCACAGCTGCTGACAGCTCCACAGCGCTGCACTCAACCTGTTGTACCACCAGGGAGGCCCAACACTGAGATTCTTTTAAACAAAGAAGGAATGGCTGCTGGATTGCCAAACTATAGTGTCTCCCATATGAAGCTTCTAACTATGAACATAGGCATTCCTAGTATGTTTTGCAAAGACAGTACTTTGTCACATTAATAGTGAAGAATTACTTGCTTTACTCTCATGGACAGAAACTAGTTTTAATGAGACTTATACATGTATTTTTTAGTTTGGTACTTAATTAAGCAATTGTCCCATATATTACATGGAAATAGGCTGTTTTTATAAAATTAAGTTCTTCAACCCATATATGAGCTGAATTTTTACTTTAAACTACTTAATCACAGGTATCTCAGGAAACTTGCTGATATCAGGAAACTAAAAATTAATAACTTTAAAACTTTCCAATATTGGGCCTCCTTGGTGGCGCAACGGGTTAAGTGCAGCACTATGAAGCTATCCAGAGCCACTGCAGCATGAGTTTGATACCTGGCCAAGGAGATTCCCATATGGCACAGCAGGCCTCTCCTGCCTTGCCCACTGCTCCCCTCAGCAGTGTACTTAAGTCAATCTGCCCGTTCTACTCCTCACTCTGTCTCTGGTGAATCCTCTCACCACCCCACACCTCTGGCCTACAACCCAGCTTGTATGTATAAATAAATAAATAAATAAATATTATAAAAAAAGAAACTGGTTGAAGTAAATCTAATAAATAAATAAATAAAACTTTCCAATATTCTTTTTACCACAAGGCAGTTAATTGGATTATGTCAACTGTCAATTCATTATTCTTTTTTTAAAGATTTATTTATTTATGCATACAAGCTGGAGTACAGGCCAGAGGCGTGGGGCAGCAAGAGGCTTCACGAGAGACAGAGTGGGAAGCAGAACAGGCAGATCGATGGAAATACACTGCTGAGGGGAGCAGCAGGTGAGGCAGGAGAGGTCTGATGCGCCATGTGGGAATCTCCCCGGCTGGGCGTCACCACTGCCGACAGCTCCACAGCGCATTGCTTCACCGCTGCGCCACCAGGGAGACCCAACTGTCAAATTATTTTATTTTATTTATTTATTTTTATTTTATTTATTTTATTTAATGATTTATTTATGCATACAAGCTGGGGTACAGACCAGAGGCATGGGGCGGTGAGAGGGTTCACCAGAGACAGAGTGGGGAACAGAACAGGCAGGTCGACGGAAATACACTGCTGAGTGGAGCAGCAGGGAAGACAGGAGAGGTCCTCTGCGCCATGTGGGAATCTCCCCTGCTGGGCGTCGATCGTGGATGCGTTGCTGCTACCAACAGCGCCACAGTGCAGCACCTAACCACTGAGCCACCGGGGAGGCCCTGTCAAATTATTTTAAAGTTATTCTTTCCTAAGAATTTTATGAAACTATTTATTGAATTTATTTACTGAAAGAAATCACTATCTAGAAGTAAGGTGTGTGACTGACTGAAGTATGTCTGAGAAATCATTGTTTCATCCACCTTATTTGAAGATTTCCTCACCCTGAGCCCACAAAGTTTGTGCTTTTAAGAATTCTTTGAAGTTCAAATATTTTATTTGTTTTACCTTTTTTCCCCCCTTTCATTTGCCTCCAGCTTGGAGAAAAGAGTAAAGGATATTGTACATAAAGCTTTTTGGGATTGCTTGAGTGTCCAGCTAAGTGAAGACCCCCCAACATATAACCATGCCATCAAACTTGTTGGAGAGATCAAAGAGGTGAGGGGAAAGGCAAATTGTGGAGTTTTTCTGGTGTGCTAGAAATACTTTTCAACCTCTTTTTTGTTTTGTGCTAACAAGACTAAAGAAATAGAAAGATCAAGAAGTTAAATTGCTTGCGAAATATGGATTTATAGAAATTGTTTTGTCTGACTAGCCTTTTAAATTTTTCAAACAAGCTATGGTAACCTGAAGGCATTACTCTTGTAAATGAAGAAAAGGTTAATTTAAAACAACAACAACAATGCTTAAATAAGTTATTTTACAAAATATAGGTGACTTATAAAATTTTTAATAGGTATGGACACGTTCATTTTGGCCAAAAACTGATTCAGTCTGTGGGATAGAGAAGACATTAAGTGGAAGGTAGGACTGTTTCTGCAGTACCTTTAGCAGTAGTATCAAAGAAGTAATGTATCCATGGAAATTGGCATCTGTGGTGGCTCATAGGTTCATGTTAATTCATATGTTTTCCTTTTCTCACTTTTAACAATATTTTCATCTTGTGTCCAGCTTAAATGGCGAGTCTAAATGATTTGTAAATGTGTTTTTCTGTGAATTTATTGAATAAGAAGATAAAATGTATGCAGTATTACAGTAACAATTGGTAAACCCTTACTTGGACAGTTGACAATGCCATTGCTTGCAATAAAGAATGATGTCTGACTAGGAGACTTTGATTAAACTTGGTTGTGCTCTCTTGTAGACTCTCTTATCTTTCTTGCTGCCTGGTCACACTAGACTGAGAAATCAGATAACAGAAGTCTTGGATCTGGATCTGATAAAGCAGGAGGCTGAGAATGGGGCCCTCGACATTTCCAAGCTAGCAGAATTCATTACTGGAATGATGGGGACACTGTGTGCACCTGCTCGAGATGAGGAAGTTAAGAAACTAAAGGACATTAAGGAAATAGTGCCCCTTTTCAGGTATGGGAACTGTGTTAATTATTTTGGTGCACTTAAACTACTGACCCTGTTTTCAGGTTTAGACTTTCTTAAGTGTAGGTAGTTATGCATCTTTAAAGCATTTAAAAAGCAAACATTTTGTAATATATAGAAGAGTAGGAAGAAGAAAAATACCCGTAATTTTGCCACCCAAAGGCACAAACACTGTTATCACATTAGAGTGTGTGTGTGTGTGTGTGTATACATACTATATGTATTGCTATATACTTTTTTTTTTATAATATATATTTTTATTGTTATTTATGTCTTTTACATTTTGTATTCCCCTTGGGTAGCCCACCACCAATTCACCCGTGATCCATCTCCATGGTCCCTTGTGTTCTTTTCTATTCCATTTTGTGCCCTATATACTTTTTCCTCAACATTTTATTTTTAAAAATTGCAAACCTACAGAGAAGTTGAAAAAACAGTTACAATCAACACTTTTATATTTTTATATATATATTATGTAAATCGACCAATTTCTAACATTTTGTCAAATTTTTTTGTATATATATGAATATGTACAAGTTTGAATTTTTTCCCTCTGAACCTTCTGAGAATTAATGGCTAACATAATGACATTTACCCTTAAATATTTCAGCAAGTACCACCTAAGAATGTGGACTGTCTCCTATATCATCAAAATACAACCAAGACAATTGAGAAATTTAACATTTATATAATCTTATTAAATAATATATGGTCCACATTAAATTCCTTTGGGCTTTTGAAAATGACGTCTGGTAAATTGCATTTGTATTGAAAGGAATGAAAACTATAAATCCAAAACTATAAATCCTGGATCGAGCATCATTCTTTGGATTTCCTGCAGTAACTTTTTTTTTTTAAAGATTTATTTATTTATTCATACAAGCTGGGGTACAAACCAGAGGTGTGGGGTGGCGAGAGGGTTCACTAGAGACAGAGTGGGGAGCAGAACAGGTAGATGGACGGAAGCACACCGCTGAGGGGAGCAGGCGAGGCAGGAGAGGCCTCCACAGCGCAGCGCCTAACCGCTGCGCCACAGGGGAGGCCCTCCTCTGGTAACTTTTATAACTGGGCGTGCCCCTAGTGCATACCCTACCCGACATGCTGTAGAGTTGCTGCAAAATATATTGAGACATGAGGCTTTTAAGTCAGGTGACTCCCATGTGTCTGAGTTATCTGTTCACCACTGGTACCATAACTTGCTGAAGACAAATGCTTTGTGCTGACCAGTTGGCAAGCTGTGTGACTGGATGATGCTAAATCTGCCCCATATGGCAGTTTTAGAAGTCTGATTATCCACTTATACCTAAGAAGACCTCCTGGTGGACATCACAGGCCTAACTTTCTTATTAATATTACCATATTAATTACCATATTAATTGTTACCATAATCATTTCATTTATCCACTTGAAAGTGTCATTGAGATAATTGTTTTCAATGGAGTTGTGGGAAATAATACAATACACTTTATCCAGTTTCCTCTAGTAGTAACATTCTTGCAATCCACTGATCTCAGATAGATTTCCTGTTTTAATTACATTCATTTGTGTGTGTGTATGTTAATTTTATCACTTGTGTAAATTTGTTTATCTACCACCAGATTCAGGATACCAGATACCACAGGGGTCTCTTATGTCGACATCCCTTTTATAACCAGTTTATACTCTGTTTTTTAAATTCCCCATTAATATTTTTAAGTGGCTGTAAAATACTTATTTGCATCGATAAAATTAACCACTTCTCCATTAAGATGGACAATTAGATTATATATAGTTATTTACTATTTGACTCTATAATGAACATCTTTGTGTAGAAAACTTTTTCCTATATTTTAGGTTGTTTCCTAAAACAAGGTTCATAAAGTGGGGGATTACTGTGTCAGGGTATGTAAAGTTTCAAGATTCATTGCATGTTACCAAATTGCTTTCTAAAAGTTTTATAAGCAAAAAAAGTTAATTTCCAGCTTTCTTGATATCATTATACTATCAATATTTAACACATACAGAAAATGCCCTGCATTGTAAGGTTACCTAAGGATTTATAAAGCATTGAAAAGACTTCCTAAAATAGTTATTGATCTGTTCATTTGTTCATCAAGCTCTTATTGAACTGAGAAACCAGATATGTGCTAGGCATGGTGATAGGTACTAGAAAAAAAATACGAAATAAAACTTATGATGTAACCAAGTTAAATGGGGAATTCCTTGGTAGAAAGTCCTCTGGTGAAATATCTTGTGGGAAGCCATCCTAAACTCAGATTCCTACTGTAAAGAGAAGGGACTGGGAAGACTGGCATACTGGGAGCACACCCCTAATCTAAAGAAGGCAGCCAATGCTTTTCATTGCTGGCTGGTTTGGGACATAATAGAATATGGGCCTGCTTGCCAGATCTTTGGATTTTTTACAAGAGAACCTGGAAAGCCAGCTTTTTAAAAAACCTTGTCTGTACATAAAATGTGTTTGTAGGTTAATTCCAATCAGTGACTGCCACTTGGCAGTTTTCAGTAGTTTCTGCTTTCTAATTTGTGGGATAAGAGGCTTTTGGGAATGCCCTTAAGGGAGAGGCAGAATGTCCTGCAGGAAATGTACTGTTCCATGTATCTAGGGGATGGACAGGAAGGCAGGGGAATGGCCCTGAATCATTCCTCAGATTGTGTATCTTTTCTCATACACAATTGCCTTTTGTGTGAATGAGTTTATTCTGTCACATGATGTTCATCCCATCCGAGAGGGCATCAGAGGACTTGGAGGACATTTGAGCCTGTTCCTGTGTCTTTTTTTTTTTTTTTTTTTTTTTTAGGATTTTATTTTATTTATACATACAAGCTGGGGTACAGGCCAGAGGTGTGGGGCGGCAAGAGGGTTCACCAGAGACAGAACGGGGAGCAGAACAGGCAGATGAGAAATACACTGCTGAGGGGAGCAGCGGGTGAGGCAGGAGAGGTCTGCCGCACCATGTGGGACTCTCCCCGGCCGGGCCTTGAACTCGCGTCGCTGCTGCCGACAGCTCCACAGCGCAGTGCTCAACTGCTTCGCCACTGAGGAGACCCCTGTTCTGTGTCTTTGTAGGGCCACATGCAAACCTGTACCTTGAGTTCTTAGGCACCTCCTGCAAGGAGGTCACTTGCTTGCTCCCAGCCTCTGGGGAGAGTGCTTATGTTATGTGGCAGATAGGGTTGATGGCATCCTTGGCATCAGTCCAGGCTGCCCATTGGCTACATTCATAGTGTGAAATAGCACTTATGCCACTAGAACTAGAGCATAAAACATGCCCTAAAACTAAGAGAGACACTAGGGCAAAAAGAGAGGAGAAATGAAGAGTGTTAATTTTCTTTCTTTGCTAGGATAGTGACTAAACATATGTGCATGAGAGTAGAGACCAGGTGGGGAGCTCCCTGCTGTCAGTCCTTGGACTCCATCCTTCCTCTGCGGCTGCAATGAGAGCCAAGAACGTGTTCTGGACTAGACAGGCAGTAGGGGAATTCTCTTTGCTAGGGGACAAAGAGTGGGTTAGTGCAGACAGAAGCTTATGATCTTTTCAAATCATTTAAGTTTTGGTGTTTCCTGAATTTGTTTTTCTTAATCTACTTACTTAGGACTTTTCTCATTTGTGTCGCTGCCCTTTCCGAGTTGAAAAGAACATGGCAAATCTACTCATCTCTTTCCTTTGAAACACTGTTTACTTCACAGGGCCTGATCCTAAGCTCTTCTGTCTCTTTTCTTTCAGAGCAATTTTTTCTGTGCTGGACCTGATGAAAGTGGACATGGCGAACTTCGCTGTCAGCAGCATCCGGCCCCACCTCATGCAGCAGTCGGTGGACTATGAGAGGACGAAGTTCCAAGAACTTTTGGAGAAGCAGCCGAGTATGTGTGAGGTTTCATGGTGCTCTTTTGTTGCCTGTGCTCTTTCATTTTAGTAGCTTGTCACATAATGATACTGCTTTCAAAACAAAATGATGACAGGAAAGCACATGACAAAAGAAAACTTAATTGACAAACAAGAGAATCAAAGATATAAGAATAGAAATTTAAAAGAAGATATAAGAATAGAATTTTAGGGAGGGTATCCCAATGTTACCTCACTTAAAAATTAATTTAAAAAAAAAGAGTAGGAATTTAAGGTAAACTCTGTGTGTGATCTTGATTTTAAAAACAAGACAAACTTCTTATGACTGTTTAATTTACTCCTTCCTGTCAGGTCAATCAAATTCTACTTTGCTTCTATTTTGTATGTATCATTTTCTGGTTTCTTACCCAGAAAAAGGTTCATTTTTGTGAATCTCTCAGATGACTGCAGGAAAACAGATGACCATACAATCCAAAATGATGTTGCATTTCTAGGGTGCTCTTTTTGGCCTCTGCATGGCAGCTGATGTGCTAGGAAATAATGGTCTTCAGATCTAATTTACTCTGAGTTCCGGGTAGCCTCTAACTTTGCTGCTCACTCGGTGAACAGGGCAGTCCTTGGGGAGACTGGGTGGTCTGGCCTGATACTGACTTCAGTGACCTGAGCAGTCATTCATCTAGCTCCTGACAGGGAAGTCTGATGGCGCTGGCATGAGTCAGGAAGAGCAGAGTAGGAGTAGTGGATTTGCTAATTGTGCCGGGGGAGAGTTGCGTTATGTTTAACACACACACAGTAAGCCTAGCAAGTGGGCACTATTTCTTAACCCTGTTTTACCTTTGTGGAAACAGCTTTTGAGTGACTTAACCAGAATTTACTGACCAGCTCACATTCTCGGCCAGTGTTGTGTTGCTTTTCAGGAGAACATCAGGGTTGCAGTTTTATAATAAGAACCTTAGTGGGTTAAATCTCAGCACTATGAAGCTATTGGCAGCCACTGCAGCACGAGTTCAATCCCTGGCCAGGGAGCTTCCCACATGGTACAGCAGTCTTCTCCTCTCTCGCCCACTGCTCTTCTCAGCAGTGTATTTCAGTCAATCTGCCTGTTCTGCTCCCCACTCTGTCTCTGGTGAATCCTCTCCGCCACCCCCCCCAAATCTGGCCTACACCCCAGCTCTTGTATGCATAAATAAATAAATCTTAAAAAAAAAAGAACCTTAGTGTGAGAGTTGGGTGCCAGCAGCTGGGCTCCTGGGAAGGACGAAGCCCCGGAATAAGAGTGAGCCAGTCAGAGTGTAGTGGTTATCTCTCACAGCAACAAACCCACGTCTCCCAAAAGTGGCGGGCTGCAGAGAAAGGTAATGGGAGAGTGAAGCTCAGAACCAAGGCTTGGTGCCATCAGTCTGTGAACAGAGCCGGAGGCGCATCCTCTAGTATCTGTGAAGAGCGGACTCCAGCCGTGACCTTTGATGCCCACTTGGTTTTAAGGGAAAAAACTTCCCAGGATCTAACCGAGACAATTTTTGATCAAGCAGTGTGGGCGAGAACCTCATCTTCTTTCTCTGGTATCCCTCAGAGTGCTTGGGGCATTCCTCACATTAGAAAACCAGAGGGAGCATGATGGTGGATGAAAACCAGTTGAGAGGGTTCCCTGAAAGTGCCCCAAACAGTGTATAATGCACATCAGACATCTGCCTGCTTCCCCTCCTATGGGGCCTGAAGTCAGCCAGATTCATAGGAAACAAGGTCCAGGCAAGGAAAAACCTCCTCTGTAGAGTGGGGGACCCTTTACCCTGGGACACTCTAGCCAGTGTTCCATCCCATCTGTCTCTGGACAGGAATGTCTGTCATCTCAAGAGAGTGGGACTCACGAATGGCCAGGGCTGGGGAGAAGGGAGCAAAGGTGGCAACGTCTGGTACTTTATATTTACTATCTTGTTTTATCCTCACAACAGCCTATGAGGGGTGGTGAGCATTTCTTTGTTAGGAATTTGACACTCAGTCAGCTCATGACTTGTCTGCGATCACTCACTGTAATTGGTGATGTGATTTGAACCAGGTTCTATTTGGTTCCAAAGTCCGTCCTGTTTTCTGCGCCACACCTCCAGCATTCTTTCCTCAGTCATCCCTGCGGTGCCATAGTAACGTGCTCAGCCTTGTTTTTCAGATTCCCTGGACTTTGTCACCCAGTGGCTGGAAGAAGCTGCAGATGATCTTATGAATCAGAAATACAAAAACTCCCTGCCAGCTGAGGGAGGGGCTGCTGGCTCTGGGGACGCTCCCAGGACAAATCCTGTCGCTGTCCAGAATTATGCATACCTGAAACTTCTGAGATGGGACCACCTTCGGAGACCTTTCCCAGAAGTAGGTGCTCCAGAGCAGCCTAACCTCTCATTTCTTTTTGTGCTACTGAACTTTTGAAAAACAGTTGTTGTAATTCACATGCCAGAAAACTACCCCTTTTAAAATGTACGTTTAGTGGTTTTTATTATGTTCAACATTATGGGATCATTACCACTATTTAATTTCAGAACATTCCCATCTCCCCTAAAAGAAAACTCTGTACTCAGTTAGCAGTCACTACTCTCCTCCCTCCCCTCCCCTCCCCTCCCACCTCCTGGCAACCACTAATGGCTTTTCTGTCTGAATTTAATATCAGTGAAGTCCCACGATGTTGACCTTTTGTGTCTGGCTTCTTTCACTAAGTATTATGTTCATCCATGTGGTAGCATGTACCAATTCTCCATTTCCATTTTTTTGGGGGTAGTATTATCTTTACTGTGGTAAAATACAACAGAAAATTTTAAGTGTTGAGTGACATTAAGTGCATTCATATTGCTGTGTCGCCGGTGCCACCATCCATCTCCAGAATTTCTCCATCTTCAGAGACTGAGACTTTGTACCCTTTAATCACTCTCTCCTCATTCCTTATTCCCCTCATGCTCTGGCAACCATTGTTTTACTTTGTGTCTCTATGGAATTGACTACTCTAGATACCTCATACACTATTTGTCCTTTTGTGACTGGCTTATTTTACTGGAATGTCTTCAAAGTTCATCCACGTTGTAACATATGTCAGTATTTCTTTCCTTTTTAAGGCTGAGTAATATTCCTTAAAATGTTGATTTGCTCTACCACATTTGGTTGACCTGTTCATTAATCGATAAACATTTGGGCATTGTCCCCACTTTTTTGCCACTGTGAATTGTGAACATTTGTGTGCAAGTTTTGACATTGTCATATGTCTTCACATCTCTTGGGTATGTC
Source organism: Scalopus aquaticus (assembly GCA_004024925.1). NCBI lineage: Eukaryota > Metazoa > Chordata > Mammalia > Eulipotyphla > Talpidae > Scalopus > Scalopus aquaticus. The sequence goes on along the minus strand of PVIJ01001226.1, from coordinate 92,298 downwards.
CCTAGGATTAGATTTTCAGGGTCATGTGGCAACTCTAAATTTAATGTTTTGAGAACTGTTAAACTTTTTCAGCAACTGCATCATTTTACAGTCCTGCCAACATTGTACGGGCTTCCTAATTTGTACTTTTGAGCTTCTGTCCTGTTTTTATTCATTTTGACTAAAACAGTAAAAGCGGTATTGCTTCTCAATTTTATCTAAAGAAACTTCTTGCCCTCCCATGTGGAGCAATATGTTATTCTTTTTGTTTTCCATGGCAAGTACTTTTTTTATATATATATTTTAAAAAGGACAGGTTTATTAAGAAAAGGAGAAAGACAAAAAGAGGCACCTGCATAGTCACAGGCAGGCAGGAGAGTTCACAGCAAGTACTTCTGACTGCAGTGTCCTTTGAGGAGATGACTAATGAGGGATTCCCCCACCTTGTCCTCAATAGTTGGTTTGGTGTATAGACTTCCTGTTTCTTTTGAGGGCACTCGAGCTTCTTCTCTCTAGCCTCAGATCCTGCTACTTCTCTAAACATCTTTCTCATCTCAGTTCCTTGTTTTCCCTTTTAAGATATTATAAACCCTAGGTTGTTTTTTTTTAACACTTTATTTTATTTATTTATTTTTTAAAAAGATTTATTTATTTATGCACACAAGCTGGGGTTACAAGCCAGAGGCGTGGGGCAGTGAGAGGGTTCACCAGAGACAGAGTGGGGAGCAGAACAGGCAGATCAGAAATACACTGCTGAGGGAAGCAGCGGGCGAGGCAGGAGAGGTCTGCCGCGCCATGTGGGATTCTCCCCCGCTGGGCGCCGAACTCCATCGCGTGCTGCCCACAGCTCCACAGCGCAGCGCTCAACTGCTGCGCCACCAGGGAGGCCCAAACCCTAGGTTTTACCTCTTGCCTCTGAGTTCCCTGTTTTGTGCCAGAGGAGGCTTTAGAGAAGATGTCGAATTGAGGAGGGGAGGTTACACTGAATAGTGGCATGTTTTCTCCTAGAGGACAGTTCTTATCCTGACCTTTCTCTCTCTCTCTCTCTCTCTCTTTTAAAATATTTATTTATGCATACAAGAGCTGGGGTGTAGGCCAGAGGTGTAGGGGGGTGAGAGGATTCACCAGAGACAGAGTGGGGAGCAGAATAGGCAGCCTGACTGAACTACACTGTTGAGGGGAGCAGCAGGAGAGTTATCCTGACATTTCTCTTAAAAGAACAGCTGTGAGAAGATGTGTTTCACTGACGACGGATGTATAATCTCAGAATCAGTCCTTGGAAATCTTTTGCTTCCTAACTGAAGTGCCCCATTGAGGGGCCTCAAAACAAGGACACAGCCATTAACAAAGTGAAGTCAAAACAGAGGCTGATGAGCTGCTAAAGCTTTAGTCTGTTCAACAGCAGAAGAGTCTCAGTCTCCAAAGATAGCTTTGACTTCTTGAAAATTCTGCGCTAAGATGCCAAATTGTTAACGTCTTGTTTTAGTGTTTCTCACCTTCTTCCAGCAAGGTGATCCTTAACATTTATTTGATTAACCAGTAAAAACTCAGATATCATATCTCCTCAGTATTTCTGCTGCTCTTTCTCTCCCCTCACACAGGAGGCTTTGGCCTTGTAAGATCCAGGGTGTCTTTAACATGGGGAGAAGGTCATTAGCTGCTTTCCAGGCAGCTTTGTTCTGCTTTCCTTTGTTCAGCATTCCTTGTTCTGCTTACTGCTTCTCTCTTTCTTTATTCATTTACCAGGTGTTGTACCAGGTGTTGAGGGGGACACTAGGGTGTCAGTATAGGCTCAGTCTTCAAGGAATTCCTCCCTTCCAGTGCTCTGGAGTGGGGGGATCGGCCATCCTGGTTTGCCCAGGCCTGGAAGGGTTCACACGACTAGGCAGTTTCAGTTTTAAAACCAGGACGGTCCCCCTACAACCTGGAATGCGTTGGTCTCCCTTGTTGTGTCCTTCATTATTCTTTCTAATGCTAGAACTCCTATTTATTGAGTGTTGGATCTGCTAGCCATTTTACATACATGGTCTTTTCTCACCTTTAAGGCAGATCTGGGAAATAGGAATCCCCATTTTGTATAGGGCTCAGATGGCTGAAGAAACTTGTATGAGATCATGACACTGTTAAATGACAGAGCCTGGATTGACACCGGTTTTCCTGTTGTTAGTGAGTAAGCTCTGCTGTACCTTTTTAAAGGAAAAGGGGGCTCTGAGATGGAAGAAGAATTCACATACCTATGTCTGAAGTAACTAGAAAATCCTGAGGGAAACTTCGGAGGCATGTGTGAGGACTGTGTCCCCACCGCCCTCTGCTGGCCAGCCCCAAACTGCAGCGGGGGATGATTTCTGTTGTATTCATTGCAGACAGTTCTGATGGACCAGTCTCGCTTCCAAGAGCTCCAGCTCCAGCTGGAGCACCTGACCACCCTGGGAGCTGTGTTGCTGGTCACATTCAGCATGGCAGGCCCAGGGATTTCCAACCAGGCCAGTTTTGCTGAGAAACTCAAGGCAATTGTGAAGATTCTACTAACAGATATGCATCTGCCGTGAGTGGCTGGGAGCTGTGGAGTGGACCATGATGGAGGGGTGGGGAGGCAGCAGATGGCACAGAGCAGACTGGAATGGGGGTCTGCCAGTGTTAAGCAGAATCCAGTGCCACTCTCTAGGAGCTGAGAGGAAACCGTGCAGAAACCCAGCAACTTATTCAGAAACATGCGGCCGAAGATAGAATCAACTCTAGGCTTTGCAGGGCCCTAGGCTAGTGGCTTTCAAAGGGTTGTGACTGAAACATAGGTTGTCCTCCAATAGAACTGCTCTAGCACAGCTCCTGGTGAGGGGCCTGTCTGGTGCTTCCGCAGGAGTCCGACCTTGCCCTGCCACATCCGCCCTGGCAGTGGGGGCTGGCTGGATAGAGTTGGTACCAGCTGTACATCCCAAGGCTTGCTCCTTGGCTCGGCTAATTCTGCCATGTAAAGATCGAGACCCAGAACAAAGGCAGCTGCCTCCTCCTCTCCCCTGGAAGAGCTGGGGCGCCCACAAAATCGAGGTGGTAATTTTCCTAATATTTGCTCTTTTATTCTTTTAAAGTAGTTTACAAACTCAGTGTGTTTCAAAAATGAAAAGGGACAAAAGGGTGGCCACTGAAAAATTTCTCTGCCACTCCTGTCCCATAGGCTAAATTTCTGGTTTTCTGTGAATTGCCTCAGAGGTCTTCAGGCTGTTCTTAAGTTCCTTCCAGCCTATTCCACCATACAGATACTAGCAAGAAGTTGGGTTTGGGGTTGTTGGTCCTGAATGAATTTGAGCTTTCTCCTTCCACTGTCCTTTCTAAAGAGAGACAACAGACAGGGTGTGTGCGACGTCCCGGGCAGGAAGAGTAAGTGGCTCTCTTGGCTCTGGGGTGCTGCTGGATGTGCCCTTGAGCCCCCCTCCCCTGACTTCTCCTTTTCTTTCTCTGCTCAAGCTCCTTCCATCTGAAGGATGCCCTGACCACCATTGGGGAGAAAGTCTGCCTGGAGGTGAGCAGCTGCCTTTCCCTATGTGGGTTCACCCCCTTCACCCCGGACAAGGAGACCGCGCTCAAGGGCCAGATCCAGGCTGTGGCCAGTCCTGATGACCCCATCCGCAGGATCATGGGTATGTTTGGGAAAGCTGGCAGGCAGGCTCCTCTGAAGAAACCTAGAGGGTTGGGCGGGTGATGATGCTGATGGAAGAGGAGAGAGTGGGCGATCACAACAATGTAATAAGAGGGACACAGAGGGTGGGCACGGGGTGACCAGGCAGCCGTTACTGTTCTGAGGGTGCCAAATTTGCAATCACAGGCCTTGGATCAAATCTCTGCTCCAGCCTGGTGAGGTAATAGAAAATGTATATATATTGGTTTCTGCCCCTGGCTCCTGGCACAGTGCTTCTAAAACCCTGGTAATTTCCTAAGTGATAGGACCACTAGGAACCTCTTTTGTCATAATGTTTTGTCTTTGACCCTGGTCCCTGATGGAGCTCCTAAATCCTTTGGCTGATAGGAATGTCTTTTGTTCCAAAAATGTGATCCTTAAAGGGCAGAGAACCAAATCATGATTAGAAACTTGGAATTTTCATTTCTACCTCCAAATACCCAGAAAGGGGAGTGGAGCTGGAAATGGAGTTAATGATCAACCATGCCTACATGGTGAAGCTGCCAAAGAATCCCACAAGTATAGGGCTCAGAGTTTCCAGGTTGGAACACTTCCAAGTACTAGGAGGCTCGTGCACCCCCATTCCACAGGCACAAACTCCTGCTCCTGGGACCTTCCCAGACCTTGCCATAGATATCTTTTCTGACTATTCCTTAGCCTTTATCCTTTCCTTTGTTATATAACAATCTGGTAAGAGTGATTATGTGTTTCCCTGAGTCCTCTGAGCTGTTCCAGCAAATAATTGAAATCCAAGAAGGAAGAGGTCATAGGAACCTCTGATCCATAGCCAACTCAAGCAGAAGTTGTGGGTAACCTGGAGATCTTCTACCTGAGATTGGTATCTGAAGTGGGGGGCAATCTCATGGGACTGGGCCCTTAGCCTGTGGGATCTGATGCTATCTCTAGGGAGGCAGGGTCAGAATGGAATAAATCATAGGCCACCCTGCTGGTGTCATGGAGTTTCTTGGTAGTAGGGCAAAGCCCTCCTCACAGCTGGTGTTGGAAGGGCTGTGCTTGTGGTAGTAGCATGAGTAAAGGGGAAGCACAGGAGAGGTAGAAGTTTTCTTTACAAGCACTTACTGTGTAGTTAAACAAGTGACGTGACGGGGGCATTCCTAATCTAAACAGGAACCAGTTACCTTCCAAGGTTGCTGAGAGGTGCCAAGCTATATAGAGTATGTGGCAGCACATAGTAAGTACTCAGTAGAGTAGCTGTTATTAAAAACGCTGCTGTATTGCGTCAGCTCTTACTTTTTATCATCACAGCAGGGGCATTATAAAAAATTTTGTTGTCTGGATGACTGAGGAATACAATGTTTAATTTAAAAAATTCAGCTCTCTTTAACCTAACAGAATTAATTTGAAGACCTTCCACAAATTCTTTATGAAACCAGATAAGTACTCAACATATGAACAATGAAAAATGAGCAGGCTTGAGGCAGAAGCTGAATCATCTATGATTATCAGATTTCATCCTGGGGTGGGAGCCTCTGCCAGAGACATTGGTCTGCTTCTAATACTACAGTTTCTAAAAATCTCTCAAGTAACATTTTATGAAAAAAGATGTATGTGTGTTGGTGGTTTTTAAAATTAAATTATTTCGTCCCCGCCCTGCATTGGTCATAGTTTCATCTGGGAGTCACTCAGGGGAGACTCTTGCAGATCTTACAAGGTCCTGGGATTGGGCCCATCACAGTGAATACCGCCCTCCTTGGTAGAGACGCGGAAACGTGCCTGTGAAGAGACCCCTGGTTAACTACTGCCATCCTGGTGGGTCAGTGACAGCCAGTTACAGACCATGGGGCTGAAAACCAGAATGTAGGAATGGTGTGAGGCTCTCCCCTTCTGTCTCCACTTCCAGATGAGGCTTCCCAGCTTTGGGGACCTTGAAGAACCAAGGAACTTTAGGACAGAGATGATGGGACCCACTGAGTCAGCAGTTTGTGTCAGTTATCGATTCTAAAGGATGTACGTGGTATGCATGTGAAGGGTTCCTCAGGGCAGGGAGTGGGGCCTGTCGTTTGAAAAGCCCATTCTATATAAATGTCCTTATGGCTTGTGTAATAAAGTCTGAGATGTGTGGCTTGCACACATCCCATTTTGGCTGATAAGGGTACACAAGAGAATGCGAAAGCATTGTACTTGTGGAGGGCAGTGCAATGACAAAGCATCAGCCTAAATTATTTCTCAGAGCCAGACTAGTTTATAATGCCCGCAAGCCAGACTAGTTTATAATGCCCGCAGCTTCCGTGGCCTTCCGTTGTGGATGTTCAAAAAGAAAGCTCAGGTTTCTCTGCTGTAGGCTTGATGGGAAAGAGAGATTATAAATCAGCAGTTCTGGAAGCACCTTCCTCTTTCTTTCTTTCTTTTTTTTTTAAATCAAGTATCTTTTTTTTTTTTAAGATTTATTTATTTATACATACAAGCTGGGGAACAGGCCAGAGGCGTGGGGTGGCGAGAGGGTTCACCAGAGACAGAGCGGGGAGCAGAACAGGCAGATCAGAAATACACTGCTGAGGGGAGCAGCGGGCGAGGCAGGAGAGGTCTGCCGCACCATGCGGGATTCTCCCTGGCTGGGCATCGAACTCACATCGCGCTGCCAACAGCTCCACAGCACAGTGCTCAACCGCTGTGCCACCAGGGAGGCCCACCTTCCTCTTTCTTGATCTTGTAATTTCTGCTTTATTTTTTCCTAATTTTTTAATGTGATCTTAAACAATGGCTGATGTCGGTCTGTATTGTTCCCCTGAGAGTAAAACTAAAACCTGTCAACATGCTAGTCTCTTTTTATTCATGCTCTATTCTTGTATCCCATATGCATTTTAAGCTTTCACTGGGGCCCAGATCTCTTGCTGGGCACTGTATTGGGTGTTGGAGAGAGAACAATAAACAGGCATGGTTCCTGCCCTCCCGACATTAATCATCCAAGTGAGAGGAATCATCACACCTGGGATGAATGTTCAAAAGCGCCAGGTGGTGGGGACCAGGCCTGGGGAGAGGTCAGGGAAGCCCTCCTTCAAAAGGGGATATTTAAGCTAAAACTGAAGTATAATAGAAGCTTGTAAAGTCACTCACAACAAGAAACAGCCAGACGCTTTCTTTTCTATCACAGATTCCCGCATCCTGACCTTCTTAGAAACCTACCTTGCCTCAGGTCATCAGAAGCCATTGCCCACAGTACCTGGGGGATTGGGCCCAGTTCAGAGAGAGCTGGAAGAAGTTGCTATTAAATTTGTTCGCCTGGTCAACTATAACAAGATGGTCTTCAGTCCCTACTATGACGCCATCCTCAGGAAGATTCTCGTCAGACCGTGACACGCTCCCTGTCGCAGTGTTAGTTGCTCAGCTCCGAATCCCTGTTCTCAACGCTAGTGTTGCTTTGGAAAATGGCTACTTAGTACATTTCTATTAACAGCACTGGTTCCAAAGGAAAGAATATTGTATATCACCGTTGAAAAGACTTGTTGAAAAATGCACTGAATTCTATTTTGAGGGTTTGTATGTATGAGTGCAAGTTTACAAATCAAAGCAGCTTGTTATCTTCAGTTGAATCGGCACCACTCAGCTATTACACAGCTGACTGCAGAGGTCTCCACTCCCACACTGTCGTGATTCTAGCTGCCCTGTCCTTCCCTGGGGGCTGGGGCCTCTGTCTTTGCCCTCTAGGTTGTTTTTCATTCAAATACCAGGACTGATGGCCCCCAAGAGTGAGAGCAACCAAGCCACCGTCTGCCTTTAGACTCTTGCCCCTTTCTGCACAGCCCCCGCTCCTCCTCCCTCCAGCCATGTTGTGTTAGAAGGATTATATGTAATCTAACTGCCCTTCTCTTCCTCCTCCAGCCCCCACTATTTATTGCTTTCTCCTGCCTGGCCTAGCCAGAGCCCCAAATTCATTTTGTTCTTGAAGAGAGTTACTTGATTTTAAAAAACTTATTCTTTTATACAAAATTACTCCTAAGCCTAGGTGACAGAGGTTATGACTTATGGGATCTAGAGAAAGAAAATTCTTTGACTTTTCAACCTTGAAAGTTAAGGAATTTTTCTTTTTAAAAAATATGTTAAGGTAACAAAAGATGACAGATGTGCCACGTTTTTACTGAGAAATTTCCTCTGATTGGATTGGATCAGATTGATTGGATTAGAATGTCAAGATTATATTTGGGTGTGTTCAGGTATAATAGCTTAGGCTCACTTAGTTCTTGGATAAGGCAGTCACAGGAAACCTGGATTTTTGAACAGTATTTTTCAGTGACCAGGATTCCTGAACATACCCTGTGATTGAAAGAGTAGTTTGGATCTCACAGGTGGTCTCCTCTGCTAAGATTGTGTGTATGTATGCACGCGTGCATACATGCACACGTGCGTGCTAGACAGGGACGATATAAAAGCAGAGCCATGAAGTTGGTTCATCTCCCACTGTCACAACAGCAAGAGATGAAGAATGCTAGGAGCTCTTTTTATTAAAGTGGATGAGAGGCGGAGTGAAAGACAGCCTGGAGGCAGCTAGAGGAACATTTGCCCTATGGACTGGTGATTCCAGGCTGCATAGGAGTGAATGGCTGTCATTAGGAGAGACTTCTCCAAATATGTGCTGTAAACTGTGTTCTAACGGTGGTTTTTACTTGCAGTCAGAAATGTATGCTGTGTCATCAGAAGTCTTGTTATTAAAGTTCATACTCAAGGACAACTCTTCCCTGATTTCATTGAAAAGGGACAAAATTAAGTAAGTAGAACTTTTAAAGAACTAAAATCACATCTTTTATAGTGTGTTCAGTGAGGTCATTCTGGAACTTTTTCTGGAGGTAGGGTTACTGTGTCACAGCGTTTGACATGATACTGTCATATCGAATATATCATATGTCAAGTCTACGATGATATGATACTAGTTTCTGGGCTGAGATGCTCGGATGCCCGGGAGAAGCGCTCTTTGCATGTCTCAGCTTCAGAGTCTTTGTCGCTTTTTCCCTTCCCCTTCCAGATACAAGGGAAAGAAGCTATACTCCCAAATACACAGGGGGATTACCACTCCTTGAAGTCATTCTTCCTAAATCTCAGAAATCCTTCTTACTTTCGTTTGTAAGAGTTATCTCTAGTAAGAGTTATTTTCCCTCATGGGTTCCTACATTAACAAAATTAAGTTTTAACAGTTTGAAAGTCTTGAGATATATATATATAACAGGAAGACTCAGATTCTCCTGAGCCCCTCCAGCCCCCCTCTGCCTCAATGTCCACTGTGGTGTTTTATAAGCGGCAAAAGCCAACAACAAAGGAGGCAAAGATCAGACCATAATATTCATATTGAATTGTTTTGTTGTGGCTCTGTGAAGATAAGCGAGCTCATTTTCTTCCTGGAATCTGATAGAATTATCAGTAAGGGCCAGGAAAATTCATTTAGTCATTCAGGAAATGTTCATTAAGAATCTGTTTGTTACTCCTCTCCACAGCTCTCCCTCCAAGAAAAAATATTGTGTAAGTTCTCCTTCAGAATTGAACTGGTTCCATATAATGTATGCTGATTGAATTTGATGTGATTTCCTGACTAACAGGTTTATGGAATGGAAACAAGTGTCTTTTAAGAAAGTGCTAGGTTTATTTCGCGCTAGTACTTCACTCCATGACTGGAACTGAGTGCTTCAAGAGTTAGGTCACTATCAGCAGGCCTCTTAGGTTTATTTGATAGTCTATGAATGAAGGACCATCTAGAGCAGTAACTGACAGTCCTGCCACTTTGTCAGCTCTTGATTGGTTTGATAGATGAATGGATGGATTCTCCATCTAGGTATGTTTTTTAAAAATTTCATTTATTTTAAAACAAGCTGCAAAATGTGATCATTTTTGTAACCCTAAGACGTATAAACCTAATTTAGGTAAGAACCACATGATAAAGTATCTGATTAAATGCAGAAGATAGGTGTCTAAGAACTGTTTTCTCTGCTTAGAAAAGTTATTAGTAAGGTTGACATAATAAGTATACAATATGTACATACTGGCTGACAATTCTGAATGGTTATTCAACTCTTCAGTTTTTTTGTGGAGATGTTTAATTTCTCCAAAGTCTTAACACTTTGTGGTCCGCTCACGTATTAGTGTTTTTGTCACCAGTTCAGGTAGCCGCTCACATATTAATACGTGTTCATCTAGTCTCCGGTTTTTCACACCACGGTGGATTTATTTGGAACTATTAGGAGCTATTACTTTGATCGTACTCAGTCTAGAAGCTTTACACATTGTTTTGGTGAAAGTGTAAGGTGTTTTATGAGAGAGATTACAGTTTTTTTTAATATCCAGTAGTTCAGGAGTTATGTGTGTTGTATTGAATGCTTATACCATTCATGCAGTGGCACAGAAAATGGCCGGTCCCAAGGGCTGGTAAATTTAAAGGGCACCGGCACACAAAGTGTTAAGATTCCTGGGACCAACTTTCCTGGTGAGTTTCAAAGGGCATAAGTATTTGCTGTTTCACTTCAGTGACCCTTTGGCATGGTCTGATTTATATATGTAATAGTTCTATTTCTTTTAATTTTGAAGCAGGTAGACTAACAAGAAACCATTCTGACCCATTTCTGATATGTACTAGCCGAGGCAAATCAGGACCCATTTCTAACACTTATAAAATGATAGGACTAAACTTGACCTTAAGCTCCTTTTCAGTTGTGACATTCTGTGACAAATCTGACTTGAATAAGTTGATTGCAGTAGGAGTACACAAAGCTCTTGATTCAGAGGAGGATCTGGGCTGGGGCTTGAGTGTTTCCTGCATTGCCTTCTTGCTGGTTGTATGATACGGGGCCAGTCATTCAACTTTGGGTTTCAGTATTTTCATCTGTAAAATGGGAACACCTACTCACACTTCCTGTGAGGATTAAATTTGATAGTGGATATTAGAATGCTTTGTCCTTTGGAAAAGGTCTATAAATTGCTTTATTATTAACAAAGGAGAACATATAACCCTCTGTAGGTGTATATCTGTTACGATGGTGTGCACCGTTGGTGCCAGGTCTCCTTCAGCAAGCACATTTTACAGGCCTATTGGGAAGGTTTTCCTCCTATTCCATCTCAAAACTGTTACATTTTTACTATCATCTCTTCTGTACTGTAGTGCATAGTCTTACCTTTTAATTTCCCAATACCTGCCTCCAACCTAGTGACTTTTCCTAGCTCCACCTCTTTATTATATGAATTAAATGAGTACAAGAATGAACAAATGAATGGAAGAATGAGTAGTAGTGAATGAAGGGCTATAGAACTCAAATGTAAAGGCACTATTCTCACAGAAAACATAATCTAAATAAAGAACAATCATGTTTCCAATTGTGTATTTATATTGGATTTTGTATTATATATCCACTCAAAGCAGCTTGATGGGATGGGGCAACAGATAACCCATAAGCTCAATAAGTTCTATAAACCTATCAAATGTTCTTTGATACTTTCAGGAACAGAGTCCTAGAAAATGTGTTAGAAACCAAAATAGAATTTACTTAAAACTGCCCCTAGTCTGGAAAAATATGTAGCTTATATTGCCTAGGAACCAAATCTAATCTACAGGCCTGGTTTAACGGAGTGTGATTTATTTAGTTGTGGAAATCTGATGTGCCTGGAGTTAATAGCAATAGTCAGGATTCAACATATCTAAGTTTACTTTATCTGAACATTGAGAACCTTGAATTGTAACTTCTGTCTCAGAAATAACTTTAAATTGAAGTAACACTTCTGTTTTTTTCTCTTCTCTCATTCACCTTGCCTCTGCTTTTTAAAGAACTTTCTCAGTAAGCTCAAAGCAGAGCTTTAGTCAGTGCTCAAATAGGAAGAAAATTTAGTAAATTAGTATTTTAAAAAAGATTTGTGGGCGTCCTTGGTGGCACAGCGGTTGAGCACTGTACTGTGGTGGCAGTGCGAGATGCGAGTTTGACGCTCAGCCAGGGAGAATCCCACATGGCGCAGCAGACCTCTCCTGCCTCTCCCGCGGCTCCCCTCAGCAGTGTATTTCTCATTTGCCTCTTCTGCTCCCCACTTTGTCTCTGGTGAACCCTCTCGCCGCCCCATGCCTCTGGCCTGTACTCCGACTTGTATGTATAAATAAATAAATCTTTAAAAAAAATTTATTTGTGCATACAAGAACTGGGGTATAGGCCAGAGGTTACGTGTGTGTGTGGGAGCATAACAGGCAGATCTACTGAGATACACTGCTAAGGGGAGCAGACAGGAGAGGTCTGCTGTGTCAAGTGGGTCAGCTCCTTGGCCAGCCCAGTTGGTGATAGAGACTTTAACCCCTGCACCAACCAGGGAGGCCCTGGCTTTGTCATTTAAAGTCTATTTTAGACCGCTACAGGTATTTAAAACCATTGTCATTTTCAAGTAATTCCCAAAGATAGCACCTCAGGGAAAATTCTGCACCTCTGTATTTTAAAGTCTGTGTTATATGGTACTACATGTACCTCTAAGGTTGTTTTTCTGATAACCATGATATTAAAAAAACCTACAACTTGAAAATGATACTGATGTGGATAACAAAATCTTGAATTAGAGTTAGCTGACTTTTTTTTAAGGGAATTTTAGCTTTAATGGGAAAATACAGGAAACTAGGCATCCTTATAATCAACATGTAAATATAACCTTGCAATCTATAAATTTATATAAGAAAATGATTAAAGAGCATCATTTTTTCCCTTATAAGGGAAACATTTGAAGCTGATTTTAAAATATAGAATTGTTTAATCATATTTGAATTCAGTTCTAAATTGTATACCCCAGTATGTAAGATAATTTCACTATAATCTTAATGCTGCCCTCCCGACCTTAGCTTTTATTCTGAATCACAAACTTTAGTCTAGTACTTTTTCTAGAAATGACTCAAAAGTAGGTAATGTTGCTAAGAAAGAGGAACATTGTTACTTAGACTTTTTGCATGACAAGGAAATTTTGCTTACTATAATTAAAATCAGGTTAATTGACAAATTTTCTTCAGTGCTCATGAAAAAAATGTTTGAGCACAGAAATATTTATGTCAAAACCAGGAAAGTGAGTGGTGAAAGGAATTTCTACATACATTTTGCTTTTAAGAGAGATGAAATAAAGTACCTCACTCAACCTTTCTTATATTAACTGGAGAGAATTCCTAAAATGTTTAATTTGCTTCTTAGAAATGGTTGCCTCACATTTTCATTCAGTTAGTACCCCCCCAAGCCAGTGTACAAATAGTAAATATAAGGTGACTTTACCTTGTATTGTTGGCATTTATTTTTAAACCATATTGGCTGAGTAACATAAGTAGCTATTTTAAACAAAATATGAATGAAGGAAGCAGTAGGCATGGCATTTTTGAGATCCTTTTATTTTTTAAAGGATTGTTTTTAAAATTTAAACTACAAAACAGGTTCATACATTCTGCCATAAATAAAAACAAACAATAAGGCAGGACTCTACATAAGCAAACCAAAAACAATTGTTTTCAGAAAATGTGATAAAATGCTTTACAATCATAAGCCATCCAGTTTTTAAAATAAAACTGTTGAAAACTCACAAGTCTTCAAGCGGCACATACAACACCCTTGAAGAGAGAACAAAATGTGGCTCTGCCATTTTGTAATGTTCTCACATTTTTGAAAACCTAATTTTGCTTAGGGCATAGGTCTGTTCCATATTCTAAAATTCACACAGGTTGGTTTGTTTTTTCTCAAGAACCATATGATAGAGGCACCAATGACAATACAACTTTGTTTCCAAGAACCTTGTAACAAAGCATTGTCTCTTTTAAACATATGACTTAAGAGGCAAAAAGGAAATCCTGGATAAGAGGTCTTTTGGAGGCAGGTGTCGAGCCTGCTTCATCGAATTCGCTTCTGCTGCCGTGCTCTGTAAATGTCATGAACAGGGGGTACGACAGCTCCTTTTTCTTCATCTTCATCTGAATCCTCATTGGGCCTTTTGACAGCCTTGATGAGTACTGCGTTACTTTCCACCGGGCCATTGCCTTCTACTGCTAGCTCTGGGGCCCCGCCAGTAATGATCCTTACAGCTTCCTCAACAGCTATTAAAACAAAACAAAAAGGACTTTGGAGGATTTTGAGATTATGCCATTGTGAAAGAGTATGCATGTACTACCTTGGATACTTTATAGTTAATTTCATAGCCTACTCTTAGCAAAGCATGGGACAGTACTACTTACAGATACTAAATAATGAAAAGACAAAAGCTACTGTTAGAATTAATACAATTATTTTCATAGGCCAAGTCTAATGGTGTATGTTCGGTGTATGTTCATAAAGTAGAAATGATAAGCTTTTATGATGTTTTACTTAGCGGAATTAGAATATGAACAAGCCTCTCTATGTCAGAGAGAGTTTGAATCACTTCTGGGTTTCATTATATTTCTGCCAGATGGCTAGCTGGCTTTGGAAGCTTCAGTGACAACAATGTGAATTTCACTCTGAAAATGGAGCTTTCACCACTTACTATTTGGTATCTTGCACCGTCGGAAAATTTCCATCAGTTCATCCACTTGTACAAAAGGACCCTATTTTGACACAAATGTATTGACACAAATATTAATCCCCAATAACCTCACAAGTTAAAATAGCACTATTCTATATTTCCCATTATACAAGGGAAAAAGCACACGATGACCCCACAGAGAGCAAATTTTTATCATGAATATAGTGAACAAACCTGAAAACAGATAGGAGGAGGGAGAAGTTTCATTAAAACGACTGCAGCAGGTGGTACTGGGAATACACCACCTGGGACAGGGTGTAAGCCTGGAGCTGAAAGAGGAAGAAAAGTAGGAATCAAACAGGATGGAAGAACTTCTATACATTTAAGAGCTAAAACATAAATAATTTGTACATAAAGATGTTCTGTGTCTATATTGGTTTATTTGGAACATTTTAATTGCTTTTGGTGCTTACATGTTTGACCACACTAAATGAGGGAGACAGTGAAAGCAGTCTCAACCTCATGGCCAGTGGAGACAGAAAAATAAAACAAGTGGCTGTTATAAGAAAAAGCAGGGCTGAACTAAAGTCAGTTTCTGTCAAAGACCATTTCTAAACCTCACAAATCATTGGTTTAGCAATCCTGCATAAAAGTTAGTTATTTAACAATATACTTAATCATCAGGGCTGCCTTCATAAAGGATCTTGAGGAAGGTACTACCCATCAGTATCAAAAACACCAAGTAACATCACTGAAGTAAGTTTCCAGTTGCACAGGTAATCTGTATGTAGCAGCACTTCTGAAAACTAAGTATCACTACCAAAATGGGTTACTTGAATCTGAATCACTGAGGTATTTTGCTTTTGTAGTTTTAAGACAGTCTTAACTCATCTTAGTTAAGAGTACAGCCAGGTCACTTGGCACATAGTGACCCTGTGTCTAATAATTAACCTACAATGGAAAGGTCACATTATTCCCCCCATCACACGCACCTCTGGATTTAAATCAACAAACAAACTGAGGTCTCAGACCTGGATCTCAAGTCATGGCTTACGTGCTAAATGTCGTGGCTGAAATGGAATCATCTGCTGAGTGTCTGGTTTAGGGTACTCTGGTTTTCTATCCACTTCATCTTTCAGAACAGGCACTATAGAAGGAGCTACAACTGGGTCTGGAATTATAGCTGCTAGCTTAGCACGGGAGACATCCTGAAAATGCAGAACAGAAGAATCCTAAACCTGAAAAAGGGACTTAAGAGTATAACTGTGCAATTCTATAATCTTAAGAATACACTGAGAATCACTGGGTTAAAACCAAAGAAAGAGAATGGAAAGGGATAAGCCAGAACCTTGATGACGATAAAGATTTTAAATACTTGGGCCTCCCTGGTGGTGCAGCATTTAAGCACTGCGCTGTGGAGCTGTTGGCAGCAGAGACACAAGTTCAACGCCCAGCTGGGGAGATTCCCACATGGCGCAGCAGACCTCTCCTGCCTCGCCCACTGCTCCTCTCAGCAGTGTATTTCCATCCATCTGCCTGTTCTGCTTCTCACTGTCTCTGGTGAACCCTCTCACCGCCCCATCCCTCTGGCCTGTACCCCAGCTTGTATGCATAAAAAAAAAAAATCTAAAAAAAGATTTTTTTAAGGTAATTTTTTTTTTAAGATTTATTTATTTATACATGCAGCTGGGGTACAGGCCAGACGTGGTGAGAGGCTTCACCAGAGACAGAGTGGGGAGCAGAACAGGCAGATCAGAAAGACACTGCTGAGGGGAGCAGTGGGGGAGGCAGGAGAGGTTTGCCACGCCATGTGGGATTCTCCCCGGCCGGGCGTCGAACTCGCATCGCGCGCTGCCGACAGCTCCACAGCGCAGCGCTTAACCGCTGTGCCACCAGGGAGGCCCTAAAAAAAAAAAAAGATTTTAAATACTCAACAAAGAAAGCCAAAAGACTAAATACTCAGTGTTTTACAAACATACCCCAGTCCCAGTTAAGAACCATTAGACTCTGTTACTGGGTAGGACATTCATAAGATAGATAGAAGCTGTTATGGGTAAATACATAAGACTGAGTACCAAATAGAGAGGGGGGTGATTTGGAGGAAAATTGCAATTTTAGCTATTCTGACATCTGACTTTCACTAGAATTGAACAACAGCTGTATCAGTTTAAGTGAAGAAGCTGGATTAAGTGACGTCTTTCTGCTTTATAAAAGCTGAAAGTTTATCATCACTTAATACTAGTTAATATTTTGCTAATGAAAAGAAAAATTATTCCCAATATACTCTTACAGAGAAGGAAGAACATATAGTGAGTGGCCACTAATTGTTAAGACAGTTTTAGCTATTCATTTCCTCTCAAGAGGCAAGTAATCACATCTCCATTTTATAGAAGGGAATGACGCTCAAAGAGGTTCTGATATTTCCAAGGTTATAATAACTAACCAGTAGAGTCACAAATTTGGAGCAGACTTCTCTGATTCAGTCCCATCCAGTCTTTTCAAGTACATTAGCAATGCCCACCCAGGGCTGAGACCAACTCTCCAAGGCATGTCAAGGGGAGCATTATAGCCATCTATCAAAAGAGGCCTTAGCCCAGAAAAGTTCCTCTGCTTCAGGCAATCTGGTGTCCATCTGCCTGTCTAAAACCAAAAGAGCCCCTTTATACCATCAAGGGATAAGATCATTTCACTTCCTGAAAATTTGCTCATATGCACTTGGTGATATCAAATGCAATCTGTTGCAAACAAAAGCATAATCATAGGGAAAAAAGATGAAAATTTCATATTCAGGAAGTAATTCTACTACATTTCCCCATACTATTAAATGGCTCAGGCTTTTCATTGAGAAATAGTCTAAAAGGAAAGCAAAACCATCTGTAATCAGTAGCCTCTTGCTTCAGAATAAGAATCTGGAACTGACACAGAATTAAGGCTTCCATTGATGAAAAGGTCTGAAGCTCAATTAACGGTAATTGTTCCCAAATGTTTTGAATTAGTTCAGACACAGAGAAAGCCAGTAAGAGGGCAGTGAGGAGATGGAGAATGATGGTTAGGGACATCTTACTGCTGGTTGGCCTAAAAGGACCAAGTCTGGAGTGTTGTGGATATAGCTTCCCTTTGAATTTCCATCTTGGTCTTTGCTCACATGATACAAAATGATTAAGAAATGGTAGAACAATGGCTTTCTCGGCATGAATGCTAATGAATATTAATATGAATATTAAATCTTTTCCCCTAGTCTGAACAGGTTCAGGTATCAGATTTGTTTCTCAGCAGTCTATACAAAGGAGTTCTATTCCTACATAAGCTAATTTCCTCAAGGACCCCACAGGAGGGGTGCTGTTTTAAGGTTATAGATCCCTTTAGAAACATTATGGATTCAACAAGCTGTAATGTTTCTTCATTATTCCTACAAAATATGTAACTGAAACTTCATTTGGTTTAAATTTCCTTTCAAACACATTCATCAGTTTTAAGAACTATTAGGGAAAAAAAAAACACCCAAGATGACATTCAGGTTCTCTTTTGTTTTTCTTCCCTCTATCCCCCTTCCATCTGCCCACTAAGAATAAAATGTAAGTCACTTTCACTCAGAGAAAGAATGAAAGCATTTGTTCTATCTCATTTCAATTTCACTTTGTTCAGTCCTTCTGATACTCAATGTTTCATGGACCCAAGTGAAATATTTTCACTTCTGTAAAATCTGTACTAAGCTAGATTAATTTCTATTTCAGAATTTACTTAGAGTGAAGTTTATCCATGAACTGTTCTAAAACATTAGAAAAGGATCAAGTATGTACTTGATCCTAAGTACATACCTTATAACCAAGCGCTTTTAATTCGCTTGCAGAGCAAGGATATAAATCCATGAACTTGTATCTGTCTACTAGTAAAGCTGTCTCTTTGCCTTCATACTCTTCTTTGAATGCTGTAAACCGTCTTTTCTCCACTTTGAGTATACTAGCTAGATCACCAATATTACTTTCAAATGCTAGAAATCGGGCCCAGATTTCTCTGTAAGAAAATAGAGAAAATCAATACTTAATTATCCTGGGTTTGGTGCAGATGTTTACCAAAAAAACATTAAGTTTTATCCTTTCTTTTTAAGTTACAAAAAGTTCCTTTTTTATTTTATTTCCAAACTACAGAAAAATAGAGCAACAAAATGACCACCCATATGTGTTACTAACTAGATTTAATCATTACTAATATTTTGAGCATTTGCTTCATCTTGCTTTTGTCTTTGCTTAAGTATTTGAAAGAAAATACACATCATAACATGCCACCCCAAATACTCTCATGTTTAAGTCCTTTTCTTGGATTTTTATTTATTTTGCATACCTTCCTATCCTTTATGGTAAATAAGAAAAACACTTAAGGCAAACTTTAGATGGAAGAGTTGAAAAGGGAACCTAGGCAGATTTCCAGTCTCTCCTAAATAATGTGGCTTTACTATTTTGTTTAGTGGCATGAATTATAATGCGGAAAAAATTCATTTTAATTTTAATGTTTTTTAATTGAGGTACTATTGGAATAGCCCCATCAGATATTACCACTGTATTGCACCCACCACCAACTCACCCATATTCCACCACCACAGACCACTGTTCTTCCTTCCCAGAACAAATTCCTAATTCAAAGTATGAATAAAAATACATTCCAAAATCTAACATGGCTGCTCTCTATTTTTTCTCCACTAAAATGCATCATTGGGGACAAATTTGAGCCTCACCACATACACACACAAAAACAGCCAATATTAATGCTGTGATACTCTAAGCATCTCTGTTCCTAAATAATATACTATTGAGTGTATATTTTTTACACACACACACACACACACACACCAGGTACAGGGCTATCACAAAAATCTTACACTGGTAGATTGTTGATACTTAATAAGAAAGTAAAAATTGGTTATAGTAATGAAACCTGCCCAAGGTGGTGTTACCTGAGCTGAAATTTCAACCCAAGACTGAAGACTTACTGTTTTCACTATACCACTAAATTATGTTATGCCTCTGTTTGATAAGTGAGTCAAAAACCATAAATCAAGGATGTAATGTAGAAGACAAACTTTTGGGGATAGCGGGGGTTAAGAGTCTGTGTTTGAGTGAAGGAGGCAACGCTTTCAAAACTTTCCCGAGTTTAAATTTGTTCATGTCAGTTTCTAGGGGTACGGTAAACTAAGAAGATGTATTAAAATATTTAACAGTAAATTGCTAAGGCATTTCTCAAATAATTTTAACCATTACGTAAAAAAATAAAAAATGGGTATGAAAATATTGCAGGTAGGAATTTGTAAATTAAGTCTTGAGAGAGAAGGGAAATTTCTTCTGAAACTTACACTGACCCATACATTTATCCCACAGATCACAGTTATCAGAACCTGATCAACAAGTTTCACAACAGCTTACCCAGACTTCTCAGGAGGAAGGCTTCCAGATGTTAAAACGCGTTCAAACAAAACTCGGGTATTATTGTCCTCTAAGATATTAAAAAAGATTTTAAATATTAAAAAAAAAATCAACTTCACAGTTCAATAGTGTGTATTTACACAAGTCTTATCTCTTTTAATCTTCATAAAAATCCTATGCAAAAAGGTATCATTTCCAATTTTTATAGATGAGGTAACTTAATGTTCAGAAAAATTAAGTAGCTTGATCTGGTGCTCATAATGAGGCTATAATAGAAGCCAGTTCTTTTTTACCTCTAGTTCTGCTTACAGTATGATAATCGAATCAGATGTCCCATTTGCCTTTAAAAAAATAATGAAAATTACTTCCCTGCTGACAATAAGTGTTAGACTATTAATATTTTAAAAATACATCAAATGTGGGGGCCTCCCTGGTGGCACAGGGGCTAAAAATCTTAGCACCATCAAGCTATCACCACCCACTGCAGCATGAATTTGATCCCAGTCAGGGAATAACCCTGGCACATGCAGACTTCTCCTTACCCACTGCTCCCCTCAGCAGTGTATTTCAATAGATTTGCCGGTTATGCTCCCCACTCTGTCTCTGGTGAATCCTCTCACACCTCCCCCTCCCCACACAGCTCTGGCCTATACCCCTGTTCTTGTATGCATAAATAAATAAATAATAAATCTTAAAAAAAATACATCAAATGTGAAGGACAACAAGCTAAAAATTTGATATAGCTGAGTTTCTTGTTTTGTAGCATCAGGATTACATCATGTTTAATCACTTTAAATTGTGTAGTTTTGATAATGTCAAGATTGGTAGACAAATATGCATTTGCTAATGAATTAAAAATAGTCACCAGAGGTGGATTAAAACTTAGTCTTGGGAGATCCTGTGTAGCTAGAAGTGAGAAAATGACAATTCTTGTTAAATTAAGATATCTATTAAAATTTGAAAATCCAGCAGTAAATCTACCAACAAACATGAATTGTACACTTAAATGGGTACATTTATGGTATATAAATTATACCTTAATATAGGTTTTTAAAATCCAGTAGTGGTTGGTTTATTGACCCACAGCAGTTATTCAGTTTTGCTACACATTCACATACAAGATAAAGCTAAAAAAATTAAATGTATTCAACCCAAAGAAGATGGCACCATATTCATAATTTTCATCTTCAAGTTAACATACTGTATTTTTTTAATGTTAAGTAAATCTTGCGATTTTTGTTCCCTTTTATCCCAAGCTTTATCATAGATGTTTATTCCATTCCATATAACTTTCCCACTGTCTGTTACATACTGTGTTCCCTGCCTTAAATAATGCATTTTTCTATTTCTTTACCTCACTGGCTAACTACTGCTCATGGTTCAAATCCCATCTCATGTTCCATTTTTATTATACCCTCTAGAATAGTACTGTCCGATAAAGTATAATGCAAACCATGTGAAATATAAATTTTTGCTAATCATAATTAAAAGAATAAAAACAAAAGAATAAAAACAGAATTAGCTAATAATATTTGAATTATCATGCCAGAATGTAATCAGTAAGAAATAAATATTTACATTCTTTGTTTTTTATACTGATCCTTTGAAATCTAGTATGAATTTTGCACTTATAACACATCTCATTTTGGGGCCTCCCTGGTGGTGCAACGCTTAAGTGCTGCGCTGTGGAGCTGTCAGCAGCAGTGCCGTGAGTTCCATGCCCGGCCAGGGAGATTCCCACATAGTGCGGCAGACCTCTCCTGTCTCACCCGCTGCTCCCCTCAGCAATGTATTTCAGTGATCTGCCTGTTCTGCTCCCCACTCTGCTTCTGGTGAACTCTCTCGCTGCCCCATGCCTCTGGCCTGTACCCCAGCTTGTATGCATAAATAAATTAAAAAAAAAAAACACATCTCATTTTGACCTAGTCAAATTTCAAGGGCTCAACACCTAGTACTCACCAGACAGTGGCTACCATAATTGCACAACGTAACTCTAAAACTTAATTTATATTCGCTTCTCTCTTTCTAAAGTACTTCATTCAAGGCTATAGAATTAGTATACTATAGAATTCTACTATAGAATTTAGTACATTTTTTTTCATGATTGCCATCATCATTGTAAGCATTTATAGAATGGTTGTCAAATTCCATATATAAGTCGAATACATGCAAAAACTCATTTACTCCTCTCAGCCTGTGAAAGTTACTCTTATTTTGGTCATTCTGCAGATGAGAAACATGAAATGAGATTATACATCTAACCTCATAACCTATGCTACAGTTAAGCACCAAATGATGACACAATGATGTTTACGTATCTTACAGCCTCATGAGAATGCTCTGAGGTAAGACTGGCGTTCCTGTTTACCTTTATATTCTCAGACCCTTCTAAAGAGAATGTACTAAATAAATGATGGCTAGATGGGTAGATAAACAAATGAACTAACAACCTACTTAAGATACTGATTTTGGAAGACAATAAATACCTTCATATTTAGAATAACAAGTATTATACATATAAGTAACTATCCTAAAATATCAAGCAAAATAACTTAAAAATGGTGAGGAACAATGATTTCATACAGGAAAATTGTTTTATGAATTAAAAGCTCCGCTATCTCACTTTTTGGAGTTAAGTCTTTTTCCAGAGTGTAGAATCACTAAGCTGAAATACAAAATCATCATTTAAGTTTATTCGTTTACCCTATTTACTATACAGAATGCTATATTTTTCTGAAATGTCATCAAAGTCATTCATGTGATTGTGATACCTTTCTAAGCATGGCACATATTTACATTTCTTAAAATAGTTTTTATATCAGATCATTTTTAGTCAAGAGATTACATATCCTGGACTGTCAAGTAATTGGAATCAATGATATGTATCATTTATACAGACATATATATATATGACCCCTAGCTCAGTGCCTGGTATAAGAATGAACATACTTATTACTACAAAAAATAGGGAAATAAAAATAATGACACTAATATACATGTTTATTTTTAAAGTCTTCCCCAGTAGCTTCAAAGCATTTACTTTATTACTTGGGTATCTTTGAGTTTTCATGCCTGGGACTCTATCTGTTTCTCCCTGCCAGAAAACAAGAGATGATCATAGTCATCAGAGAAGAGGGTAAATAATTCTGTGTCTGCCAAATGTGAATTTGTGACTTTATTACACTACTGGTGGGACTTTATTAATGATGCATTAAGGACCAGAATTGAAAGGCACCTACCATTTCTCAATAAGTGTAGATGGTAGATAGCTACAAATATGTCTTAAATGTCTATCAAGTGCCTGGTTCTTATGTAATGACAGAATTATAATACATTTGAGAGGGAAAAAAATCCAGCAACATAATTTCAGAGAATGACATTGATGGTTTAAATAAATAACCAAATTGATTAGATCTACTTACCATTGAGGTGAGAAAGATAATCAATATAGGCCAAGACATATTCTGGAATATCTCCATATTTCTTTAGTCCCAGCTCAAAAATCTTAAAGGCAACAGATTTGTCCTAGAAGTAAAGAGAAGATATTATTGACTTCCATGAAATGTGAGGCAAGATACAGGAAAGAACATTAACACTGGGCTTCCCTGGTAGCATAGGGGGTTAAGTTTCAGTGCTATCACTGCAATGGCTTGAATTCAATCCCTGGACAGGGAGCTGACCCACATATGATGCAGCAGACATCTCCTGTCTCGCCTGCTACTCCCCTCTACAGGGTATTTCAGTAGATCTGCCCGTTCTGCTCCCCACTCTGTGTCTGGTGAATTCTCTCACCCCCACCCCCCACACCTCTGGCCTATATCCCAGTTCTTGTATGCATAAATAAATAAAAATATATCTTTAAAAAAAGAGATTAAAACTACAATACCTAAATATGACAAAATTAAATGAAAATTAAAATCATATTAAATTTAAATTGTTGCACTAAAAATCATTCAAGGTGGGTTATATTCAGAAATACGGAGTTTAGCAAGCCAACCACATAACTAAAGCATACAGCAAAGGACGGGGAGGGAGAGGGATAAAACAGGAGAGGGGTGCACACAAGGGAATATGGTGATGGTTCATGGGTGATATGGTGGCAGAACTATGGGGACTATAATGATCCAAGAAAAATTTTTTAATAATCAAAATAGAATTCAATAAGGCATAAATTAGCAAACTGGAAATATGGGTAATGGTCCATATAATTTTACAAGATACAGGTATCCCCTCTTTTTGGAAGTTTGAGTTATACTACCTTGCTCTTGCAAAAGACAAGACATTACCTGTTTTCGCTAACTGAAAGAAATCCAAATAGGATTTTCACTTTTACAACAAAAGGTAAAAAGTAAAAATAGCATTCGGCATTTGTTTTGAAGCAAGCTGGTAGAGAGGCAGCATGTTCCCCACACTGCAAGAGGGCATTACCAAGCTCCTTCCAGGGAACTACATTATACCAGCGATGTATTCACCATGTCATACGTGCTTTTCAATATATGTTACTGTACTTTGGGTTTTATGTGTTATTTTGTATGATTGGAAAGCTAAAAAAAAAATGTTGCCATTAAAATTAATGGTAATTGCTGGGGTCTCCCTGGTGGCGCAGCAGTTGAGCGCTGGGCTGTGGAGCTGTCAGCAGCGCGCGATGCGAGTTCGACGCCCGGCCGGGGAGAATCCCACATGGTGCAGCAGACCTCTCCTGCCTCGCCCGCTGCTCCCCTCAGCAGTGTCTTTCTGATCTGCCTGTTCTGCTCCCCACTCTGTATCTGGTGAACCCCCTCACTGCCCCATGACTCTGGCTTATTCCCCAGCTTGTATGTATAAATAAATAAATCTTAAAAAAAAAAATTAATGGTAATTGCTTCTTCAATTTATGCCATTAAGGTTTACAAAAGGTTTCATAGGAATACTTTACTTTCGATAGCAGGAGAACCTGTATACCTAAACTTCCTTTATGATATGGAACAATTAAAGTTTAATGACAAAAACTAGAACTATCTTTTCATTAATACCTCAGTGAAGGAAATTATTTTATTCCAGTACTTACTTTACTACAATAATATTCCATGAGAGCTGCAGTAACATAGACGTGGTGACGGGTTCTGGTATCTTCTCTTGCTTTTTTAAATATCATTCTTCCAGACTTAATGCCTTCTGCTCTTCTTGCAAATTTCATATATTGGATGTATACCTAGGCAAAAAAATAAAGATATTCGTTTTTTACAGGTCATGATCTCTATAACATCTAATACAGGCTCACCTACTTATTTCTATACTAATATGTCTCCAGTGTAAGAAAGCAATCCTGAATACCCAAAAAACCATAAAGATCATATATATTACACTATTTAAATCAAAATCAAATTAAGGATACATACAAATTAATTTTTAAAAATCAAGGTATAACTTACATACCAAAAAATTCACTTTTTATCATGTAAAATTCATTGGTTTTCAATATACTCACAAGATTGTGCAATCATAACCACTGTCTAATTATAGAACATGTAAATTAAGCTTTAAGGGGGGAATAAAAGTGAAACTACTGGAGAACATTTCATTAGTGAATGCTAATACCTAAGAAATTCAAGTTTTGATCTAATAAAAGCATGCTTAACTTTGCATTTTCTTGGTTTGTTGGTTTAAAAGACCACTGGTCTGTTTTTCAAAGACCACCTAGTGGAAGATCATTGATAAACTTTTTATAACCATTTTACATTCAGTAACTATAGAATGCCCAAGATGTGATGCATATGCAATGTTTGTTCAATGACAAATGACTGGATTATGAGTAGGGTGACTCTTGAGTAGGGTCCTGATTTGCCCATTTTTCACTGATGTCAAACTTTAGTTGCCTAGTTGTGGTAGACAAATGAATGGATGAATAAATTATGAGTTCCTTCAGGAATGGAATTATTATCTAGTGTACATAGTACAGAAAGAACAGCTTGCTAAATGAATTTTGAGCAGTGGAATCCCAATATAAATTAAAAAAGCAATAAGCTGTAGATGACTTGAGGCAGAGGGTCTAGAACACCACACAGTTGCCTGTTCCCATCTCCCACTGAAATACCGCCACTACACTTTTGCAAAAATCTGGTGTTTTGAAAAGCACCATCACAGAGCAGCATTAAGTCAATCTAAAGTTAGTTCTTGTCTAAACCCTTCCCAGGATATTAGTCTCTCCTGCCTTAATTTAAGAAGCAATATTTACTTAGCAACAATTACATAGCGTAAGTGGCTTCAAACCATAATCATGAGGATAGTGTAAGAGCTGCTCCCACTGCCATATTAAAAAATCAAGAGTAGGTAAGTTATAGCCAGGATTTGGGCAAAGTATGAAGGGCTGACTATAAAAGGGTCAACTGAGGGGAATTTTCGGGAATATTAAAATGTTGTCCTGTTTGTAGTTGTGGTCCTATGACTTGATATTATTACTCAAGATTCACAGATTGATATAAAACAAAACTGAATTTTACTGTATATAAATTAAAAAAACAGGTTTTATTAAAGCAGACTGCAAAGGTGGGAAAGAGATTTGTAAAGTTACTCACCAAGGTGGGATCAATATCCTCAATTGCCAGAAGTCTGTTATATATACTGTGAACTTTCTCATACTTCATGCGACTCTAAGGTAATAGAGAAGAAGTGGACATAAATATATACTCATAAACAAGGATGTGAGCGCTCAGGAATCTAGAGTCTGTACCACATGATGACATCTGCTTTGGGCATAAATATATAATAACTTGAGGTCTGATGAATATTTATTTTGCATCATCTGTCTACCAAAAGCAGTGTGACAAAGCAGCAGCTAGAAAAAAATTCAGTCCTGCAATAAAAAAATCTAATTAAGAAAATTCTAAGTATTTTTACTCACCTCTTCATAATCTGCATATGCAAAATAAAGAAGCATATTCTTCTTCAATAAAGTGCTTATGGCTCTTTCATATATATTAGCAGCTTCATCACTAAATAATTTGGCATTATTCATATCCTAGGAGAAAAAGTAAAAGCTCACACTCAGTTTCAATGTAGATTAAAGAACATAAAATTAATTATATGCATTTTTATTTATTTATATGTATCTAAGAAAAAGCACTCATATACACTCATACACGGACACACATGCACCTCTGGATCCTGAAAATAATGCAGATTTCCTCCATTATTTTAATGCATATAAGAATCATGAGTATTCTAAATGATTCCTCGCTTTACACATTAAAAGCAACCACTATATTTTAACTCTAAGGCAGTCTAATCATGTAAGAATGTCATTAAAAACATACGTGTTTTTTATTTGTCTTATTTTAAAGTTTAATGGTCACTGGCATATTCCATAGCAATGACTCCAATATAAAAATGCATACAAGTTGAAAGAAAATTGGCAGTATATCCAATTCATCATTCAGAATCAAGTGTTCTGATTTATCGGCATCGGTGGTTACATAGGTCATCTCTTTTGATGGTATTGGCCACATAACAGAGTAAGATTCAAAATGACATAAGATCAAAATTTTCAACGCTTATACTTTCTTACCAAAACTCAGTGTTATATTTTTGGCAAATGACTGCTATATCAGAACCATAAAAAGAGACCAAGTACAGAAAGGGAATACTCACTTACCCCCTTCTCTGCTAGCAGTTTACTTGACTGCTCAAGATACTGGGCAGCTTCATACCAAATATCAGGGTGATGGCCCAGAACAAGCAGGCACTGTTCATAAGCAAACATAACTATAGGAAGACATTCACAAACAGCATTAAATTAAAATAAATACTACATAAAAAACATTATAAACATCATAACTAAATTATTAGGCTAAGACTCAATAATAAATAATTAGAAATAAAAAGCTCGAGTGCTGTCAGGCATCATCATCCACCCCAGACCCATCCATTAAACACTCTGTAATATTTATGGAGCACTAAGTAAATGATAGGAAACTGAAAAATACTGTAATGACACCAATGAATAATACCTTCCCATATTCAAGAAGTCTGCAGTATACGGGGAAGAAAGATATTTAAAAGTATATATTAGGGCCTCCCTGGTGGCGCAGTGGTTGAGCGCTGCGCTGTGGAGCTGTTGGCAGCGCACAATGCAAGTTCAACGCCCGGCCGGGGAGAATCCCACATGGTGCGGCAGGCCTCTCTTGCCTTGCCCGCTGCTCCCCTCAG
The DNA here is from genome assembly GCA_004024925.1 of Scalopus aquaticus. Lineage (NCBI taxonomy): Eukaryota > Metazoa > Chordata > Mammalia > Eulipotyphla > Talpidae > Scalopus > Scalopus aquaticus. The sequence goes on along the minus strand of PVIJ01001226.1, from coordinate 64,611 downwards.
CAGTGTATTTCTGATCTGCCTGTTCTGCTCCCCACTCTGTCTCTGGTGAACCCTCTCGCCGCCCCACGCCTCTGGCCTGTACCCCAGCTTGTATGTATAAATAAAATAAATCTTTAAAAAAAAAAAGTATATATTAAAAAAAATAGTAAGTAGGGCCTCCCTGGTGGCACAGGTGTGAAAGTCTCAGTGCTATCAAGCTATCTCCAGCTTCTGTGGTCCAAGTTCAATGTCTGGCCAGGGAACTGACCCACATGGCACAGCAGACTTCTATTTTGCCCGCTGCTCCCCTCAGCAGTGTACTTCAGTGCATCTGCCCATTCTGCTCCCTACTCTGTCTCTGGTGAAGAGATACCCCCTGTACCTCTGGCCTATATCCCAGTTCTTGTATGCATAAATGAATAAAAATAAATCTTTAAAAAAACAATTGTAAGTATTGTGTTGAGGAAAGTATAGTGTATACTGTTGAAACTTAAGCATCAGGACTTAAAATAGTTTAGGGAGTCAAGAAGGCCTTTATAAAGAACTGAATGAAACCTGAGGAAAGGATAAAAGCTGATCAGCAAAGACAAAAAAATAACTACAAAAAAACAGGTAAGCAAAAGAAACAGTATGTGAAAAGGTCTATAGATGAGAGAGCAAGAAAAGACTGAGAATTTTTTAAAGTTACAAATAGTAGTTTAGGCAGTGACAGAGCACTTTATTATCAGATGAACTCTCTTGAAAATAAAAATCATAAACTGAAAAAATACAAAAAGTAGCTATTTACAGGCCCTGGAGAATGACCAAAAGAATCTGAAACAGGGCCTCCCTGGTGGCGCAAGGGGTTAAGTCTCAGCACTATGAAGCTATTGGCAGCCACTGCAGCAGGAGTTTGATGCCAGAGACTGACCCACATGGCGCAGCAGACCTCTCCTGTCTCGCCTGCTGCTCCCCTCAACAGTGTATTTCAGTTAATCTTCCTGTTCTGCTCCCCTCTCTATCTCTGGTGAATCCTCTCACCCCCCAATACACACACCTCTGGCCTACACCCCAGCTTTTATGCATAAATAAATAAATCTTTTTAAAAAAAAAAGAACTTGAAACAAAGGGAACTAAACCCTTAAAATAATGGAACCCCATTAGATGGGATCCATATTTAATATGACTTTTTCTCTCAAAGACTTATCCCTATGTGTTCACTTCTGGGATAACTAGAAATCAAGTCAAATGCTTAAGTCTTACTCACTTGAGGTAGATAACATGAAATCCTGGACTGCGAGAGAACATGGAAAAAATAGGAGAAAAAAAAAATCTCCAAAAGAGGGAGTTCAAAGAGTGGAGCCTAAAAATCTGAGCATAAATGCCCTCAAGTTCATAGCTGACCCCTAAAACACATACACAAAAATAAGTACAGAGAACCAAAGTAGTATGTAAAACTGGAAGGTCTGGGTAAAGACCCATGAAGTTTCTGCAGTCTTAGGAGTAAAGACTATGTTCCAGGACTAATTTACCATGAAGTTAATGTTGCAACTAACAGAGCTATTCTAACAATGTGAAACCAGCATCAACAAAGTCCAGATCATCTATCAATAATAATAAAACTCAACATTCTTCAGGACCAGTCTCTACACTGTAACATTTGTACATGATTGTATCATATTTCAATTCTGACTAAGGTAGTCTATCATCATGTAAGAGTGTCACAGGGATTCCTTATGCATATGCATGTATGAATATATATATCCACACACCAGAGGACCCTATCCAGTTATACATACACACATATAACAGAATCCAGTCTTCATACTGTATCTGTGTGTATAAATGGATTTTGTTTGTTTATATAATATCCAAAGGAAAAAAATTTTAATGTCTAGACTTGTGACAAAACAGGAAAATGTGAATCATGCTAAAGAGAAAAAGAAACCAATTCCATGATGGTCCAGATATTGGAATTAGCAGATAAGGACTTTATAAGCACTGTTATAAATATGTTCAATGATATAAAGAAAAAGATAATAATGAGATATGGAATCTCAGCAGAGAAATGAAAATTATAGAAAAATGAATCAAAAAATAGAACATTTCTAGAATGTAAATTTATAAAACTGAAGTGAAGAACTCACTAAATGTACTTAAATCAGACTGGATGTGATAAAACAAAGGTTAATGAACATGGAAATAATGCCAATAGAAACCTATGGGGTCTGACATACAAGTAATTGGAATCCCAAGAGGGTTAATCTTGTTACCTCTTTTTGTTATAAGGGTCTGATCTTCTGTACGAAGAGGATTGCTCTTTTCCCACTGTATGTATTTCTTCCACATATCCACCTGCTGAGCTTCTTGAGGAGTATTCTGAGGAGGCACTGAGGGAGCATTGCGGTCTAAACCTTTCATTACTGTCTCATACTCCTAGATAAGAAGCATTTAGAGTTCTGTGGTAAGCCTAAAACAACTCAGATATGTGGGATGCAGCTGATCATTTTGGAATAATGTGCTCAAAATGTCTATTTTTTCCCTAAGTATTACTGCATTAATATCATCTAAGAGAGTAGAGAAAAAGATAACAGAGAATTAACAACCCAAGAACAGGTTTCAAGGAGGGGGAGAACAGAGCACTCATGGGTTCTCAATGTTAAGTGAAACTAGAAGGCCGCTCTCCAGGTTAGAGGAGTTGACAGATCAAGACTGGTGATCTGGTGGTCTCAGAACTGTCCTCTTTGGAGAATCTGTCTCTTAAATTTTCAATAGTTTGTACAACTAGGCTATTTTCCCTACCATCTAACAGTGTCAGTGAATGACATGGTATGCACACAAGACAAAATCTGTGCTTCAGAGATGTTATTAGGACCACAGAGTAATATAGTTCTCAGATGAGTGGATATTAGGGAAGAATAAGAACTATTTCTTAGTTCTAGGTAGAATTTAGAGTATATTAACATTGAAATGTACAGCCTGTTCTTATATTTTACAAAATAATTTCTTCCAAGGTCATTATATTCTATTTTGCCTTTTAACATAACTGTATGTTATTACGTATTTCATTTCAAATATATCATCATTCAGACAATGCAGTTAATTGCCATAAGACTGCTAATAACCTAAAATGTTAAGAATAATATCAGTCAGGGAAAGCTCTTCTGTAATAACAAACTCATGAGAATCATTAAAATTATTAGCCTGATTAAATTCAATACCTTTGCTACACGCCTTGCATTCATGTAATCTCTACTCCGATCTTCAATCATTTTTTTAGCTAAATGAATATTGATGCCCTAAGAAAAAAACAAAAGGAAAACATATAATATTCTTAGGTATATTTTAATAGCCACACAGTTAATTTGATGATTAAATAAATTATTCAGAAAGATTGGTTAGTAAAATTAAAGTTTAATTACAATATATGCTTTATAAATCAAAAAGTATCTATGTCTGTTATGAACTGTTAGCAAGTTCCTGTGTATTAGCAATTTCTAAAGATATAGAATAATTTTAAAGGGTTAATTAAAATTCTGCTAATAAAGGGTGATGTTTCAGATTCACCTGGGTGAATAGCCATGGTTTAGCTTTAAAAACCTTTTTTCTAATTTGGTCTGTGTAAGTTTAAAAATAATTACAGAAGTGGCAAAGAATCATTACATTCATGCCTAGCAGCTCTCTAAGAATAGTCCAAGGATGCGTGGTTCCTTCTAAGGAGAATATGAAATCAAACTAAGACATTGTTTAAATCTCTCACAAATACATAGATTTTTAGCCATTACATGACGTTAAATATCCATACTGAATTTAAAAATGTACAGAATTCCAGCTGTCGGGGCTTCCCTGGTGGCGCAATGGGGTAAGTCGCAGCACTATGAAGCTATCCAGAGCCACTGCAGAACGAGTTCGATACCCGTCCAAGGAGCTTCCCACATGACGCAGCAGACCTCTCCTCGTCTGCTGCTCCCCTCAGCAGTGTATTTTCAGTCAATCTACCTGCTCTGCTCCCCACTCTGTCTCTGGTGAATCCTCTCACTCCCCTGCACCTCTGGCCTACATCCCAGCTTGTATGCATAAATAAATAAATCTTAAAAAAAATATCCAGCTGTCTTCCATTAAGCTAGATATTAAAGGAATTTACAAAATTATAAAATGATATTGTAGTCAAAATTTTTTTCCTGTTTTGAAAAATGCAGTTTGTTTTAATGTTATTTACTATTAAATGTAAGGTGTTAATTATTATAAACTTTAAAAGAATTAATAAGTATCTTGAAATTTTTTCAGTTTTAAATCCAATGTAAGTATTGATAGCTAAAAGCCACATTAAAAACAAAAATTCTGGCCTCCCTGGCGGCACAGCGGTTAAGTGCTGCGCTGTGGAGCTGTAGACAGCGGCGACGCGAGTTCGATGCCCGGCAGGGAGATTCCCACATGGCGCAGCAAATCTCTCCTGCCCCGCCCGCTGCTCACCTCAGCAGTGTGTTTCTGACTATCTGCCTGTTCTGCTCCCCACTCTGTCTCTGGTGAACCCTCTCACCACCCCATGCCTCTGGCCTGTACCCAAGCTTGTATGCATAAATAAATAAATCTAAAAAAAATTTTTTTTGGAAAAAAAAAAAAAAAACCAAAAATTCTTTGTGGCCTTCAATAATTTTTAAAATCTCGACTTAAGTTTGAGAACTGCTACTCATGCCTATGAGGGAATAGTTTCAGTACCCATACATAGTTCCTCCAAAACACAAGGAACTTTCTCTTAATGACCTATCAATTGCTTATTCAACATGACATTTACATATATAGGCTAATTAATTAGCTCAGCTGGGTAAAGCAGATGGCAATGAAACATATAGATGTGGGACTATATCCCACATCTTATAAATGTGAGCCAGTAATCACATAACTGTAACTAGGTGAAAGAGTTACATTGCAACTGATCATTACTACTGGGAAAAATATCTAAAAATATACATGAGTATATATATATGAATGTATATGAATGTATGAATGAATATGGCATGTATGAATGTGGCTTAGTAATGAGTAGTTTTGTAAAAATTAGAGTTTTCTCCAAAAAATAACTCAACATAAATGAGAATGTCAAACATAGCTTTAGGAGTGATTTTCATTCCAATCAATATAACAAAAATCCATAAAAAGACACCATGTAGCACTGATATCCTCTTACTGACACTAGAAAAGCTGTAAGAAATCCACAATACATAAAAATTGAAAATGACTTGGTTATAATAATAAATCACACTAGCCTCATTTACCTCTTCATACTTGTTATAGTCTCTCCAGAGTTGTTCAATGTTGATCATTGGATTAACACAACCTCGTTGATAAACTCTTCGTACAGCTGTTATTCTTTGATTTTCTGCATAGGATCCAACAGCTTCTCTGGGGTTAGATAAGAAATCCCATCAATCATATCATAGCTAAATTAACTTTTTACACACCAAAATAAACAAAAAAATCTATAAAAATACTTACACTCCTTTTAAGAAATTAATGTAATCCACCCAAATCTAAGAAATAAAATAAAATGTTAATCTTTCTTAATATTTTCAAATTTATTAATTGTATATATTTAAAATTTTTAACTCTACCTGATAAGACATAATTTCCATTCCAATTTTATCAAGTGCAAAGTCATAAGCTTGAGCCATTTTTTCTCTGAAATAAATGAGACATGTCTTTTAAAAAAACGTTAAAAATATACCTACAAAACATAATTACAACTTCTGATCGTATCAGCAGAACAGTGTTTGAACCTTTTCCATAAAAAAAGAAAACTTAGTTCTTCCATGTTTAGCTTATCAATGTCATTAATTTACATATTGCTTGGGAAAATATCAAAGACCCATGTTTTATATATTTTATATCCTTAAATAACCTAATCTTATATTTAGCAGATTTAAATGTGGAAACATCTGGTTTTCTGATCAAGGGGGTAGCTCTGAAGTAAAATTTAGGGGAAAAAAAAACTAATTCCCTCTTCAAAAGAATAAAAAGGGGAGGGAAAGAAAGGTATAGAATAATTGGTCTGTTATACAGAAAAAAGGCATTTGGGAAGTTCCATTACTTAGATTCAGTGAAACACAATTGTCATATGACTTGGTATACTAAAGTAGCCCATTGCAACGTAACTTCCAAAGAGTGGTGACATTGCAAGTGGTAAGATGCTCTTTAAGTATGACAACAAACCTGTCAACAAAGTGATTTAGTGTTGTAAGTGTATAGTGTTTCAATTTAGAAGATGAGCTTGGATGATTTAATTCTCCAGAATCACACTAATGCCAGAGACTACCTTTAAAGCACTTTTTCCAAATTTTACTGACTACTTGGAGAATTCTGACTTTTCAAATCATTAAGTCTCTTTTCTCTGGGAGTTAAAAAGTCGTAAGTTTAAATGGGAGTAACTATGTGCCTGGAGATGAGCTGCATTTCTTAGATACTATTTTAACTTACTTGTAACTTGGTAGTTTACCCTTGGTTTCTCGAACATATGAAAGATAACACTTCCATAAATCAATGTGCAAAACCTTCATAAGGCATCTTTGAAACAACTGTAAATACATGAAAACATTATCAGAAGCCATAATTAAATTTAATTCAAAATTAAATTTCACATGCAGTTGGGTAAAATGAAACAATGAAAAAACAAAATCAGCTCTTTAATGAATTTGTTTTCTTACAAATAAATGGCAAATAACTCCTGTTTTCATTTTAGATAATCCAAACCATTCTCATTATAGTAGTCATACAATACAATTATTGTCTTTTCCTTTTCCAAAAATTTCATTATAGGCATTTCCAAGCATACGAAAAAGCTGAATAAGTAAAATGAACTCCTATGTAATCACTACCTAGATTCAATAAACGTGAACATTTTGCTATGATTGTCTGATGTATGCTAAGTCTTAACTTCAGCTAGAATTCATGAGAACTCACCTTTTCAACCTTGTCATAATTTTTTGCTTTAATCTGAAGAGAAACAGAAAAATAATTAGCATAATTCTTTTCTAGAGTATTAGAACACTTATGTTTTAGTTTTATAAAATGAAAATTCTTTATAAAAAATTCTTTATAAAATGAAATTTCTTTTGAAAATTCTTATCTACACTTTATTCATTTTGACTTAAAAAAATGAAGTGTGAAACCAACATGGATAAGAGGCACTATAAAAACACCTAGTATAAATGGATAATTCTCGTTCATATTGAAACTTTGTGAATTAAAAATTTTGTAAAATAGGGGCCTCCCTGGGGGCGTAGCGGTTGAGCGCTGCGCTGTGGAGCTGTCGGCAGGGCAGGATGCGGGTTCGACGCCCAGCTGGGGAGAATCCCACATGGTGCGGCAGACCTCTCCTGCCTCGCCCGCTGCTCCCCTCAGCAGTGTATTTCTGATCTGCCTGTTCTGCTCCCCACTCTGTCTCTGGTGAACCCTCTCACTGCCCCACGCCTCTGGCCTGTACCCCAGCTTGTATGTATAAATAAATGAATCTTTAAAAAAAAAAATCTTCCCAAAAAAATGTAAAAAAAAATTTTTTTTGGTAAAATAATCATTAGATTAATACAGAAAAATATAAATGGCATACTTAAATAGGGTTTTAGGTAGTTAACAAAGACAAACTTAACATTTTACTTTCCCTGAATAGCTACTATTAGAGTACAGCAGCAACAAAGGTGATTTGCTAATTTTTACTACACATAAATTTTAGTCAGTCAGTCAATCTACTATATTCCAAACATTGTGTGAGGCATTGGGACAACCAATGAACAAAATATGCATGGCCTGCCAACTTCCCAGAATTTACAATTTTATGGGGGAACTAAATGGCCAAACTTGGAGTTGCAAAAGATTTCCTGGAAAAAGTAAAGACAGTAAGGATGAAGAATGATTAATAAGGAAAAGGAGGCATTATACCATAAGGGAAGAATAGCATGTGCAAAGACCAAGGTAAAATATTAAATTTCCCTTTGTTCTATTTTCATAAGATTTTAGATCAGGATAATTGCTCAACAGCGATATATTAGCAAATCTTTGTTTCAGCTCAATAGAACAATTTGATTGTTTAGAGAAAATCTTAAACTGTGGGCCTTTTCTCTCAGTATTACATAAACATTTTTCCAGCTTTCTGGCTTAAGTTTCTGCACATGACAACGATGAGTTTTTCTTTCGTTCCTTGTTCATTTTCTCAGACTTCTGAGATTTCTCCTTCATCTTCAAAGCTCATCAATTTTAACAGAATATGCCCAAATATAAATCTTTGCTCTTTTAAGCAGTTTAGTCAAAGTTCAGGAGTCAAATCTCTTGGGTTTACAATCTGGCTATACACTTAACCTTTTTCATCTGAGTGAGGAGAAAGGTACCTATTTTACAGGGCTGTTATAAGGACTGAGGAGTTGAAAAATATGAAGTCATTAGACATTGTCTTGCAGAATAAGAACTTGGTAATTGTTGTCTATTATCATCATCATGGATTCAACTTGGAACTAAAGTACTACAAAGTTTAGCCCTTTGAGGCTAAACACGTCTTTTGCATTTTACAAATTTTCTTTTGTAAATTATCACCTCTTCATTTGTTCCTTTTTCCCCTTCTAGAACTATCAATTAGGTCTCTCTCTTTGTTCTATTTAGAAATCTATTTACTTTTTAAAAAATTTTTACTTTCGGTTTAAAAGTATTTCTTCTACTGTATTCTCCAGGTTGTAGGCTTTGTTACCCTTCTCTTCAATTTGTCCTATTGCTGTCATTGGTCAAAAATAATAGTTTTGGGAGAAAGTTTTTAAAGTACTACATTTTAAATCTCACTGTGTTCATATTATTTTGTTAAAATCAACATCTCTTTTCCATCAGCTATATTTCATTGGGGGTCTATGTTAATGGCTTTCCATCGCTTTCTCATTGCTGGATCCTTAGATGTGCAGTTGTTTTTCCTATCCACCAAAGCTCAGTGTTGGCTGTCCTAGAGTAGAAGTTGACCTCTTCTCTATCATGACAGTTTTGTAGATGTAGACAGTAAACAGGCTGTTGTTAGTCCTCTAACAGTGAACAACGAAGAAACCTTTGCCCAAGAGTAGTGAGGACACAACCTGTATTTTCTAGTCCTTTTTGGTTTCCTGAAAGCCAGGTTGATATAATCAACCATTCCCCTGGGGTAGAAATATTGATTGAGGGGTTTCCAAGTATTTCTATGGGTCAGTTTCTTATTTCTTGCCAAGGCTCTCCACCAACCCTCATTTTTGAGACTGTCTTGGAACCTGAGGTTTCTGGGTATCCAGCTGCTTGGCTCAGTAGAGATAAATAGGTTGCATTGAGAGTGGAAGGGAAGAAATATGAGTTCAAATCAACAGCTTCCCAAATGCCAGTGACAGATTACATATAATTGACGGTTCTTAAAGTGAGCCAGGAAAACCAAAACTACTCAATGGGAAAATGGGCAAAAAATATGAATAGGCATTTCCAGGAAGAGAAAAAGCAAATTGATAAAAATACAACAACATGTACAAATTTCCAGAGTGGGAAAGACAAAATAACAGGTATCAGTTTATACCAACTAGAATGGTAAAAGGTTACTAGCAATATAAAGAAAAAGGATTTCATATGCTGCTGGTGAAAATATGAATTAGAAAATAGAAAGTCACTGGAAAACTATTCAAATTACACACACACACACACAAACACACACACACACACACACACACCCCTTTCACAAAGCAATTCTAGTGGGATCTACCCCATAGAAATAAAAGCACCAGTATAAGTGTACATACTTATTCACTATAAACTTTGTGGTAGCAAAAAGTTAAAGTAAATGTTGATTACTGGGGGTTTTGGTTTAATAAGTTATGATGCATCCACAAGACTGATTATATTGAGTATAATCCATATGAAATGAATTATACTCTAATATGGGGGCTATCCACAGGCTTTATTGAATGAAGAGATTAAAATGTGTTTAATTCATTTTTTTGTAAAATAATAATGAAAAATCAATCTTACTCATACGTGTTTGTGCATGATTTTACGGTCATGGAAAAAACATGGAATACAAAATTATTAACAGTTGTAGTAGGCGGAGTTCTATGAGTAGAATAAAGACAGGTAAAAAACATTACAGGTAAAAGACTACTTCATGTATATGTCTTCACTTTTGCATTTCAATAAAAGGTTTATATTTGTAAGAAATAAATGTGAATTATTTTACTTGTCTTTTTTTAAAATGGCCTTATACCTTGGATTCAATTATTTATTACTTCCACTGACATTAGTTCAATATATATTTATGAAGAAAAAGATACCATGGACTAATATAGGAAGACTCTGTCCTTGCATACGTGGCACTAGTTGTTATTAATTCACCAATAAATAATCTTTGACAAGTACCTACATTGATGGCATTACCATAGTAGCTATAGTCTCATCATTTTAAAGCATTATTCGTAAATATATATCAACTTGCTTTGTAGAAGCAATGTGATAAAATGAAAAAAGAATTTGATTAAATTGTATCAACTACCTAGTTCTCCCAGTTATCAACATTCCCACTTTTAAAAATGAAATAACATCTACCTCAAAAAAAAAAATCTAGGCAATCCAGATGTTCGTAAATCATACCAGTTAACAAACCAAACCAAAGTATGTACTTTTCATTATGTCTTCCCTAAACAGAGCTATGCAAACCAAGTAGATAGAGAGAGCAATGTTTCATTATATATTGGCCTCAATTTGGAAAAACAAAGGTTAAGCTACAGGTCATATTTAAATTCCATTATTGGTAAAACTATCACATGAACAAATACCCTACCATTAATAATCCTATCACTAGCCTTTTCTTCTTTAAAAGATTATCCTAGGCATTATTTACTATGTGTGTATGTTTGACTATGTTAGTAAGTATATGAAAACATCATAACTATAAGTTAAATATTCATAAATATATTTAGATATGTATATTTGTATAGGAGTCTACCTCATAATCAAAGCTTGGTCTAAATTTTTTTTTAAAGATATATTTATTTATGCATACAAGCTGGAGTACAGACCAGAGGCATGGGGTTGGGAGAGGGTTCACCAGAGACAGAGTGGGGAGCAGAACAGGCAGACAGAAACACACTGCTGAGGGGAGCATCGGGCGAGGCAGGAGACGTCTGCCATGCCATGTGGGAATGTCCCCGGCCAGGCGTGGAACTCATCTCACCACTGCTGACAGCTCCACAGCGCAGCACTTATCTGCTGTGCCACCAGGGAGGCCGCTTGGTCTAAATTTTTTAAAGAACAATGCTAGAAACTGCTTTTTTAGTTTTGTTATGGCATCAGAGATTCTTGGAGCTTTCTCTCATTAACCAATTAAAAATTCCTCCAGTTACAACCCATATACATATAAATAATTTTGTAAAGCTTACTACTTGCTCTAATCTTATGTGTTAAATGTTATATAATTTTAAATGATGGGGGCTCAAATAAAATTATATTGACTCTAGTTCATAAACTTTAATGTATAAACAATCCTCTGAGGTGAGATTAAAAGGAATCTCAAAGATTTTTGAGATTAAAAATCCCAAGGATTTTTTCCCACTTTTAATGGTCAAAAATAAGACTAAAATATGAAAAATTTATGTTACTGTGTAAGAAATACATATTTGCAAAAGTTCTATAATGTGCTTAGACTATTTTTATCATTTAAAAACCTAAAAGGAAAATTAACTATAGTTCTTCATATGCTATTATCTGTTTATCATAAACACTTGTGATATAATTGCAACATTACTTTTTGAATTTTGACAAGTTATGAAAGTCGCTGTGGAGGAAGAAGATAAAAAAAAATTTATCTGTCAACTTTCTAATAATTTTTATTTTATAAAGGGGAAGACAACTGGAAAAACAAGATTTATTTTTTGCTTTAAATTTAAATTCAAATGAGTGGTTATATGGGTGTTGGGGGGGTCAAAAAACAAAAGGAGTGGTTATATGATGTAAAATAAAACAAACATAACATATTGAGTAAACGTAGATCTGTTCCTGACACTTCTTAACACTTCTTATTTTAAGTCCTTTGTTAATTTCCACCATTATTTTCCAAACATTAATTGAACACTAATTGTCATTTGGCACTAAAATTATCTTCTGGGTAATTATTAGAACGAAGTACCTCTTTCATCAGATTATTTAATTTTGTAAAATTTTAACTTTGTCAGGGGAAAAAATGCCAAATAAATCTCTTACCAACTGTGGTAATGTAGATTTTTAAGTTTAGATAAGCTATGCTCTTTATGTAACTGCAATATTTGGATATGGAACTCTAAGATTGAACTGTTCAAAAACAACTAATGTTAGGAATTTTTCATACTTCAATGAACATTTTACAAAATGTTAATGTAAAAACATAAAACTAATACTTTTCTTATTAGAGAAATAAACCCTTACATGTCAAGAGCATTTTGGTAAATTTCCTCAATTTTTTTACTTATTCCTTGGAAAAAGAAATCCAAACCCCATATTAAAATTTTTAAAAACTATGTTAATATCATCAATTATAAGAATCACTAAGTAACTATACAATTTATTTTAAATGGCTCAAAAACATGTGAGGATTGAACCCAACTGACATAACTCTGGAAGAAAATAAAGAAGCAAAATAATCTAAAGGAAAAGGTAAGCCTCCATAAATTTGTTTAGGTTTTCATACAGTAACCACTTGGGACAAGCCAATGCTTGTGTGTTAGGATGCTACTGGGTTAAACAGCAGAGCAGGGCTAGGCCTCATATTAAGCAAGTTCACATGGCAGTAGCTTCCAATAAATATGATGAGCACATTAATTGCAAACCCACATTCCTGCATCTTTTCTAAAGTATAGCACACATACTTCTTGTGGCATTTAAGGCAATAAATTTAAATTTTGAGTTTGAGTTGCTGCAGCTACCTGATTCTGCTTCATTATCCAAAAATCTTAGCCCTAATCCTGAAACCCAAAAGCAAATGGAATGCTAAATGTAAACCTCATCTTCCACTCATTTACTCTTTTTCATTGCTTACCAATCATTTTTAATCTGAAAATTATGTCTTGATTAAACTATGTTTAAGGAATGTAGTAAGTATGTATTAAGGAACGTAGTTTTAAGGAATCTGGAAAATATTAAAATATAGCTCTTTTAAGATCTAACAAAAGATTTTTTAAGTTTCTAGAGAAGAGCTGTAGCACATTCTCTTTCAACCATCCAGTCCAAAATTTAAAGATATCAGGAAAATAGTGACTGCAAATAAATTCATTTTTAGTCAACAAATAATTGTATTCCTATGTGGTAGGATTCTATCTAGATCTGGAAATACAGTGGTAGACTAAACGAAGTTTTATAACTCATGGAACTATGTTTTTTAAGAGATAAACTACATAGTTTAAAAATTGGACTTTTTGGTACTAATTTTTCCTACAACATATTATTTCCATAATTTATTATTTTCCTATCCAATATAGTGACAAGTATATGCCTACAAATACATATACACAGACTTAACAGGTTGGCCAAAACCTGCTGGTGTCTCATAGATTTTTATTCCTCAGGCACTTAAAATGTGTCACAGAAATAACACATTTGCTAAATGAGTTAAAGACCAGTTTTATAGTCTATGAGTGAAATAAAAATGTACTAAGCGAAACTATTATCATCTTTTGGTCTAGATTAACATTACTCTCAGTCTGATTTTTTATACTAACTACATTAAGTATTAATCTACTTTAACCAACTAAAAAGTATTTGTAGTGTTTGCTTACAATTTATAAGTAGACATAATGATTTGGACCTATTAGAACTATCACAGGACTAAAATTCAATTTAACTATTTTATATATGCCTAATAATCTCATAAAATGTAGAGGAAAACCAGTTCCATGCCAACTCCAGTTACCAAGGAATGCTTCACAGAAGAGTTGTAATTCAGGCATTAATGAGAAAAAGTTTCTCTAAGTCATTGAAATAACAAGTTTCTAAAGTTTCCTGTGGAACAGTGAAAATATCCACACGAGGGATTGTATATTAGGAAAACAGGCTGGCTAATTAGCAATGAAGGGCAATTCTAGGGGGGCCTAAAAAGACAGAGTTTAAATATGAAACACAAAAATCTGGATACTGCCCAACTGATGAAAATAGAGAAACAGGCTCATTAGTAGTATTGGGGTGGAGATGGGGAAGATAAAGGTGAATTTCAGTGCGGTGAGATGAGGGGAGCAGGTGAAGTGGCCTGGGCTCAGAAGAAGGGGGAAAAAGAAAATTAGTAATGTGGAAGGAAAAACTCCTCATGGAAAGGAAAAATGAAAAATACTGATAGTAGCTGATCAAGTTCAGTATTTATTAATTTGCTGAAATAGCTATAAATACCTAGGCAGAAACTGTTTATTTACAGTAAAGAAATTAAGTATTAATTTCCAAGTAAGACACTGAAATTAAAGATGTATATATTTAGGCCATTTGTTTAAAAATTTTTAATATATACCTAGAAAATATACCTAGGGTATATTCTCATAGAACATATAGACAAGAAAAGATCAGTTTCTAAAATATCCACTATGCAGAAAAAAGGGAGAACTGCAAAGACTTGATAAAACGGATAAAATCACATCTAAGATACCAAAGGAGAACATTTTAACAGACACTATATAAATGGTGGGATATGCCACAGGTTGAAAGGAATGAGGGTGTAAAAAGATTATGGATATGGCAATAAGAAAGTTATTGCTGATCTATAGAATTAAAATTTAAAAGCTGAAACAATTCAACATCTTAGAAATTGAAATCCATGCCAAAATACTGCTAATAGTAGCAGGCATTTACTAAATACTTGATGTAAACACTATAATCGTATATCACTCAATCCTTAAAACAACACTCAAATACTATTATTTTTACTTATATGAGAAAACTGAAGCACAGTAAGATAAAGTAAGATTGCACAACTGAGCACTTAGTCACCCCTCTAAACTGCTCTTTAGGCAAGATTTTATGTGTATATTAATTTAAGGAATGCTTGTAATAAGTTAAATTTTGGAATACAAATGACAAAAAGCAGAATAACTTATGCTTTTTCTAAATAATGTCATGGTTTATACATAAAACTTTAAAAGCAATGATGTGTATTTATAACACTAATGGAAATGTCTACCACATACCTTAAGTAGAATTTTAAAAATAAACATTTGGTATGTCTCTCTCTCATGCCAGAGACAGAAATATACACAAAACTGTTAACACTAGGAGAGTTGAAACAATTTTTTGGTCTCAGTTACATATATCCATAACTCATTTTATTTCTATAAAACAATTTTACAGCAGTAAAGAATGCTGACTTTTTGCTTTTTTTTTTTAAGAGAAAAAAATCAAAGCTGACTTTGAGATTTAAGTCTTTTATTTTTCTCTTTTGAGTAATTCACTAGTATCTTTGTTTATAGTCATCTCCACTTTAATTTTTAAATGCTCTCAAATTCTTTCAGGCCTACAAAGCTAAAACCTAAATAAATTATCAAACCAGAAAAAATTTCAACCAACATCCTTAAAGGCAAAACTAACCTAAAATTGATTTTGCCACATTTGATAGGGCATCTGTTAACAAATATCATCTGACATATACTCAGACTGCTTTACTTCATGTCTGGACACTTTGTTCCAAGTAAAGCATTGTCAACATAATGCTAATTATTATTTTGAAAATAACTAATCTGAAATTTTGAATACAGAAAATATAGCAGTACACATCAGAGGAAAGTGAGTAATTTGGGGCCTCCCCAGTGGTGCAAGAGATTAAGTCTCAGCACTATAAAGCTATTAGCAGCCACTGCAGCAGGAGTTCGGTCCCTGGCCAGGGAGCTAACCCACATGGCAAGGCAGACCTCTTCTGTCTCCTCCACTGCTCCCCTTAGCAGGGTATTTCAGTCAATCCACCTGTCCTGCTCCCCACTGTGTCTTTGGTGAATCGTCTCACCAAACCCCTCCCACCTCTGGTCTACACTACACCCCAGCTTTTGTATGAATAAATAAATCTTTTTAAAAGTGAGTAATTTGGTCTTAAGAACCAAAGAGCACTAATATTCATCAGTGCTTTGGCTACTCTACTCCCAGTATGACACCTCCCCATCACTCCCTCAAAATTGCTGTACACGTGGTGCATTAAAAGTGAGAACAAAAATTGTGTACAATCCCTCGAAATCCTCGAGCTACCAGGAACATTAGAGAACCAAGTTTATAAGCCAGGTATCAAAACAGCATTATTCTCTGCTGTACAGAATAGTGTGCAATTAGAAAGTTCACTTAAAGATCTGGTATCAGTCTTTTTTCAGAGATATGTAGTCTCCTCTTCCCTGTTACCTTAATTTTCAGTTTTTATGAATTCTCGCCTTAATAAAATTAAAACTGTTCTAGGCAAACTGAAAAGTATTATTGAATGATATAATTTCCCAGGATTGCTACATGAATTTTGGACATTACATGTACACATTCCATTCTCATTTGCTCAATCTCCCATTAGCATTATCAAACAACTTTTTTTTTTTTGGAGTGGTAAATCATTTACTTAAAGCTTTACAATCCTTTCATTTCTCACTGCATACAAATTGAGAATTTTGCTTTTTAAAATTAGCAATTGAATTTCTGGATAAAAGCTTAGTAACTCTTCTACTGGAGATCATTCTAGTTTCAATAATGAAAATAATTTTCTGTATGTTTTGTTAAATTACTATCAGAATACCATTTCACTTACTAAATTTTCAGAAGTATTCAAATTTTTCTATGCATTTCATTGTTACTAGTTTTATATATTTTTATACTGCTGAACTGAGTATAACATTTATACATTTCCTATCATGAGCAATGCTTCATACAGCTTTCTAAAAGCACTTCTTGAGTGTTGTTTTTACAATGAAGTGGATACAAATCCAGTGGATTACATTTCTGTACCTTTTCAGCAACTTGTCTACTCTTCCAGTATTTCCTTATCAACAGATTCATGAATGTGGAAAAATCCCATTTTCTCATTCAACAAAATTTAAATTGTATTCTAGACTAATGTATCATATTTTTATCATTATTAAAATACTTTTTAGAGCATAAATTTTTACTCAGCAACCCTGCCTTGGTAACATATTTTTAAATCCAATAACCAGTATTTATTGACTCAATCCTAGTTTTCCCAATCCAACATGCAGTTTATTTCAATTTTGTTACTGAAATTACCTATTTCCATGTTTCTTTAACAAATTCCTATCAGATACTCTTAATCTTTTTCACCAAAACCTTTTCCCCTATGTACAATTATACACTGGCCATTTTTAGTAAAATTCTTAAGCAACTGGAAAAAACTCATCACCTGGATCAATTTGAAAGATCTTACCAGCAAGCTTTGATAGTGAAATATCAATTCTCAAGTGAGCCTAAAGAAATCATTACAGATATGTAGATATTTAATTATATTGCTTGTTTCTTATAAAGAAAAAAATTCACAAACACCAACAATAAAGAACTGGTGAGACAACACATCTAGAGTGAGCAGTATCAGTGGTTAAAGGCATAAAAGTGATTTTGTAAAATCATCACACAAAAGTAGGCTATATCTGGAAAAACTCAAATTATAAAATGTTTTAATAATTTATAGATGACTACAACTAGGAAAGCTAAGTAGTTAAAGGTAATGGGAATGTAACCCCCCTTCCCCTTACTTATTGCTTATAGTTTTCTAACATCTTTGCAGCACACATTACTTTAAAAGGGAAACTGAACTGTTATTTTTAAGATCATCACAAGTTTTGCTTTTCCTGTCTTATCTCTTTTCTTTCAACTTCTATTCATTCAGGTGATATTCACAATACCACCTCATTAAGCTTCCCTTTAAAACTGAACCATGGAATTCTAAAGTTTATTCATACACATATTTAGCTTTACTGACTACTTCGCATGAAAACCAACTACAATGACTGTACTTCTTTAGTATTCCACCTAGGTATTATTCCATTGATTTATATGAATACAAAAATCCTAAAAAATTCCAAAGGCACGGACTTTATCCATTTATTGCACAGCACCTAGAGTAACACCTAGCATATTCATTCAAAATTAACTTGTGGAATACTTTGTTAAGTATCAATGGAAAAATAAAAGTGTGAATGTGTAACTTACAGTAAGCTCATCATGAATTTTGTAAATTTTACTAAACCATTAACTAAAACCTCCTTCAATGAAAAGGTTTAGAATAATGCTAAGCATTATATACTGGCAGCCAATTCACATCAAAGTAACTTTATAAAATGGATAAGGATGATTAAAACTCTAATATGGATTTTCAAAGCAGATTTCCATATGGTTTAGACAATCTCATGTGAACTAATCAACTCTTTATATTTTTCATTAATTCTCTTGAATATAAGCATAGTTTTTAATCTCTTATGTAACAATGCTTCAAATAACCACTTATTGGTTGAAAAATTAGGATTTTTGAGAGGGGAGACTTAAACAGGTTTCTTTACGAAAACCAAATAAAATGTTCACGTAAAAAATTTCCAGATCTTGATACTAGAAAAATAAAAAAATGAAATTGAGAAATGAATATTTTCCTGTGATTGACATTTTTCCAAAATGAAAATTTTTTTAATGGGTTAAATTTTACTTTGAAAATTTAAGTATTTATCTCGAGAATGTTTATAAAATATAGGAACTTAAAATTTAAAACTATTTCCCCTTATGCTTAAGCTTATGAGTACATTTCTCTAATTCAGGCCATATTTAAAGGCTTAACAAAAGTGTGCCCTATTTTCTGTGGAATTTGGTTTATAATAGTTTGAAATGTTCAATTTGTGATTTACATTTTACCTCCTCCAAGTGTTTGTCATGACATTTTCCAGAAGAATTAGGCTGAAATTCTGTATGGAATACCTCCACAGATTTAGCAGACAAGAGTGAAATAAAGACTATTTGAATTCCTGCTATTAAAAAAAAAAAAAAAAGAGGCCCTTATACTATTATCCCTAAAGTGTAAAGAAAATCAAAGGGAAAACAAAACTTAAACAAACAGCAAGTTTTAGGTCAGGATGACACTTTAGCCTGTAAATGAAGTCTAGACAAAGAATCCTACAATGTATGGCCATTATTTTTAGAGGATTCTAACTTATAAAACAAATTTTGTCCAGATCTTATGTAATAGGTTATTGGCGTAATCAGACTATCAAAAGTTTTGACATGTAAAAAGTAGGAAAATATCAGTTTTTTAATGCTCAGTTTCTCAAAGAATCTGAGCTTCTAACAGTCCGTTTCCAGTTACTACCTAAACCTGGGGAGGGGGCCAGAAATAAGTTCATTGTCTTATTCTTCTAAGGCTTCATAATGCCCCAATATGCACACCAAGCTTAAAAAACACCTAAGGACAGGCTTTCAAACTGCTATAGTTGAATACACTGTTGGATAGAAGGGTGTGCCTGCTGAAATACCAGACTTTATGATATGTTTAATTACCTCATCGTTGGGAAAACTAGTTTAAAAATGTTTAATGCTAAATGAACAGGACAAATATAATTCTTGCACATAAAACTCACTTCAAAGGGATCTCTATTATTTTTCAAAGACACCTTCATGTGATGAGCGTATTTTCATGACCTTTAAGAATAGCTCAAGAAAATCTGTACTGTGAATGAAGATTTTTCTTCACAGATCTTTTATAGGCAAATCAATGTAATGGAAAAACAGAGAATATAACAACAAACACACCCTTGTAAAATTTACTTAAGAATTATTACATACAGATATTCAAGTCTTCAAATGACTAATATTGAGTCACAAGAATATGAAACTCAATGTGTATTAGAAAAATAATTTGCAAACATTAAGATTTAAATGGGAAAATATAGGTTTAATCAACTAAATGAAAACTAAGCACAAAATATGTATTTAAAAGAAAATTATTTAAAGCAAGCAAGAACATCAAAATAACAAAGGAAAATACTGGTCTTTCATCTCAGATCATATTTATCATTTTTCCAATCTGACAATGAGAAAACAGCATAAGCAATATAGATAACATACTATGTAGATATCATATCAAAATTACTTGAAATTTTAAATAGCAAATCACTTCAGTTTCACTTAACTCTCAAATATATAATGTTCCTACAAATAAAATCCCAGAAATATGGGGTAAGGATATCAAGTCTGAGAAAAAGTAATCCAAAGGATTTTTAATCATGAAAATATGCCCAGTCTCATTTTTAAGAGAAACTGCACATCAAAATCACACTGAGATTGGTTTTTATGTGTGAATACTAGCAAAAATTTTAAAAATGTACTAACAATGCATTAAGAAAATGCCAGGAAGTGGGCTCCTTCAAAGATTATCAATGGGATTTCAAGTTGTTACCACCATTATGGAAGGCAATTTGGATACAGAAAAGTAAAAATATTCGGCACACTTTCCAATCCAGCAATTCCTCTTCTAAGAATTTAATATTCAGATATTCACACAACTATTCTTCAGTAAAAAAGACAGGTTGAACAAAAATATGGTATACTAAGTACTTATTAAAAAACTCTTAAAATTTCTGTAAAGCAAAAAAGAAAAATACAAGATACAAAACAGAACATGAGACAATTACTCATGTAAAAAGAGGAAAATAATAAATTGAAAATTTGTCACTGGGAAGGAGAGGTAGGTACCTCACGAATGTGTAGGTAAGACTTCATTGTAGATCCTTTTTGTAATCTTGGATTTTTGAACCACATTAATATATATGTAAATTCATTAGTCAGTAGCATTTGGGCTTATGCTTTAAGCATATTTCTGTATTTCACCATCAATTTTCATTCCAAATACTCCTAAAACATGAGATAGTATGCACACATAAATGGTGTTTTTAAGGATTACTACCACAAATTCTAACAACTGTAAGTTTATCATTTTTAAAAGAAAATAATAAGCCTTAGCATAAACTGATAAAAGTAGAAGTACTAACCATATAAACTCATTTAGTAACATAATTTTCCATCCTAAAAATGGATATTTAATGGACAGAGCAAGACACTGGTGTCATTCAAGATCATGTGTTTTAACAAGAATTCATAAAACTTAATGTTAAGATTGTTAAAATCTGGTTTTATAATTAAATTTATAACTTTCCTCTTAAAATGAAATTTAAATTAACCAGTAGCTACAATTCTAATAAAATCCCTTTCACTTATGAGAACTTTCACTAGAACAAAGTAACTTTCAGAGAAAAAGCATTTAAGAGTAACTACATGAGTATGAATTAAATGAATAAGCAGTGCTTTAAAACCTTTGTTTGAATAAGTTATATATTTGGATATGTCCAAAAATACATGTAACTTAGCAAACATTATTTTACTAACCTTGCCTAGAATGTCTTTCACCCCAATAATTTTTTCCTGGGTATAGAACAATTGACAGCTGTTTTCGGAAATTGAAGAGTCAATTCCACAATCTCTGGAGTCCACTGTTGGTTTCAAGAAATTGTCTTTACTTATAAAAGGTCAGTTGTTTTTCTGTATTCAGCTGCTTCTGTGCGTTTAGTTTTCTAGTTTCATTCGCATGTCTGGGTGGGTCATTTTCCTTTTTTCTAATTCCATTTGTGATTCATTGCACATCCCAAAATCCGTTGATTGGCTTAAATCATTCCAGAAAATTCTTATTTCTCTTCAATTTCTGTCCAATGTCTCCCTCTACTTTTGAGTTTTGATGACATTTTCACAACATAATTTCTCTCATATTTTTAACTTACTGTCTCTGTAACTTCCAATTTGGACTTTTCAGCTCTCCAATTCTCTCTTCACCTGTGTCTAATCTGTTGTCAGCCTAATTCAATCTAAATTGTAGTTTTGAGAGTCTTTGCCGATATTTCTACCATATGTGGATTCTTCAAATGCACTCCTTTTCTTGGAAAAATTTTTGTGGAGACTCTGTGGCTTAAAATGAAGGTACATTCCTCCATCAAAGGTTTGAAATTAAGTTTACCAGCACCCAGGAGCATGATTCAAGTTGTGTCCACCTTACATTCACTGATTTTTTTTTTAACCACTCAGTAACATTTACTTGGATCACAAATCCATGCAAGAGCTGGACTTAACTGTTTCAGGACTACCCCATTTCACTCAGCCCAAGATTAAAGCATCTTTCCTCAGACTCCTAAAATTAGGACGGTAGCATAGAATATTTCTGACCCACTGTAACCCTGAGTATTGCCTGCACACATCTTTAAAGACAGGATATTCCATTGGACACCACAAGCAAAGCAAGCATGGAGCCTTTTGACTTTCGCAACCTGAGATATTACAAGCATACAAAATTACATTTATGTGCTCTCAGTTCGGCAAAGACTCTCAGGGTAAAAATGGCTTAGGTTCTCTCTGCTTATCTGCTCCTTCTTTTTTTGTTTGTTCGTTTTCCAATTAGGTGATCCAGTAATTCCTTGCTCTGTAGTCAATTCTTCGAGGCTTTGAACAATGTTTTTTTTTTTTTTTAATTCTATCCAGCAACCGTAACTGTTTTAAATGAGGTGATTTAGCTAACAGATCTTCAACTTATTTTAACACTGAGCTATCAAAAATATTAGGAAATTACTTTTGATGCAAACAATCTTTAAAAGTAACTAAAAACTTTAAAATCCAAATTGAATACAAAAGGTTTGAAAGTTAACAAAAATCTATTAATCAAACATATTTTCTGAAATACAAATTATCAAATAAGTATAATACAATTCTCTGAAATATCTTAAAACCCTGCTGAGTTTACCTTTAGAGTTTGGTATAACTAAGTGAAGCTTGCATGAAAGTCACAAGAATTTAAAAAATATTTAAAACAGAACTAACTGTACTTTTAAAAATGACTCTTTGTTTTAGAAAACAAACCTACATAAAATGAAGATTATGGTTTAAGTTAAAGCAGCAATTCATATTTTTTTATATCTAGATGTCTTAAGTTTGCATCAGATATTGGTATTGTACAGATACAGCATTAGTAAAAGCTGTGAAAAGGGATAGATAAGAGAATGTTTATGCTTTTCTAATTTGACAAAAGAACCTCTGAAATTTGATAAGTCAACATGTGAAAATTCATGTTTTCCCATACACATATACACACACACAAATATGTCAGAAATTTTACTTCATTATGCCTAAAATTTTATTGTATCTAGGCACTTATGTTCTATATCAGATTTTTAAATTTTATCCAAAAGCATGAATATCACCAACAGTTTTCTGAAAAAGATACTTGTAAATAGTAATAATGATCCTTAAATGATACTTATTTAAAAACCTATAATATCATACATCAAATTATTTCTAAAGGCCAAGCAGCTTAGTATAAGATACTTAAATATTTGGAAGTATAAGACAATTCAAAAGAACACTTGTGTTTTGAGAAAACTGTAGTAGACATTTCTTTTTAAAATTATTAACAGTAAAGGTATTGACAACTTAAACTTTATAAAAATAACACTGTCATAAAAAGATGAAAAACTATTTCGTGCAACAGAATGCCACTTACACCAGAATATTAAGGTACAGATTAATTTAAGGAGACAAACCATGGGCATAATAAGTAAACTGTTCATTGTATTATAATAGAATGAAAAGAGAGAGGGATGAGTTTTAAGATGTTGTAAATGGGGAAGGCAATTTTAAATAAGACAGTCATAATAGATCTCACTGAAAATCCAACGCTTTCACAAATATTTCAATAAAGCAAGGGATTTTGTCAAGCAGCTATCTGGATAACTATCTTTACGAGAGCAGACAAAACAGGTAACATAATGAAAGCTTTAGGGTTGGGAGTGTTTAGAATGTTTAAGGAAATCAGCAGATTAGAAAAGAGACTGCCTATACTATATGAATGAATATACCATGTAGCCACCTGGCAAAATTTTATATTTAATTTGGCATTCTAATATTTATGCCTTAATTTTCTATTTTAAAATGTTTAATCTAGCTAGACTTATGACCAAGAAATAACTAGTTTTTGAACATAAAAGAATTAGACTTTACACATAATTACTTAGATGTAAATTTACTAAGAATGTATACTATTTTTCTTTTTTTTACTACACCTAATTTCCACTTGGAGAACCAAGATTGTGTTTTTGAAAACCCCAGAAAGTAGGCAAACCCAACTAAGAACTGAATTCACATATTCAGGGTCAAAGTTCCATTATAATCTTTATCTAACTGTTGTAAAAAGTGTCTTTCTCATAATAGCACTGTCCTAAAAATATACAATATTATCCTCATAGCAGTACAATTAATAATTCCCTCCTCACATCAACATTGATGTAGACTATATTCCCTGAATTTTTCAACTTTTATAAAACTTTGAATAGACATAAATTTGAGAAGCCATAAGATAAAATTTACCAACTTTTTGGTCTAACAGATGTTTGGAAAACAGCTGTCAAACTTTCACTTTCCTTGATTTCAGCCAAATTATAAACATTCCAAACATAGTCACAGCACATCAGGAGATGTGTTTTATGGTTTTGTTCAAAACTGTTTCATTCTTTAATATTAGAATGTGGGACTGTAAAATCTTGGTTATAGTTTGTCACTGTTATAACTGTCCCTTTTAATGTATACCTGCATATTTACACACTTAACCATATAAGGGATGATGTCTCAAATTTTCATCAATAAATTAACAAATGAGTGATCATTTTTTTTCTGTGCATAATAGTCAATCTGGAAACTACAAGCTACAGATAAACCAGACACTGGTGATGGGGTATCTAGGGTTGGTACTTCACAAAAGTTTATTTATTCTATCTTTCTAGGAAACAACTGATCGAAACAACTCAAGTTTTATCTACCAACGGAAAGCAACCAATTTTCTCCCTTAGGTTTTTTCTCCAAAAAAATGAAGACACTGGTCAGTTGTCACATTCTCTTCATGCTGTGTGACCTCTCAATAGTTTAATTACACAGTTAATAACCCAAAATGTCTGACATGCAATTTTTCTTTGAAAATTGGAAAAGAAGCTTCTCATGAGTTAACTTTTGTATATAGATTTGAGTTAAAACAAGGGTTCATGTGATAGCACAACTTTAGGTTTTCTAAGAGCAGTCATATGCACCTTTTTATTTTAGCCATCATAAAACTTCAAGCATTCAGTTTTCCACCAGCTATTTCCTAATAGCTCAGCTACAATTCTTGATTACATATTATGAGTTCCTATGTTTTAGTAATTAAGATAAATTTCATGTAAGTCACAAGTCATCTATTTAAAATACTGTGAATGGGCCTTCCTGGGGGCTTAAGGGTTAAGTCCCAGCGCGGTCACTGCTGGTCTGAGTTTGATCCTCAGCCAGGGAGCTAAGCCACATATGGCATGGCAGACCTCTCTAGCCTTGCCCGCTGCTCCTCTCAGCAGTGCAATTCAGTAAATCCGACTGTCCTGCTCCCGTCTCTAGTGATTCCTCTCATAACCCACACAACTGGCCTACACCCCAGTTCTTGTATGCATAAAGATAAAAATAGGGCCTCCCTAACGGCGCAACGGGTTAAGTGCAGCACTATGAAGCTATCCAGAGCCACTGCAGCACAAGTTCGATACCCGGACAGGGAGATTCCCACATGGCACTACAGACCTCTCCTGCCTTGCCCGCTGATCCCCTCAGTGGTG
Source organism: Scalopus aquaticus (assembly GCA_004024925.1). Taxonomy (NCBI): domain Eukaryota; kingdom Metazoa; phylum Chordata; class Mammalia; order Eulipotyphla; family Talpidae; genus Scalopus; species Scalopus aquaticus. Next base: position 38,992 of record PVIJ01001226.1, on the reverse strand, counting down.
TATTTCAGTCAATCTGCCTGTTCTGCTCCCCACAGTCTGGTGAATCCTCTCACCACCCCACATCTCTGGCCTACACCCCAGCTTGTATGCATAAATAAATCTTAAAAAAATATCTTTAAAAATCAATCAATAAATAAAACACTGGGAAAAAGGCAGAGGGGGTTTAATGGATGGAAGCAAGCCCTTAGATGGTAGCAATGGTGAGATGTGTCTCAGTGTCTACTGAGGTATGAAGACATATACTTAATCTTATATTGTGTTGTAAAACAATGTTACCTCAATAAAAAAATAACCCAAAATTTCAAAAATACATACTACAACATAACGTTTTCAAACATTACATTGCGAGATCAGCCTGATAGAAAAGGTCACATATTCTATGGTGCCATTTGTATGACATGTGCAGAAGGGTAAATCTAGAAACACAAAGATGACAAGTAGTTGCTTGGCACCAACAACGATGTAAGAGCATGTTAACTGCTAACAGGTTTAAGATTTTTCTGGGGTGATGAAAAGTCCTACTAGTAGACAGAAATAGTCATACATTTCTGTGAATATGCTTTAAAAAAAACATGTAATAAACAAGTTAAAAAAGTCAATTTACGGATAATAAAAATGAGTGCTTGACACTACCTGACAAATATTAAACACTCAACAAACATTTGCTAACATTAACTGAAACACACCTTCCTATCATTAATGAGAAACAAAGGAAAGAAATACTGATAATAGGGAGGAAAATTTAGCTTAAAAAATATCAAGTTGTTTAAATTTCTAAAAAGAAGGCACCCTTTTTTTTGCCGCTTTAAGAGACTGGCACAATATTCTGTTATCTTCAGGTCCCCAGTTAGAAACCTTATTCTCCTCCTAAAGGATTTCCTTGACCTACCCTCACGTACTCCTACACCAAACTATATTTGTTCACTGAGGTGACCATTAGCATCCAAGAGTCTAGCATGTGTTTACTCAGGAGATACTTGAAATTCAATTCCCCCCATCTTTCCCTGATATACCATAAAATGCAAGCTACTGGAAATGCTGGCCCAGTTTCAACGTTATTTCCCCTGGCACACGCACTGGCACAATGAAAGCTTGAACTTGAAACAGGACATTGTCATTTACATTTTTGCCTAGTCACAGCAAACCTAGGAAACTATACAGATGAAATGGGGCCTGAAAAAGTACCAGATGGCATTTTTGAGAACTTGACAGTCAATTGTACTAACGAAAAATAGCCTAACACTTTCGGCAATTTTATCTGAACATAACAGACAAATGTAATCAATAGGCAGGTTTAAGCCTTCATTCTATAACTTTAGGGTACTTTAAGAACTCCACATATAAAATTACTTGCCAAAAGGATTTGCTAACAAATTAAGCTTATTTTAATCTGCACAGAATCTCCTAAAAGTTACATACCACAGTTTATAAACTATCGGCATTCAAAATGTATCTTAGAATAAGCATCACAGAATATACTAAATTTTGTTCAATTATTCAATTGTGGGAAACTTAGAATTGCAAAACTGCTCTGTAAGTAAATAATTCAAAATTTGACAAAACACCATAATGGTTTACATAGCATCAGCTGAGTTCCAGAAAGTTGCATGAAGGTATTTCAGTTTTCAGGAACATGAACTGCAGATGTGCTCAAAAATTATTTCTTGAATTTCCAAATCTCCGAAAGCACAATTTACAACAAAGTTTAAATTTCAATGTGATTTTCCCTTTAACAATGACTAAAGATTCTCTTTCACAGTTTTTTTTTTTTTTGGAATTACATGACTTCAAACTTTTATTTCGTCACTGTTGTTTCATAATTCCAAATATTTAAGATTTTTCTTAAAAAAAATCAGTGCATAGTTAATCCTATCACATACCTTGTTTTACAAGACTTCTATACTTCAAGAAGAGCATAACTGTTTAAGGAGGATATACAAAGGCCAACATACTTTACCTAAATTCTAAATTTTGGTGTTAAGAAAATTTCATACCAATAAAACTCTCAATTGCTAAGTCAGAAAGAAGGTAATATTTGCTGTTCTAATTATTAATAATAAACATATTATCTAAAATATAAATTCAATATTTAATGTTCAATATGCAGAACAGTGAAATTGTTCATATAAATGTTCCAAGTGAAAAATTACTAAAACTTGATTTTGTTACAAATTCCAAGTGCTTAGTGATGGTTACATTACTTGTAAACTGTGAGTGGTAAACACAGAATAGCTAATAGAATTTTAGAGTTAATAGCTTATACAAAACATAAGCTATGATTGCAAAGAAATTATTATGCCATGTCATTTTCTAAAAGATTCACAGCAACTTTATGTGGTTGTCAGTTGTCAGATAATTTTTCGCATGTATCTGAAAGTCTAATAGCTAATTAGGAATGGAGTTCTTGCAAAGGATAGACGGATTTATAACTTCAGACACAGCTTTTTCTACAACCATTATGCATTTTCTTTGTTTCACTGGTTAGTATAGTGGTGACTAGAGGGCCAAAATCAAGAATGAAAATACCTGAATATAGGCACCTAGATTCCCAACTTTTCCCCAAGCAGTTTAAACCTTAATGTTGTTCATCTGAGGAAAGCTATTTAACTACTCTAAATCTAAGAGAACCCAAACATCTGAAAAAATAAGGTATAACTCATCTATCTACACATCAAAAGATGAACTAATTAATCAAATATCTCATATAAAGTAATAAACAAAAGGCTGAAATATATTAAAGGCCTCATAAATTTCAGTTATTACTGTTATGGCAAGTCATTTAAAAAAAAGAACAAAATCACTAGTAAGGTAAAATTGAAACCAACAATTATTTTTAAAACTTTAGCTTTTTACTTCTAAAAATTTAGAAAGCATTTCACATCCAAAAATTCCTTCTTCCCCTGTTATAAAGCGTCCATTTACATTGTTTCCTATAATTTAGTTTTCTAGACCTATTAAAGTGTAACTGAAAACTGCTTGCTTTTAAGAACCATAGTAAAATTCTATGCATACCTCGGTTGACATCGACAAAGACTTTTACTGCGAATGTATTAAATATAGAATACAGGGGCCTCCCTGGTGGCGCAGAGGGTTACGTACAGCACTATGAAGCTATCCAGAGCCACTGCAGCTGTTCGATAACCGGCCAGGGAGATTCTCACATGGCGCAGCAGAACTCTCCTGCCTTGCCCGCTGCTCCCCTCAGCAGTGTACTTCAGTTGATCTGCCTGTTCTGCTCCCCACTGTCTCTGGTGAATCCTCTCACCACCCCACCCCTCTGGCCTACACCCCAGCCTGTATGCATAAATACATAAATCTTTTTTTAAAAAACTTTAAAAAAAATAATAAATGTAGAATATGTTGTTGCCTCTTAGTGAAAATTTAAGAAACTCCTAAAGCCAACTCTTCTCAGATTATTTAATGGGACTTTCTCATTTACATGTTACTTTTACAAATTACTGGAAACACATTAACTCATGTTAGTTTTCACATTCAAATAAGGGGATAGAAAAATAATATGAAATCAGTATAGTAAACTGATACTTAAACACAAGTACAGCACAAAAAGGACCATTCCAAGGACATGGAAGTTTGAATAATTTTATCCATAACAGAAATAGAAAATCTTAAGAAATAATAAATCTGGGACAGTTGGAGAAATGTAAACATAGGTTGGATATTAAATTACTGAAGAACATTACTACTGCTTCTTTTAAATGAGGTGCTGTATTGCGGTTATACACAATAACGCATACATGGTAAAACACTGAGTCAAGATGGGAAGGTCTATATATACTATTTTTCTAAAGTTTTTCATTAAAAAATTGAGAAGGGGTCCTCCCTGGTGGTGCAGGGGTTAAAGCCTCAGCACTACCAAGCTGTTGCCAGCCACTACAGCAGGAGTTCAAACCCCAGCCAGGGAGCTAAACCACAGGGCACAGCAGACCTCTAGTCTTGCCCTCTGTTCCTCTCAGCAGTGTATTTCATGTGTATCTGCCTGTTCTGCTCCCCAATGTCTTGGTGAATCCTCTCACCCACCGCCCACGCACTCCTGGCCCACATCCCAGTCTTACATGCATAAATAAAAAAAAAAAATTGAGAAGGGGAAAAATAGATTAACTGGCTTGCCTAAGGTCACAGTAATTCAACTAGAGGTAAATGTAAAAAACTCAGAATCCAAATTCGGTCATTCCTATTCTTTCACACTACCTCCCTTTATGGAGTAATCTGTAAATTCCCTACATCTCTTTAAATAAATTAACAATTCCCTATGAGGGCAAAAGCCCCTCAGCCAAGGGAAAACAAGGAGTTGCTTTCATCATACTGTTTCACTAAAGACAGCTTCCAAGAAACTATCAATGATAAATGAGTAATTACTGTGTTTGTAATGATTCTGAATTATATATTTATCTAGAAAACTGCGATAAGAGGTAATACACAATAATGAAAGCAGGACATGGACTTTATATTAAAACTGGTAAATTTCCTGAATGTCACAGCTGCTTGTGTAGGAGAATGTTATTAGAAAACACACAAAGGTCATGAGATATGCAGTTCATAACCCCAAGTTTCAGACAAAAAAAATAGAATCAATAAAGCGTATGTCCAATGTTAAAAAAAAAAAAAGTCAGGGCAAATGAAATGTATAAAGGAGTTCTTTGCATTCTTAAGAGTTCAGTTTAAAATACATTCAAAATGATTCACAAATAGAACTATATTATGAAAATAGAAGTCTGACTTGCTAGTCCATTCACAACAAAGCAGATTATAAACCATGTAATCTCCACGATTAGAAAATTTGAATGTTCAAATGTAAACTGTAATAATGAATAGTTTAAGTGTTTTCTTACCTAAGTAACCCTAATTAAGAACCATAAAACCTTAAAATATTCAATATACACTATTCAAATTATACAGATAATGCACGTCAGTTTTAGTCAGTGTTTCTACATACTTTCTACTATGACATAAAGTATACACTTTGACAAGGTATTTTGCAACGACTATCATTTTTGGCATCTAAGTTTTATGAAATTCAATTATTTCTAAATATCACAGTGATGAAATTCTCAACTGTAGTTGGAAAGAATCAACTCTCTTGTAGAAAATAGTTGGAAATACTACAGATTACCATTTTCAAAGATCTACTTTTAAAAACATCAAATCATTAAGAAAAAAATTTCCAAATAAGGGAATGAGATAAAAATTGAGAAACACTGCACTGTGTAGTGAAAAACTCAGAAATGGATTTAAACTTTACTAAGTTAGAAATGACTTGGTTCTGTATGACAATACTCCACTCCCCAAACCCCCCCAAACTGAAAACACCTTACATATATTGAAGTACTAATTAAATGTATGGATATTAACCACCTGAAGATATGAAGATGTGGAATTCATGTTTAAAAATTGTCTGCAAGGTGGTTAACTATTTAAAAAAAAAAAATTCCGTAGTTGTATTCACCTGCTTAAGTGGCCCTCTCTTAACAAGGGATGGGACTTCTTTACAAACTGATTCCTACTTTGGCACTTAGACATTAATGCACTTTTACGTTTTTGGAGCCAGCAAATGGGCTTTTAAACCCATGACTGTTAGCAAAAGTAATGTAACTGTCCAAGTACATTAATATAATCCTAATCCTGACTGCAGATCCAAGCACAGTCACCACAGTGTCAAGACTACCACCCAAGCACAAAGTAGATGCGATGCTTCTAAGACTACCTCTTTATTTTATGCTGATTGATGAATCACAATAAGGTATAATCAAAAGAAAAAGCTGAGACTAATCATTTTATTGTCCAGACAAATGTATGGAGTATTCTATGAAACATAAAATATACTCATAGCACTAAGATTCAATGACCGCCCTGTAAAGTCTCAATTCCCAAATCTTACTGTCAAAATCACACTAAGATTGCATGTATACATCCTCTGGGGACTGAATCAGTAGTACTGGTATGCTACTGAAGAAGGTGTACATTTTGAAAGCTTCCCAAATAATTCTGACTCTAAGGGGCAGAAATCTCTTATCTTAGACATACGTAAAATAAAGGGGCTAAACTACTCCTCCAATTCTAAGTTTCTAGTTTAAACATGATATGTACTTTGGCTTTGAAAAGGTCCTAGTTTTGTTAACATAATGTTTATTGAACATAAGAAAACCATTATAAAATGGTCTGAACTTTTCCTTCAAATTCAACATGTCACCCCCCAAAAAATCACCATTTCCCTTATTACTATGTGAGGTGTGATATTACCTGATCATATTGTGGTATTCATTTTGTGATGTATATTTACATCAAATCATTATGTTGTTAACACTAGACTTATACAATATTTTAAGTCAATTTAATCTCAGTATTACTGGAAAAGAAGGGGGGGAAAGACCATTTCCATACGGGAATCTTTAGACAGACTTATAATGCTATCTAAACAGGTAAGGGCTAAAATTTTGCAATTTAGAAAGTAATAAATATGTTCTATCATATGTAAATTAAAATACTGGAGATTAAAAACAGTCCCAAGACTATTATCTTTCTGTGTCTTAATACATCTCACACTATTACTTTAAATTTATATTTCAATCTTGTCTTTGACATCAAATACTGTTTTCAGATCTCTTAACATTTCAAAATAGAATTTTTCTTCTTTGTAAGGCTCCTAGCATACAAAATGGTAAAACTTACCCCGTTATGCTCCCTTTAGCCTTAGAAAAAGCCATTTTTCTCAAAAAGCTGTATTCAATGCAAACATTCAATTCTGTAGAAAATTACTGTGGATTCTGAATGTAGAGAAAAAAATGTACAGACTTCAAACTAGTTGGCCATGGGGGGGCATGGGGAGGGGAGGATAAGGGCACAAAATGGAGTAGAAAAATAACACAAGGGACCACGGATATGAATCACGGGTGAATTGGTGGTGGGTTACCCAAGGGGAATACAAAATGTAAAAGACATAGATAACAATAATAAAAAAAAAATCTAGTTGGCCATAATACTATTTGTTTTCTGCTCCAAAATTTCTCAGAACAAAACTGTTTAGCAATAAAAAAAAATTTAAATTATTTACATACGAATAAAAGCCTTCTTGTCCATGTTTAGAAGCGCAGTTTTTAAAGATACCACTAGACATCTTCGTTTCTTGAAAGTGCCTTGAACCAAACCCACTCAAAAGAAAGAGCTGTTTACGAAAATACTAATAGAAATAAAAATAATAAACCCATTAGAAAATATCTGAGCCTTTGACTTCAGGAGCTTTTTGATTTCTAAGAAATCAATATTAACAAAAAAGTCAATTGTCCTCATGCTTAAGAATCAAAAAAGGAGACACCCCAAAATAGATTTTTCTTGTTAAAATTAGTGTTATTCCCAATTAGAGGTTTCTAACTCTGTACTATATAAGTTTTAAGTGTTTGCATTTATTCATGGGTGCCATGTTGAAGCAGACTGTTAACTAAGCAAAATATCTTAATACAGGGCAAGGGGTTGTATTCCAAAATAATCCCCTAAAATCTTACTGACAACAATGCCCAATAATTTTTTAGCAATTATCATAGTTATTCCATAAATGTCCAAGAAACTTAAGCTACATCAATATCCACAGGGGAACCTCAAATTGCATGATCAATAGCCCTTTTTATTTTACAAATTGTTTTATTATATACATGGTTAAGGGACACCTTTTCCATATTTTCAGAATACACCATCACTCTTATTATACACAAAAAATACAAAGACTCTACTATTAAAATGGAGGTTTATGCCGAGGGAAAAATGACCGTTATTTTTTTCAATGTTTATCAGAGACTGCAAAGTTTTGCTTTATAAAGTTGAAAAATATAAATACAAAGACCATCAGACTGAGCAATTCAAAGTTTTGTTTGAAAATGGCTACCGTTCCCACAAGGTTATCTAGAAAACACAAAGAAGAAACAAGAATTTTTTGAAAAGAAATCTTTGTTATCTAAGTGAACTATGTCTTTTTCTGTAAACAGTTTTAGTAGGCAATGCCTTGGATGAAGAGAAAAAGGAAAAAAAGATATAGATCATGTTAGTAGAAATGACAATACCTAAACACCTATACTACAGTAACAGAAGGGAAAATATTAATAGATGGGATATTTCAATAAACCTTAATAAAAGAGAAGTTTACTATTTGTAATAGTAAGCACACAAATATTTCCTTTGTTTTTTTAAAAAAAGTATGTTCAGAGCATTTTCAGGTAATTCTTCATTCAGTTCTGTGTTTGCAAATAATTCCTGTTGCTTTCTTTCACATCCTTAGCCTACGTTACTCATGAGTTTAAGAAAACTGTAGGTTATAAGACATATTGAATTTTAGAGTAATGGCTGAATAATCACACAGACATGGACCAACATTTATTACAAACAGGAAAAGAGCAGATCTATAAGAAGAGTACAGACTTTCTTTAAAAGGTTGCAAGCTGAAGTACTGAAAAGAAATAATCTATGATAATGCAATAAATTTTATCTGCACTTATAATTCACATTGCTCAATATAAAACATTGTATATATACAAAACAATAAGCAGCTAATTAGAGGTATTAAAACATTATTGACGGTGAAGTTTATTTCAATTTAGGTCACTCATGTTCCATCCCGAGTTCAGTTCCATTTTCCAAAGATTATTTTTTAAAAGTCATTTGTCCAAAGTAGAACCGTTATTTTGAAAAATTAAAATGTGTACTTCATAAAAGGATTCATATTTTTACATTTTTTTAATAAGAAGCAACCAATCCTCTATATATTTTATTAAAGAATTACAGCTTCCACAGATAGCAAGATACATTGTTGCTATAACCAGCAGCATTACCTTCTTCATTTCTCCTTCAGCTAGCAGTAAAAACATCTTAGGAAAATTTCTTAGGAACATGTCCCAGTTCAAAACAAGTTACTTCCAACAATAAGGTATTATAACTTATTAATACATGCTGTCAGATTGATTACCTAGCTACATGAAAAGCTACAGAAACCACGAGGGGAGGGGTGGGAGAAATTTATAAAAGAATGTGGCAAAACTATAAACTTTCTCAAGTTTGTACAACTTCGTAGTAACACTGTGACCATTCTAAAAAGCGGTTCCTTGAAAAGTACTGAGGTCCTGATTGGCTATATCTCTAGTATTCAAAAAACTCTCATTTCTTAAACTTAAGATGCCCATATATTGACCAAACTGTTGGAGATAATTAAAATATTCCCTTTATTTTTAAACTATGAAACAGTAGTTTTTCTCTATCATAATGATTTAGATTCAATAACTGATAAAACTACATCACTTCCAGAACAATCGTTATCTGTTTTGCTCTCATGATATTTGCAAATCATGGTGATTTACTTCGGGATTCAAAGTAAAGCAACACAGAGGTAAAATCTGATCTGTCTCCAAAATACACACAACACTAAGGTAATTTGGTCTAATTTTAAAGTCATATAATTGTATTACAAAGATGGTGGTCCTAAATGCCCTTTAACTAGAGGCATGAGAATTTTACTTCCAACAATGTATATAAACAAAAACAAAAGCAGGTGATAAAATTTTAGAATGGCAATTTAAAAGTTAAAATTTTACAAAGCAGCTACATATTGTTAAATGCTCACTGATAGGGAGAAAAGTGGATATACTGGGAATTATTAAGTCGGTGACTTTACTAAAAATTATAATATGCTCTCATTTGCAATTAATGTTTCAAGTTTAAAAGCAAAAATCAAAAACCACATTTTTGGCATTGTTCTTAAGCAGGATTTATAAAAAAATTCTCCGTGAAAGCAAATTATCTTTTGTTATAAAGATGAAATTTTATATTAGAAAAGAACTAGATGTCTTTGGACTTATACATGTGGGTTGAGCTGTATGCAAAAAAAATAAAACATTACAATTTTCGCACCACGAAGTACTGAGTTACAACAAATGCATTAATAAAACTTTATTCAGTGCATACAAGAAGTTATGTGAACACTGTTAATGTTACCTTAAAGAGGTTCTTATGACCTCAATTTTTAAAAATGTATTATGAATAGGTTATGTGTCTTTTCCAGAAATATTAAAGCAACACTGGGTAATATGACCAAAGAATACTTTAGTCTGTCACAATCTAAATAAAATACAAATGTGAGAAAATAATTTTAAAAAATAAAGAGCAAATCAGGAAAGAGATAAACAGTTCAGGATATGTTTCTGAAAATTAGCAATTAAACAACTTAATTCCTAAACCGGAATATAAAACTTTACAAATTATACATTTATATTCTTTACCTTTTTTCCTCAGTGTTTTATATATACATATTTGTGTGTGTATGAAATAACTGCAAACATTTCCTACTAAGTAATTAAAGTGATTGCTAACAGTTCTGAAATATATGAAATGAACCTTTTGTTTAGACAACTTTCAGTCCCTTGGAATAACATTTGGTCTGTCTTAGAATTCTTCTATAGAATCATTTCATATAGTTAACTAGGTAACAGGAGAAAGATTCATTGTGTTAATAATAATTACAAAGTGGAGTATCTGTCAACTTAAGTTTAGAGTATCTGTCAACTTAAGTTTAACTGAAGTCCATAATAAAAGTCTATAATAAAAGGAACGAATAATGCCTAAATATCTGAGAAACTGAAAAGAATTTCTAAAATTTAGAAAGTAGTAGTTAATTACACAAGAACTATTAAGTACCAATTAAGTTACTTTCCGATAGTTCGTATATAACCTAACGTGTTTGTAAAGTCAGACTGGAATGCAGACCAAGTGCAGGTGATGCAGGTTCCTTGCTCTAGTGAGCAATGCACAAAGTGGCACTGACTTCAGCACACTCCAGACATGCCTATTCACTCACCTGATGAATTTCGTGTCAGTATATTCTGATGACTAAATATATTAAGGAAAGAAATGGTCCCAAAGTATAAGTGATGAAACCTTAAGGACACAGTCTTGGGCCAAAACCACAACCAGACTCCACAAATTACAATCTCTCTCACACACACAAACACACAAACACACATACCCACATACACAGCCACACACAAAAAATTTAACACACACACAACATTGCTGCTATTGTCAGCAATATCCCCCCAACAAAGTAATATACTGTAAACTATAGCACAAATACAATGAGTACACTGTAGCCTCAACTTAAATCTGCTGGTGGTCAGGTCCATTCTGTGGGACACATCACAGATGATACTGTGTTGTGCTAAAGTCTGTTCAGTACTGCTGACACTAAATCCCTTTGAAAAGGTCCAAAACAGACCTATATATTACCAAATTTCAGCTATTGGAGAACATGCTATGACGAGGCTGCAGTGTACTTGCTTATGTTGAGAATTTATATGACAAAATTAATATTCAAAATAAGACCTTATTAAATATTGTAAGATAAAAAATGGTATTTCAACTTAATGTGGATATCAATATTCCCATCTCACCCCTCCCATCTCATTAATTTATAACCTGAAAAATGATTACTTGATGCCAATTGTTATCAATACATTAACATTTTATTATCATCTTGACTACTAATTCAGTCTTCAAAAATGAACATTTCCCTTCTAATCATAATTAATAATGTGGCTCTTACTCTTATACACCCCTGACTTCAAATTTCAAAACAATTTTAAAAAGCAAAGAAAAATCAAAAGTGTCATTGGGTAAATTATGATTACATAGGTTTGAGTCACAGTAGCTTATTCCTGTAAAATGTAAACTTTATACTGAAATTTTTCTTTAAATTACTGAAGTGCTTACATATATTGACAAACCATGCATTTTCACAAGATTAAATCTGAAATAATTATTCACCTAAATGTTTCATTTTACCACACACTCAAAATACCCTATGAAACTAAGTTAGCATTTCTGTATTTTCTTATACCATTCATTAGTTTGTAAGCAGGAATAAAAAGAAAAATGAGTTCTAAATAAATGACACAGGAGGCAATAAATTGACACGACAAGTAAATAAAAGGCTAAAGCACTCCAATACCATTAAAACTGTTTTAATGTTGTTGCAACTCCAAAATGCAACAATCATCATTTGTAAAGACCCAAATTTCAAAAATTCATTTTAATTACTACTTCATACCTATTTTACAAAATAAAGGCAAGAGACATTTAAATCCTCCTTGTCTTAGTTGTGCTATCTATGTTCCTGAACTGGTTTTCTATCACTACAGTGTATGCAGCAATTCCCATCAGATGCTATATAAGAAAAATAAAATAAAATATTAACCTCTGCTTCAATGTACAGTTTCCAGAATCTGCCAGAACTGGGGAACTGGGCAACAAGGCGTTCATAAGTCTTCCGTGCTTTGTCTATAGGTTGATTCTAAAATTGAAAACCAATAAACAGCATTTACAATGTTAGGATCATCAAAATAATATTTACTGCAGAACCAAGTAGTGTGATTGGACCCATAGAGAAGGAAATGTAATCCTATATCACTAAACCTGTGCCTCTCGAATGAGAATGCTCCAAGCGTCAAGGTCATATGGATTCTCTTCTAATTTCTTTTCAGCTTTCTTCACCTTCTCTGGGACATACTCAGCTGCCTGGAGGGGGGAAAAAAAAATTGAAGTTACTGGTTTAAAATCTCATGTCTAATTTAATTCAAGCAAAATATATCATTCTCCAATGCAGTATCACAATACAAAACATAAAAAAGTTCTCTTGTAAAATGCATCTTATACATTTTCTGAAACCCATATATTTACACACACATATATACTATCTTATCAGAAATGACTTGCATCAAAAGAACAAAACCACACTTTTTTAAAGACATCTTTGTTCAAACAAACCATCTTTTGTATTAATACTGTTAGTTCTCAAACTTTCTGATCTCAGGAACACTTTTTTTTTTTTAAGATTTATTTATTTATACATATAGTTGGGGTACAGGCCAGAGGCGTGGAGTGGCGAGAGGGTTCACCAGAGACAGAGTGGGGAGCAGAACAGGCAGATCAGAAATACACTGCTGAGGGGCAGCAGGCGAGGCAGGAGAGGTCTGCCGCACCATGTGGGATTCTCCCCGGCTGGGCCTCGAACTCACATCGCACACTGCCACAGCTGCCGACAGCTCCACAGCGCAGGGCTCAACCGCTGAGCCACCAGGGATGCCCTGATCTCAGGAATACTTTTATGTCCTTGAAAATTGTGTATGCAAAAGAGCTTGTATATGTGAATTATTTCAGCTTTTGTCATATTAGAAATTGTAATTTAGGAAAATGTTATTTACTTTGTACAAACATTATTTACATGCTAAGATAAGTATTTTTATAAAAACGTAACTAAAAATTCATAGAATAGTTTCACCTATTTGTGAATCTGCTAATAAAGGAACGACTTAAAATACAGCAGATTTTTCATATCTGTTTTTGCACTCAATCTGCTTTAATTGTACATTATGTAACAATCTTCACTAACTCGAGAAATTGAATAAAAAAGGCATAAATTACTATCTTGGATTTTTATGAAACAGTTTGAACTCGCAAAGAAAAAAAGCATGAAATGAAAGGAAACTGACATTAAAAATTTTAAAACATAACCCACAAATCACATGAACAGCATGTGAATTTTTAAAAAGGTTGCAATAAGAGATTTAAAAGATTATAATAAATGTTTAATAGTGGTCATGCTAAAGTGACAGATGTTGGAGTTACAAGTGTTTCTTTACCTTTCAGTATTTCCTAAACCCTTTAATAAGGTAGATTCATTTTAATTATAGAAATATGATCTTAAAAATAAAGATACCAAGGAGGGAAATTTATACTGTCAAAACACTAACAGGAATGTAAAACCGGTCTTCCTGGTGGCTCAGGGGTTAAGTCTCAGCGCTGTCGAGCTATCACCAGCCATTGCAGCATGAGTTCAATCTCCAGCCAGGAAGCTAAACCACATAGCACAGCAGACCTCTCCTGTCTCACAAACTGCTTCCCTCAGCAGTGTATTTCAGCTCTGCTCTCCACTGTGCCTCTGGTGAACCCCCTCCCCCCCTACCCCCCACCTCTGGCTTACACCCCAGCTCTTGTATGCATAAATAAATCTTAAAAAATAAAACAATGGTACTAAATAACAAAATCTAAAAAGCTGAGAGAAATGTCAAATAAATATCTAAAATAGTAGTTAGCACGTGAGGTATAAATACAAGCACTATTTCTCAAACTGTTTTTTTTTTTGGAATACTACTATGTAGTCAATTGGTAATTTGTACAAATTTTTGTTTTGCCCTTTTGCATAACTTCTTGAAATCTAAATATGGCAAATACACAGTAACAACCTTTGAAAGAAGACAGAGGAGAGCAACTCAATTGGGAAAAAAATGTCTAAGTCCTTTGGAGAGAGAAAAAAATTACCTGAAAGAAATATATCCTTCTTTTGAATAAATTAGTTCACACCACTGACAAGTGCACATTTATTTAGGAAGAAAGTTCTAAAAAACTAATGTAGTAAGAGGCATGAGCCTACTTCTGAATCACAGTGTTATAAAACAGTGTTACATTAACTAAAAAAAAATTAATGTAATCTTGACTCAAAATTACACTTAAAAATAATATACAAAAGTCTTATCATGCAAAAAGATTAAAACTGGAAAAAAGTTTAATGAAAGAGGACTACTGACCCACCCACATATTAAAACACAAAATCACACCAATAGAACAGTTTGGTAACAGTGACAAACTATAAGAGGGTGGTCTTGCAAGGGTGGGGGGGGAGTGTTCTAGGTTCCCTGCCCCACCCAAGGGAGGGTGGAGCTGAGCAGGAGAGATAAGAAGTTTGAGAAGGGGGGGGAAACAAAAAAGAGGAAGAAGGAAAAAGCAGGATGGCAAGCCAGAAGAGACACAAGGAGCAAAGAGACATGTAAAGAAGCTGCACTGGCCTGGACTGATTGAGACAGATGTGGGTGAGAGACCTGTGGGGAGGTTAACAATGGCAACGTTGATCTTGATTTTGTTCTTTTCCTCACTGACTTGTCTGACTGTTTCTGACCCTTTTCTATGGGTCCCTGCCAAAAGGTGCTTTAGACTTGTGGCAGGCTTTCAGGCCTTGCTTTGGGCCAATCCCACCTGGGTGGACTTTTGCCCACGAGGTGATGGGTAACTTTGGGTGCTTAGTTTAGAAACTACATTCTTTGTCTTTTCTGTATTATCACACCAATTGTATTAAAGTTTTTTCACACAAAAGGAATTCTATGTTTTATCCTGATGTGACAGATGGCAGAAACTATTTAGAACGGGCAGGTTTGGGGGTTTTAGGGGTGCCCTTCTCCCTGCCCTGTAACAAAACCAATCACTGGCTCAATGGTTTAGAACGAAACTGTCAGATAGTAAATGCGGCACTTTAAACCAGAATGCTGAATTATTCAAATATATGGTGGTTGTTAGAATAACTTTCTCAAAGAATTCCTATTTTACACTTTGTACAAAGTAAATTTGTGATAGATCAAGTTTTTAAATATCAAACACACAGGAGAGGAAAACATGATGACATGTGTCTGTACAGGAAAGGCTCCTCAATAGCTATTAAATTAATTACCTAAAATTTGAATTTGTATGCAGAAAAGTATGATCAAAATCAAGACAAACTTAAAAAAACCCCAACATATTAAGAAAGTACTAAACTTATTAGTATAAGGTTCAGTCAATAAAAGATCAAGAACACAAAAAGAAAATGGGTAAAGTATATGAGTAATTTATAGAAAAAGTAACAACCCTAAACAGTAAAAAGTACAATCACGAGCAGTAAGACAAAGATGAAAGGTTCTATAATTATCATTGCCCTGGCCAAGAGTATACAGAAATAAAAGTTCTCACTCCGTTGCAACTTATAGTCACTAAAAATTAAAAAGAACAAAGCAAGACAGGTCTATAGATAGCAACATGGAACAATCTTCATACTTTTGGGTTTAGGAAAGTGAGGAGGATGAGGGAGGTGGGAGGCAAAACAAGATACAACACACATATTTACTTTATACTATATATGCTTCTGATGGTTCAGTTTTTACTATCCACCTGAGAAAGATTTGCTCAGTGCCTAATTTGTGCCAGACCCTATTGAAGAGATACTTGGGATGCAACAAAATTAAACCACACTAAACTATATTTCACAGTTAATCAATGTCACAACAGTTTGATGAGCAGGTAAATCCCTCAATATCCAATGAAAATTAACCCACCCAGTTAGGTAATATATACTATAATTTGTAAAAGAACAGAGAAACTCGAAAAACAGCATCCAACACTAGACTGGGCATAATCGCAGCAAGAAATATAAATGTCTCCTCATTAAAGCCATGAGTAGTGAAAGCTCAACCCTGGCAACACATCAATCGTCTAGAGGAAAGGGGACTTAAAAAGATGCTATAGCCCCACTCCAGATCACTTAATAACTCCATTTCACATAAATTACATAAATATTAAATTATATAAACCTGCCTAAAGTACAGTTAGATTTTGGCATAACCATGGTCCAGTTTTTTCCCCCAGAAAAGGACATCACTAAATACTGGGTTGTCAGAAGAGTCAAGACTTTTTTCTGTTTTGTATGCAAAAATGTGTCGACTTTTCCAAAAACTCAATACTTTCCTCTGGTCAAGGATGTAGTTATATATTCATGAAACAATTTGTATAGGTAACTTTCCATCAAATGCACTCATTAACAATGGAACTTAACAAAAATGGCCAAGAATATACTCTGGTAGCTATGGCCACATTCAGTTCCCAAATAAAGTCATTCATCATCACAGCTATCAATCAACTAGATAGCAAAGAGCACAACATTTTTGTTATTACCAAATCCTTTGTTATTTACACGGACTGGGTATCTATAAAGAATGGGGATGTTATTTTCTGAATCTGTTGCCAGAGCAGAGTAGGTCACTTGAAGAAAATTCATGGCAAATTTCTATGCCCATTTGTAATGGAGAGAAGAACTCTGCTTAGTACAGTAAAGAACATTTATCAATAGTTGTCCCATGCTTGAATATCCAACAACTTATTACCACAACTTTTGCCTTTGAAATCATTATAATTCCACTACCATTTTCTTGAGGGAACGTTACTGGGGACTAGGTTGGGGACCCTAATTAAATGAACAGAACTTTTAGTCAAATAATCTATTACTATCTATTGTCTATCTAATTATCTACTGTCAAATAATACTTCATTGTATGGTTATCCCACATTAATCCACCAACTGAGAAAGATCTGCATGATTTTCAGTTGTGAAGTAGTTGTTTTTTTTCCTTAGGTATATAATGAGAAATGACATTTGTCAGTCAAATGTTGAATTTATTTTAATATTTCAAAGAACTGCCAGACTGCTTTCTAAAAGCAACTGAACAATTTTTACATTCTCACCAACAGTAGCCAATAGTATTAGTAGAGGTTTCTTCTATCTTTACATCCTCACCAATACTTGCTATTATGTCCTCAGATAATAAATATCCTGGTGGGTGTGAAGTGGTATCTCACTGTGGTTCCAATCTACATTTCACTGATGGCTAATGAAGTTGAATTTTTGATGTTCTCATTAGCCATTTATATATCTTTGGAGAAAGTCTGCTCAGATTCTTTTGACCATTTTTTAATTAGGCTGTCTTTCTATTATTTGGATGTAAGAGTCCTTTAGATAGACAGATACAATGCTCTCTTACAGTGATTTACATAAATTTCCTCCCATTCTGTGAGTTGTCTTTTCAGTATTTGTATTTAAACTTTTTTTTATTATACAAAGCTAAATTATAGAAATAGAACTTATGAACTTGGCCTAACAGGTACCTCTTTCAAAGGTTCTCAAGCTTTCTGTAAATAATCTATACCAAAGAAACAGACAAACCCAAACCAAAACAAACCCTTGAAATGTGACTTCAGGAATGGAGGCTATGGGGACTAGGGGATAAGGCAAGGAGTGACGGGGGGAGGGACATATTGGATATGGAGGATTTTGAGTGTTTTGGTGATGGGTATGGTATGATAAGCATACATCTGCAGAGGTGAAAGCCTAGTCCGCTAAAACAAACAGTGACAAAAACCAGAGTTACCACAATAAAAATAATGGTGGGGGGGGGAGAATACTTGAAAAGAATCATATAATGACAGCAAAATCACAACATATCTACAGAACATATCTACAATACAAGTTTTGGTGTTTTGTTTTGTAAATTAAATACTGTTTTAAGAAAAATAAAACTAAACTTCCAGAAAAAAAAATCACTTTAACTCTTAAAAATTGAGGAACCAAAGAGGAATCTTTAAAATGTGGATTATACCAATCAATATATTAACTATTGAGACTAATTTCCATTTATTAATTCATTTTTAAATAACCTTTAAAAACATTTTTCAAAACCAAAATGTAATTTAAAAAATGAATGGTGCTATTTCACTTTTTTGTGATCTCTTTCCTGTCTAACTGAACTGCTTCTGCTTTCAGGCTATTGCAATATATTGTTATGGAAAAAGTATATGAAGCCTCACACAGTTACATAGTTGGAAAAGGATATTTTTAATAGCCTTTTCAGATAATTGTGGATATATCATAAGGAAACGTAAGCTTTTTGAAACTACAAATCACTTTCTAAATAGCATCTTAACTTTTATCAGTGGGTTGGCTAACTGGGGGAGGAAGGTGAAAAACTGTAAGATGTTATCATAAATTTCTCCTTCCCACCTGGGTTTTGTGGTAATTGGGAGGGTGTTATTCTAGAGGTCATACCAAAATTAAGTTAAAATAGAGAGTATCAAAAGTTGAATCCAAGTTGTAAACAAATATGGGGGAGGTGTACATTGAAGGATTTAAACCTACAGAAGCTCTTGTCCATGACCAAAAGAACAAGCAGAGATGAATCTCAATGTGGTTTTGTGTTATTTTCCACTGTTAAAGGTAATAACTACCTAAATATAGCAGAGGAGTAAAACCCCAATGAGAAGTCAACCATCCTTGAAAGATCTGCAGTTTTTTTCCTCCACTTACATTATCAAGAATGGACCTAAAATGGTCTTTTTTAAGTTCTAGTATCTTCAACTTCAAACTCAGTAGTTTTAAGTTTTCATTTTCTTTTAAAAGAACCTGTAGTACTAGTTTCAAAGAGAGACTACAGGCTTTATTTACTCAGAGTCTGATGAAGGGATGCAGGCACCTATACTTTTATAAAGCACCTAAGTAATTATGCTACAACGGATGACAGACTCCATTTTGAGAAACCTACCTAATCTATCTATTCTGCTAATACATTTTCTACAGATGTTAGATTTCCTTAAAAAATAAAGTGGCCTGAGGGCCTCCCTGGTGGCAGAGCGGTTGGGCACGGCGCTGTGGTGCTGTGGAGCTGTCGGCAGCAGCACCATGCGAGTTCGATGCCCGGCCAGGGAGATTCCCACATGGCACGGCAGACGTCTCCTGCCCTGTCCGATGCTCCCCTCAGCAGTGTACTTCCGTCAATCTGCCTATTCTGCTCCCCACTCTGTCTCTGGTGAACCCTCTCGCCGCCCCACTCCTCTGGCCTGTACCCCAGCTTGTATGCACAAAAATAAAGTGGACTGACACTGAAATCTTTCCAATTTCTTTTTCTGCTAAACACTAAAAAAAAAAACAAAAAAAAAAAAAACCTGTATATGCTATACCGTATAGTATACTAGACGTCAAAGTCTGAAGTCTACTCTTGCAGGATAGTACTCTGCAAGACTATCTTTGAGTAGTCTCTATCTGAAACTAGTACTACAGGTTCTTTTGAAAGTAAATGAAAACTTAAAACTACTGAGTTTGAAGTTGAAGATACTGGAACTTAAAAGACCGTTTTAAGTACATTCTTGATAACGTAAGTGGAGAAAAAAATCGGATGTGTTTCTTGGGGGTTTTGAAGGGTGACCTGTATCCATTTAATTTTGTCACCTTTACAATGGCAAAACAGTAAAAACAAAGCTCCAGAAGAATAACCAAGAACACTTCCCTGAGCAGATTCATATTCCTAAAGACTGAAGCAGTTTATGTAACAGGTGTCATAGGCCTGGACTGGAGGTCTGCTTACTTTTGAGCTCCTTTACTAGTGCAATAGAAGTTGTGCTAGATTTTTTGGTGAATGAATCCCAATATGTATTTTACAATATAAAACAATATCCCACAAGCCCTTTCAAAGACTAGAAATCCACTAAAGTATCAATTCAAAATTTTAAAAAACTAAGGTTATTGGCTCAAATAGTATTTATATTTGCTTTTAAATTTTGCTTATTTATCCCCTCGTTAACAAATATTTACAAATTACAAAAATCTTAATCTTTTATAATTTGAAAAATGGGGCATCTTTAAGCAAAGCAGCTGCCAATTCACTAGATGAAATGTTAGAAAAATATCAATTAGGGCATAATTTAGTTTCATCCTTCTGCTCTTATGCAATACTAACAGCTTATCATAAACTGTCCATTAATCTAAAAATAGTCTAACATTTGCCCAACTCAAATCCCTTTTTACCTTAGTTCCATTCTCACACCATCACCAACTGTACAAGAACAAGACTTAAATTCACAGCTAGATCTTATGAAGAAAAGTAAAGATTTAGAGATAATAGCAAAAAAGTTTACAACTATGTGTTGTATTTGCTAATCGTTCACTTAAACACCAACATCCGAATACAGACTTTGCCTTTCCAGATTATGTAATATGTGAACTCCGGTATTCCCTGAAACTCCTGTTTTCCTAATGCTGAGGAAATGCAATTCCTCCTAATAGTACTTTCTATAGATCTCTGGTGAACCCTCTTGAGAACGTTCTATAGTACGTCCAAGAAAAAAATGATACTCTAATTCTGTAAAAACAGATAATTTCTCTTAAAGACAAGTATTGCCAAATAGAGTACACTATAGACTAGTTTCTCGAGAAATATTAACAACAGAGATCAAACAAATAGGTCCACCCAAAACCATTATACTGAAAGTCACAATACTGGAAGGGTGGGTAGGAAGACTATCACAGAAGAATTTGTTAAAAACAAAAAGAATTAAGTCCAAAAACCACAACATCTAACATACATAACTTGGCCCTCTCCCTCCCTCTTCTTAACCCCACACACATACACTTTGGTTTTAAAATTGTTTGGAGATGCTGTTACCTCCTAACAGCTAATATGTACTAACAGTTACCTAACAAAATAAGCCAAGTTTCAGATTTCAATACTGCAGGTATTTCAACTTTCTTCCCTCATTAATAAGTACAAAACAGAAGGTATTTTTCATATTCTTTATCTTCCCAAACTTATTTTTCAACAAAACACTGATTTATGAACCAGAAATTGTCTTTGTTTAGAACTAGTGACAATTTGTGCTTCACCCATGCAATTTTTGGATCATTTGTTTATACATTAGGCCTTCCTAATCTAAGGTAGGCTATATATCGTTTTAATAGTGAAGTATTATTTCTAAAAGACAAGAGTGTAAAAACCCCTGAATTTTAGGTACTTAAAGATACATATGGGGGGCCTCCCTGGTGGCGCAAAAGGTTAAGTCGCAGCACTATGAAGCTATCCAGAGCCACTGCAGCAAGAGTTCGACACCCAGCAAGGGAGCATCCCACATGGCGGCAGAAGTCTCCTGTCTCGCCAGCTGTTCCTCTCAGCAGTGTATTTCAGTTGATCTACCTGTTCTGCTCCCCACTGTCTCTGGTGAATCCTCTCACCCCCACCGTACCTCTGGCCTACACCTCAGCTCTTATATGCATAAATAAATAAATCTTAAAAAAAAAAGATATATATGAATTGAGCTGCCCAGTTTCTCTTCTCTCTTCTTATCCAACAAAACTTTAGAAAATGATCCATTCACTTATGCCCAATATTTTACTCTACCTGTTCTCCCCAAAGATTAAATTTGACAACTTGTAACACTGCATGTGGCCTAAATGTAAAATTCATCTATTAGTTTCTCAGAACACCACTAAGTATCAAAACAGAATTTTTAAGATGCAGCAACGAATAAGGTAATTCCCAGAACCACACCACCCCCACCTTAAGCTCAAAACCAGCTGAAAACGCAAAGCAGTCTATCAAAATGTTGTACGGCAACTATACAAGGTAAAAATGAAGCCAAGAAGAATAAGATCAAAAGTTGAACCAAGCATTAAAAAAGTACACACACAAAAAAAATATATATATAGTTTAACTTCACACAGGAACCAGATGTGTTTCTTGGAGGTTTTGAAGGGTGACCTGTAACTATTTAATTTTTTCACCATTACACTGGCAAAAACAGAAAACACAAAACTCTGGAAGAATAACCAAGAACACTGCAAGTATGGAGAAAACAGAAAGTGCAAGGTTATTTAACTCTGTAAGTACAAAATGGAACTGCCTTATTAAAAGAAAAAAAATGCAATATACCTTACCAACAATTTTTACTTGTCTATAATCTCTCTTCTCTTTCTGAGGGCCTGAATCTACAGATTCCACACCAAGAAAGAAATGACCATACGTATTTTTGAGTAACAAATTTCAAATATTAGGTTTACTCATAATACTTTTTTGAATTTCAATGCCAAAACACTGAAAAAAAATTGACGCCTTATACCTTCCAGGAATGTCAAAGATTTCCAAAGAAATAAATGGTTCAGAATGTTTTGATTTTTTTCCTTGTTATTTTTCAGTTTTGTTTAGTCTCCTGTTCATCATTTCAGGTCATTTTAGGCACTCTCTTTTCCTCTAAATTTTCACTGATTATTGTCTTACACATCAACTAAACTAGCTGATGTGTATTTAAAACCATGCCAATCTTTAAAGTATAATTTAATTACCAAGGCAATTAAAGTTGAATATAATATCTGGGATTTGCTTCAAAGGGGAGTGGGTAGGCCAAGAGAAAGTATGGAGAAAACAAGATTAGCCATGCACTAAACCTCTATCTGATAGAATCATAGGTTATACTATTTTTTTTGTATGTTTGGATGTCATAAAAAGCTAATGAAAAGATTTTATAAAAATAACTCTGTTAAGCATTAGTTGTCAAAAATGATTTTTTAAATGGATGGAAAAGATAAAGGAGCCACCATGAAGGCAAGCAGGAGTATGCAAAACAAACAAACAAAAGAGGGCCTTCCTGGTGGTGCAAGGGGTTAAGTCTCAGCACTATGAAGCAAGCTATCCCAGCCACTGCAGCACAAGTTCATCCCCAGCCAGGGAGCTGACCCACACCGCAGAGCAGACCTCTCCTGTCTCACCCGTTGCTCCCCTCAGCAGTGTATTTCAGTAAATCCACCTGTTCTGCTCCCCTCTATATTCTGCTCTGTCTCTGGTGAATCCTCTCACCTCCCCTACACCCCAGTTCTTGTATGCATAAGTAAATAAAATAAATCTTTAAGACAAACAAAAGGCTATAGTAGATTTCATACCAAATAGAAAAAAATCATATACCCAGTGATACTGTATCTTTAAAAAGGTGAGAGGGGAAAAAATTTCTTCTTCACAGAGAAATATGAACAAGTAAGTAGAGACAGAATCCAATTTCTAAATACCATCAATTGCCACTTCATATTAAATAACTGATTTACTCAAGAATTATCAATTGGTAAATGACTGAATGTAAGATTTTTTTAAAAGACTTATTTTATTTATGCATATAAGCTGGGGCGTAGGCCAGGGGTGTGTGTGTGGGGTGAGAGGATTCATCAGAGACAGAGTGGGGAGCAAAATAGGCAGACTGACTGAAATACACAGCTGAGGGGAGCAGCAGGCAAGACAGGAGAGTTCTGCTGTGTCATGAGGGTAGCTCCCTGGCATGTGGGTAGCTCCCTGGCATGTGGGTAGCTCCCTGGCGGGGGATCAAACTGGTGATGCAGTGGCTGCCAATAGCTTCATAGGCTGAGACTTAACCCCTTGTGCCACGAGGGAGGCCCTAGATATAAGACTTTTGAGGAACACAGTATCAACCCACAGGGAGGGGAAAATAATCCTTTTCAATTAAGATATTCAGCAGGTCACATCCTAATCAATGACCAAAGTTAACCACCACCGAGGGGAACTAACTAAAATGAAGTATCTTTTGATGTAATGTTATGGAGAATTTTATTAAAAAATATTTAAACTGAGTACTATAAAAGGTCTGAGTTTAAAAGTTACCATAAAGTTTCCACAACATACAGGTGATGAAGAGACAAGTTAGATTAAGAGACAAATTAGGGCCTCCCTGGTGGCGCAACGGGTTAAATAAGTCTCAGCCTATGAAGCTGTCCACAGCCACTGCAGCCACTGCAGCCACTGCAGCACTGTTCTTTCAATCCCTGGCCAAGGAGATTCCCACATAGTGCAGACCTCTCTCTCCTGCCTCACCAGCTGCTCCCCTCAGCAGCATACTTCAGTGGATCTGCCTGTTCTGCTCCCCTGCTCTGTCTCTGGTGAATCCTCTTACCACCGCACACCTCTGGCCTACACCCTAGTTCTTTTATGAATAAATAAATCTTTAAAAAAAAAAAAGCAAATTAAACACCATCACACAAAAATCAGATCAAACCAGACAATGAGACACATTCTTTAAGAAAACTGTCTCAAATTCTTCAAATACACAATATCCTAAGGGAGAGAAAAACAGGGAGACTATTCAAAGGACATATCAAATAGTGTAACATGTGAACCTAGATTAGATTCTGACAAACAGAAACAAACCCCTATCACATTCTTGGAACAATCTGAATTGTTTGAATGGTTTCAAAAATCTGAAAATTTGAATGGACTCGATTTTAGAAATGGTAAGTATGACTATTTTCTTAAGTGGGGAATGTTGAAGTAAGGCTGAAATGTCACTTTCAATTAAGTACGTATGGAGAGATAAAGCAAATACAGCAAAATTATTTTTTTTGTCATTTAAACATTTATTTTTATTTATTCATGCATAGAAGAACTGGGGTGTAGGCCAGGGGTGGAGGGGGGAGGATTCACCAGAAACAGAGTAGGGAGCAGAACAAGCAGATCTCCTGAAATACACTGCTGAGGGGAGCAGCAGACAAGACAGGAGAGGTCTGTTGCACCATGTGAGTCAGTTCCCTGGTGGGAGATGGACGACATGATGCAGTGGCTGGCACAGATTGATAGCGCTGACACTTAAGCCCTTGCACCACCAGGAAGGCCACCAAATATGACAAGATTTTTTTTTATACTTAAAAGAATAGGTTTATTAGGACAAGGAAGTAAAGAACACTTGTACAGGAACAAGTGGGCAGAAAGAGCTGCCCAGCTGAGGGGTCAGGTTTCTAAGAGAGGCCTGCATGGTGCAGGCCACAGGCAGACAGGCAGGCCACTGCCCTGCAGAGTGACAGAGTTGTTAAAGGAAAGCACCTGCATAGGCACAGGTGGGCAGAGAAAATGGCTGCCTATGACAACATGTTCAACAACTGTTGATTCCAACTGAAGAATTGCACTGCAGGTGTTTGCTGCAACTTTTCTCTATGTTCTACTTTTTACGCAATAAAACGTGGGGTGAAATTTTTTTGATAAATTTTCATTATCTCCCATTTAAAAGCCACAGTTCTGAAATATTCAAGGTCATGGCAGCATTTCCATGTCTTTACAATTTTAAATACATTCAAGAATTAAGAATGAGGGCCTCCCTGGTGGCCCAATGAGTTCAGTTTCAGCACAATGAAGCTATCTGCAGCCACTGCAGCACGAGTTCCATCCCCAGCCAGGGAGCTTCTCAGTACATTACTCCTCCACTTTCAGATGAATGCACCGAAATGGGGTAGGAATACATAGCTTTGATATAATAATTTCAGATTTTGCATTCTTGGGCATATTAACGGCATGCATAAATATAAACACTGAGAAGATTTCATAACTGAAATCAGGCGAAAAGCAAACACAAAATTCAGGTTACCCAATCCTTCCGACTAATGAAACTGTAGTCACCGGAACGCTCCGATTTAGCCTCAGCTCTGTCAACCTCTAAACACAATTTCCACGTTATAAGCTGGGGACTTGAAAAATGAAGCCCTAAGTGCATTTCGTTGCTATGGCAATGGGAAATTTCAGGGAATTGAGACTCCGCAGGTTAGCTAGCCTCCATTTTAAAAACTATTTACCTAAACATACAACCAGAACATAAACAAATGTGATGACATCTTTCATAAAACACCAATTTCCGCTTTCAAACTAAAAGGTAAATATAATCCTACAAAAGTATACATCAAGAGGAAACGAAACAAATCGTATGTCTAAAACATTTGAACTTTAAAATATTTAAATGACACATATTCTATACTAAAAAAGATGCTTTTGTTTACAGTGGTCAAAACAGATACTTTTCTAATTTAGCAAACTCTCCAATATTTGTGTCGTTGGAAAAACGAGAATGAAATGGGGACAAAAGGGAAGAAATAAGGCAGCGGTAGAAAGCCAAAAATTCCCAAATTTCAGTATCTCTCCTCTTAGACTCCTTTCTGCATTCGCTCTGGCCATTCGATTTCTCCAAATTAGTTACCTACTTCTGGGCACAGCTCAGTGAATTTAGTAAAGCAGAGGCAGTATTTTGAAGTTACTCGAAAACAGCGATTAAAAAACAACAACAAAAACCACACAATTTTTAACCACCCTAACATCAAAATGGTTATCAAAGGAATCCCATCCGGAGTTGTCCCATGAACCCGAAAGGGACCAAACAGCTTCCCGACTATTGTCTAAGCCAAATATTTGTTCATAACGTCAAAGAGAAGGAAAAAACAGTATTAAGATCAGTCACAACATCTTTCCCATCTCCACCATTCTTCAGTACTCTGTACTCCAGTTTCTTTAGACCCCTGATTGTTTCCCCGAGCGAACACGGCTAGAGTACTTGGACGAACAGAGACGTGCAGAGAAGAGGTCGCCACGAGGCCCCACCACTCTCCTTCCTCACCTGCTCTGTGGCTCCGTCTCCTGACATGGCCTCAGCTGATTAGAAGGTGCGAACTGGCCCGGGAGAAGAAGCTAGAAAAGAAAAATTAAACTAAAAGCCACCCCCAAACCAGTAAAGTTACCCCTTGCCCAACGGAGCCAGACCGCCAACACAACTCGCCACCGCCCACTCAGATATGAATTAAAATGGCTGCGCCCCTGCCGGAGGAGGATGGAGGTGGGGCTTCTAAATTAACTTCCGGGGCAGTGGGCGGAGCCAAGAGAACAACGCGCCGGTTACTCGGCAGCGCAGCCGCAGAGACATCCCAGGGGCGGGTCCAATGCCTTTGCTAACGTCTTGGGTCGAGGCTGAAAAGAGCTGTTGCGTAAGTGGCTGCAACCCACTGGGAGACCGGAAACTGTTTCGCCTGAAGGCTCGCGCGCCTTTTGGAATTCATTTATCAAGCTGTGAAACCGGATTCTTCACGTTTGGAGCCACACGTCCAGTTACTTCAGTTCAGGCAAACTGACTTTCGTTGGGAGCAAAGATCAGTGTTACACGCCTCCTATTTAGGAGCCAAGGAATCCGTCAAGGTTTCTCTTTTTTAATAGCCGCAGCTAATGCCTTAACGCTTTTTGAGGGTGAGAGGGACTGGTCAAGCCCACATTTATACATCACCGTATACTACTGTGTCTAAAGTTTTGCCGTGACGAAGGTCCCTGTTTTAAACACAGCATCTCACTATGGTTCTTCATCTGCAAAGTCGGGGTAATAGCGCTCAGGCTCTGAAGCCAGACAGCCTTTCTTTGAATCCTGACTATCACTAGGTGCGTAACCTTGAGCAATATAACTTTCAGCCTGTATCCTTGCCTATAAAAAGAAGTAAAAAAAGCACCTCTAATTTAAATTAGAATGAAAAAGTGCTCGGAACGCTGTCTGGAGTAATCCCAGATCAAAAGAGCAAATATTCTCAGACGCGTTTCCATTCAAGGAATACCTTAAATGTCTGCCCCCCACCCCCGTATGCCCTAGAGCAAATTACCCAGTTTTCCCCGTACAGCTCTTAATCTGTTGAGTTTTAGTTCCTCTGCTCATGTTTTCTTTCACCACCGCTTTTTTCACAGACTGAATGTGCTTAGACTTGCAAATAATCTGTAAATTAACAGTTGTTTGTTGCACCACCCAGCAATAGAAAACTAGTTAAATACATCACATCCCTACAATGCAATATCACGAAGCCAGTAAAGTGATGTTAATTTACAATTAGTGGCAGACATCCGTGATATTAAGTAAAAAAGCATCATACACAATGTACATGATGTAGAATGTATATATACATAAACGTGTATATATAGTACCTCAAACATTAAAATAATTACAGATTGTGTCACATAATTTCTTTATCTTAGCTGAATTATTTATAATGTACAGCCGTCTTTAAGAGTAATATTCGGGGGCCTCCGCTGCGCTGTGGAGCTGTCGGCAGCGGCGACGCGAGTTCAACGCCCGGCCAGGGAGAATCCCACATGGTGCAGCAGACCTCTCCTGCCTCACCCACTGCTCCCCTCAGCAGTGTACTTCTGATCTGCCTGTTCTGCTCCCCACTCTGTCTCTGGCGAACCCTCTCGCCGCCCCACGCCTCTGGCCTGTACCCCAGCTTGTATGTACAAATAAAATAAAATCTTTAAAAAAAAAAAAAGTAATATTCGGGCCTCCCTGGTGGCGCAGCGGTTGAGCGCTGTGCTGTGGAGCCGACATGCGGGTTCGACGCCCAGCCAGGGAGAATCCCACATGGCCTGCGACCTCTCCTGCCTCGCCCGCTGCTCCCCTCAGCAGTGTATTTCTGATCTGCCTGTTCTGCTTCCCACTCTGTCTCTGGTGAACCCTCTCACCGCCCCACGCCTCTGGCCTGTACCCCAGCTTGTATAAATAAAATCTTAAAAAAAAAAAAAAGTAATATTCACTCTCTTCAAATTTTGACTCGTGCCATTTTAGCCAATGTTTTTTATGAAAACTTCAAATAGATAAAACTTAAAATACGATGAATACCTATAACTCCACCACCTTGATTCAATGATGAACATTTTGGCATGTCAGTGTATTTTTAATATAGTTTGGGGGGTTTTTTCCAAAATATTTTTTTTATTTTTAAATATTTATTTATTATGCATACAAAAATATATATTTATGGGGTGTAGGCCAGAGGTGGGGGGAGGTGAGAGGATTCACCAGAGACAAGAGTGGGGAGCAGAACAGGCAGATCTACTGAAATACACTGCTGAGGGGAGCCGCAGGTGGACAGGGCAGGGGCGTTCTGCTGCGCAGTGTGGGTTGGCTCCCTGGCTGGGATTGAACTCCCAGTGGCTGGCAATATCTTGATCGTGCTGAGACTTAACCCCTTGGGACACCAGAGAGGCCCATTGCAAAATAATTTTAAAATGAAATGCAAATATCATGACATCCCAAAATAAATCAGTTTGTGTTTTCTGAGAATGAGGACAGTTTCCATAATAGCTACAAAACTACTATCACAACTAAGAAAGTTAATAATTATTTCCTATCATTATCCACTCCATGTTTCAAAATTTCCCAGGCACCCCAAAAAATATCTTTGTAGGTTTTTACAAATAGGGTGCAATCAAGTTCCAATCATTGCGTTTAGTTGTTTTATCTCTTAAGTCTCTCTTATTATAGAAACACTCCACCCATCGTTTTATCTTTTATGAATTTTTTTATACAGCTAGCCAGTTGTCTTTAGGAATATCCCACATTATATATCTGATCATTTTCTTGTAGTATCATTTAATTACAAACCAAATTCTGCTCTAAAGGAGTGATTAGATTCTGGTTAAATATTTTTGCAAGAATATGGCATAAGGGCCTCCCTAGTTGCACAAAGGGTTAAGTCTCAGCACTATGAAGCTATCCACAGCCACTCTAGTAGGAGTTCAATCCCCAGCCAGGGAGATTCCCACAGTGTGCCACAGCCCTCTCCTGCCTTGCCCGCTGCTCCCCTCAGCAGTGTACTGCAGTAGATCTGCCTGTTCTGCTCCCCACTCTGTCTCTGCTGAATCTTCTCACCACCCCCACACACCTCTGGCGTACACCCCAGTTTCTGTATGGATAAATAAATAAATCCTAAAAAAAAAAAAAGATACCAAATCTGCCAAGATCAAGAAAAATAAGGATAATGTGAAGTTTAAAGTTTGATGCATATTCTTTCCTTTTCTCTGTCATCATATTGAGTGCTACTGACTTTCCTCTATCTTCTCAAAAGATTTTCGGGATCAAAGAACTCCTGGGCCAAGAAACAGAAGCAGAATCATCCCATTCCCCATTGGCATTGGACGAAAACTGGTAAGAGTCTCCTCTTTCGGTGAGTGGGCTTCTTGGCTCCCTCTGACGAAGTGTTCAGCAGACTTTCCCATTCAGCAGCACATGGCAAGGTTATCAAGGAAAAGAGAAAGAGAAAAAAAGACATGGTACATAGACACAAATGGGCAGCCGTAAAGAACAAGATCAGCATTTTACCAGAGCAAGGAGCATCTGTACATAGTGTTCTTTGAGGAAATTGCTATGGAATTTATTGCCTTGGATTTTGGTTGAGTTGATCTTCTGCAACTGATAATCTTCTCTGCCCCCCCACCTCAGGTTCTCAGAAACTTTCATAGCTGATTTAAAAGTGTAAGGACTTTTTTAGGCAGCTCTCCTACCCCCCTGTGTCTATACAGGTGCCTTTCTTTTCCTTTCTCCTTTTGCTAATAAACCTGTCCTTTTAAAATGTCAAAACAAAAACAGTTTAAGGACTTTTTAAAAAAATAATTATTCATTTATGCATACAAGAGCTGGGGTGTAGGCCATAGATGTGTTTGTTGGGAGTGTGTGTGAGAGGATTCACCACAGACAGAGTGGGGAGCAGAACAGGTAGATCTACTGAAATATACTGTGAGGGGAGCTGTGGGCGAGACAGGAGAGGCCAGCTGCACCATGTGGGTTAGCTCCCTTGGCCAGAGATCAAACTCATGCTTCAGTGGCTGCCATAGCTTCATAGGGCTGAGATTTAACCCCTTGACCACAGGGAGGCCCCAGTTTAAAGATTTTTTAAATTATCTCTTCTTGGGCCTCCCTGGTGGCGCAGCGGTTGAGCGCTGCGCTGTGGAGCTGTCGGCAGTGTGAAATGCAAGTTCGACACCCAGGCCGGGGAGAATCCCACATGGTGTGGCAGACCTCTCCTGCCTTGCCCACTGCTCCCCTCAGCAGTGTATTTCTGATCTGCCTGTTCTGCTCCCCACTCTGTCTCTGGTGACCCTCTCACCACCCCACGCCTCTGGCCTGTACCCCAGCTTGTATGTATAAATAAATAAATCTTAAAAAAAAAATTATCTCTTCTTCTATCACCTCTGGTTTTTGACTTTGTGAAAAAACATCCGTTGTAAATTGTTTTACCCTTAGCTTCCATCGAAACCAACCTGAATCTATAAAGAATTGCACATGAAATACCATGCTTTTTTAGGTTGTATCAAGATTAAGTTAAATAAGGCTGAAGGAGAAAGACAGATACTGTGTGATTTTACTCATTTGTGGAATATTTTTAAAAACCAAACAAGGGCCTCCCTGGTGGTGCAGTGGGTTAAGTTGCAGCGTATGAAGCTACCAGCAGCCACTGCAGCACAAGTTCAATCCCCGGCCAGGGAGATTCCCGAATGGCTCAGTAGACCTCTCCTATCTCCCCCACTGCTCCCCTCAGCAGTGTACTTCAGTTGATTTGCCTGTTCTGCTCTCTGCTCTGTCTCTGGTGAATCTTCTCATCCTCCCCACACCTCTGGCCTACACCCCAGCTTGTATTCATAAATAAATAAATCTTTAAAAAATAAAAATAAAAAGCAAAAAATAACAACAAAAAACTAAAAACAAAATTTTAGACTCTGATAACAGAATGACAGTTACCGGAGGGGAAGCAAAGAAAGGGAACAGTCAAAAGGGGCTGGTTGGTGATGGATGGTGACTAGACATTTGCTGGTAGGTGTGGTCTGAATATGTGTGTGTGAAATTAAGGAGGTGAGGAACTGGATACCTGAAACCAATACAGTGTTGTAAACTTAAATTACTTCAAACATAAAATAAAAATTAAATTAGAAAAGAGATCACTAGCATTTTATATTAATACATGGAAAAATCACTGCTGGACAGGTTTTATTAGGAAATTATTTTTCTCCTTTTATGCTTCTGTACTAGTAGATTGGTTCAGTAATGCGTATGTGAGATCTTTGAAAAAATAAGTAAAGTTTGATGTTGCAGATACCTTTATACTTTGGTTATCACAAAGAGAATGCAGAGAAATGAAGCAATCCTTGAGCCCACTTTTGGCAGTGAAAGAGGTGAAACGAACCAGGCAGGCTTATTTGAACTGTATTAAAATATTAAAAATTCTTTTTTTTTAAAGGTTTCATTTTTTTTTTATTTTGCATATAAGCTGGGGTGCAGGCCAGAGGTGGGAGGGAGTGAGAGGATGATTAACCAGAGACAGAATGGGGAGCAGAACAGGTAGATCCACTGAAATACAATGCTGAGGGGAACAGCAGGCGAGGCAGGAGAGGTTTGCCGTGCCATGTGCCATGTGAGATTCTCCCCAGCTGGGCATCAAACTCCCGCCGCAGCTGCCAACAGTTCCACAGCGCTGCGCTAACCATTTCCGCCACCAGGGAGGCCCCAAAATATTAAAAATTATTTTTAAGCAGTTTCTAAATTATCAATAACAGTACATTTGTTATGGGATGTTTAATATTTCTTTAAAGTTCTTTTTGTATTAGATTTATATGCCATTAAGGATGTTCAATTAGAATTCATGTACAAAAGTCACTTAAAATAATTCTTACCTCTGAGTTTATTTGAGCAATTTGATAATGTAGTTAGGGTCAATTGTTACTATTTATTTTTAATTCAATATTTTCTCTTTTCAGGCATCATTTTATTTTTAAATATAAAATCTTCTTTATAAGGTTCAAGAATCAAAACTATATATAAACCTCCTCAGAGTAGTTTCACTTCAATCTCTATCCCCTTTGCCTATCAGACCCCATTCCCACTCTTCGTAGGTAACCATTTTATTAGTTTTCAACTTGATCTTTCCATTGTTTCTTTTTGCAAAATAAGCAATGCATGTATTTCACTTTGTACACAAAAAGTACACTATTCTACACTTGGTTTTTTGTTTTTTTTTTTTTTTTTGCTTAGTAGATTGGGGAGATTACTCCCTAGCTGTAAGGTAACCGGTGAAATGGTAAAAATAAAAAATTCACCGTTCTTAAAAAAAAAAATGTGTAGTACTTCACTATGTGGATGCGTTGGGGGAGAAAAGACAGCCTGAACAAACTCCACAGACCCACCTCCGACCAGAGAGATCCAAAACACCAAAGACTACAAATCCCATAATGCCATCATCTGAAGGGAGGATGCTGGGAACTGAGGGTGGAGTTAAGCAGCCATGTTTGGTATATAACCAGACATGTGGGCTTTGGGGGGCTCTTGGCTGTTTGTCTGGTTTTGGTGCACCATTGAGATTCTAGCTCAGCAGAACTGGTAGGACGCATTCACCGATTTATTCCTTGTTTTTTTCCCTTGAGTTGTTTTTTTATTTCCCCTCCTTTCGTAAATAATTTTGTAAATAAATAATTTAATTTTGTGTGCCTGCAATTGAGTCTTATTTTAAGTCCCTTTTAAGCACACAGCTGAGGACCCACAGTCAGGCACCCCATTTTATATCAGGACTGCCCTTTAACAGTTGTACCAGTAGTTTACACAGACCTTTTAATGAATATCTGTTGTTTCCTTTTTTTTTTTTTTTTTTTTTTGCTATATGGGTAACTAACGTTTCAGCAAAAAAATCATGTGCATATATAATTTTATATTTATAAATATGTATCTTTAGGGCACATTCCTGAAAGTGGGGTTGCTGTATTAAAGGATGAATAGACTTGTAATTGTATTAGGTCTTACCAAACCCCTTTTCATGGGAATTATACATTCCAAAGTCAGTGTGTTTATTTTTCCCACAGCTCCCTCAACAGTGTGTTGTAAAACTTGAATTTTTGCCAATCTGATAAATAAGACTTGGTATCTCAAGTATTGTTTCCATCACAAGTCTTTTATTACAAGTGAGTCTATGTTATTTTCAGATGTTTTAAGTTAATTTTATTTTACTCTGAACTGTCTGTTCATGTCTTTTGTTCACTTTTCTAATGTATTTATGGTCTTCCAGTCTTGTTTTTTGACTATTATCTCTATATGCTAAAGAGATTAACTCTTTGAATTGTTAAAAAGAAATGTAGAGGTGGAGAGGAATGTCCCCCTATCCTTCTGAGCATTTTTTGGACTGATTGAGCAACCAAATTAACATCAGAAAAGTTAATAGAAAAGAAAAAATTAGTTATAGACATATGGGGAATCTACATTATATAGATTCTAAAGTAAATGGGGCAAAATGAGAATATATACACCAAAGCTAAGGAATAGACTGGGACTTCAAAGAGGAGGAAACTCATATAATGAGAGGGTGTTTCATATAAAGAAGACCAGATGCTCAGTAATTAAATGTTTTCTCTGCCATTTAGATAGGTTTCTTTCGTAGAAAGTTATTTCTCTAAAAATTATAATTCTGGGGCCTCCCTTGTGGTGCAGCGGTTAAGCTCTGAGCTGTGGAGCTTCAGCAGAGGTGATGGGAGTTCGACGCCCAGCAGGGGAGATTCCCACATGGCATGGCAGACCTCTCCTACCTGGCCCAGTGGTCCCCTCAGCAGTGTAATTCCATTGATCTGCCTGTTCTGCTACCTGCTCTGTCTCTGGTGAACCCTCTCGCCGCCCCATGCCTCTGGCCTGTACCCCAGCTTGTATGCATAAATAAATAAATCTTTAAAAAAAAAAAAACCCAACCCTAATTCTAGGTAATATCCTCAGTTTTCATTCTTTAGGGTAGTTAAAATGTAAGAGGGTGGTCCTCAGGAAAAGGGAGTGTCCCAAGACCCCACCCCCACCTCAAGCCAGAGAGATCCAAGATTCCTAGGACTATGAATCCCAGAACGCCATCATCACCAAAGGAAGGATGCTGAGGGCTGAGGGTGGAGTTAAGAAATGGTTTAGAGATTTAAAAACCAGACCTGTGAGCTTGGAGTGGGGGCGATTGCTCGTGGTTGTGGAGTGCCAGTTTTCTTCGGGTGTGCCATTAAGATTTCAGCTCGGCGGAACTGGTAGGACGCATTCACCAATTTATTCTTTATCTTTTTCCCTTCCCTTTTTGTAAATAAACCCTTTTATTAATTTTATTGTGTGTGTCTGCAGTTGAGTCTTATAAGTCCCTTTAAGCGCACGGGTGTGAACCCGCAGACAGGCACCCATTTATATCCGGGCTGCCCTGTAACAAAAGCAGTAGTAAAACTTTTTGGTGAGATTGCAGGGCCTCAAATGACTTTAGCTCAAAATAATCCACGTCCTATAGTGACACATCTTGGGAAAGCTTATTCTGAACATTGTGAGTAGGCCTATCCTTCAGAAACAATAGTCCCAAAATGGAATCATTTATGCCAAGTTCCTCAAGACTTAATACCTAACCTAATTACAGGTTCAGCCTCTCCCGAACGTGGAATTTTATGTCAATTAATGTGGAATTTCAGGTCAGTGCTAGTGAGGTGATCTGCATAAGAAGGCCCTCCTGCTTTCTCTAAAGGAATGTACTTTTGCCTGAAATAATCTTTCTTTTCTTTTGCTAATAACCTTGCTCACTCTCTGACTAAAAACCCTATTTTGTACAACTGTAGAGTCTTTCTACTTGCCAGAGGATGTTGCCTGATTCATGAATCCTTAAATAGTCAATTAGATCTTCAAGTTTACTTGATGCATTTTGTTTTAAATATAGGTTGCAAATATTTTATCTCTAGTTCTCATTTATTTCTTAGTTATGCTTATGGTTTAGGAAGGATAGGCAGTTTTTTCTGTTGTTATACAATTT
This sequence comes from Scalopus aquaticus, assembly GCA_004024925.1. Lineage (NCBI taxonomy): Eukaryota > Metazoa > Chordata > Mammalia > Eulipotyphla > Talpidae > Scalopus > Scalopus aquaticus. Next base: position 3,138 of record PVIJ01001226.1, on the reverse strand, counting down.
CTTTTTTGTGTATGTAGTGAAATTTATTAATCTTTTATTAGTCTGGGTTTTGAGACTGACTTAGAAGAAGTTTCTCTATTTCCCAGATTGCAAAGAAATGGAGTTGTGATTTTAGTATTCCTGAGGTTTCATTTTTTTCCCACTTAAATAGGGTTGCCAACATTAGCAAATAAAAATATTACACATCCAGTTAAATTTTGATTTCATGGGCCTCCTGGTAGTGTAAGGGGTTAAGTCTCAGCCTATGAAGCTATCCCCGGCCAGGGAGCTTCCCACATGGTGCAGCAGAGCTCTCCTGTCTCCTCCACTACCTCCCCTCAGCAGTGTATTTCAATCAATCCGCCTGCTTGGCTCCCCACTCTGTCCCTGGTGAATCCTCTCATAGCCCCACCCCCACAATGACTGGCCTACCCCAGTTTTTGTATGCATAAATAAATAAATCTTAAATAAATCTTATTTTTTAATTTCATATAAGTAACGATAATTTTTATTATGTAAGTATGTCCCCATAAGTAAATATAGGCAACTATACTTTTTAATTGACAGCCTAAAATTTGAATCTAAGATCCATTTAGAGTTTTTCTGCTGCACTGGTCAACATTGAGATTGTTACTGACTTAAAAAGGCCCTAATCTGTAGTATCTTGGTGTGCTGAACATGAATATAACCCTGAAAATTTTTTATTAGCTCTTGTTTTGAAGATATTTCATATAATTCATTTTATACGTTTTACTATGTAAATTTATCCAGTAGGACTGCAACAACATCCTAAATCAGCCTAGAATGATGTAATATTGCATCGCATTGCATAATGCCATAATGCACACATCATCCAGAGTTGATTGCATCATTTTCTGATGCAATGCAATACTACTGCCAGGCGACTGCTGAAGTAAGCTCACATCAGCAGTGCACTATATAAAGCCCTGTTGGTAAGGTTGAGCGTTGAAAATATTTCAAACTTTGTGCGAGACAGTTTAAGCTACCGTTCCATAGAACTGTTATGATTTTATCCATTTAGGCACAATACAGAACAGTAATGCTGTTACAGGGCAGGGAGAGGGGAACCCCCGAAGCCCCAGACCTGCCCTGTTCCAAATGGGTTCTGCCATCCGCCTCATCAATTCAAACCATATAGGACCTTAAGTGGAAACCAGACTTTAATACAATTAGAAAACACAAAGACAAAGAATATATTTTCTAAGTCAAGCACCCAATGTTTCCAACTCCTTGTGGGTACAAGTCCACCCAAATGGGATTGGCCCAAAGCAAGTCCTGAAAGCCTGCCACTAGTCTAGAACAGCTTTTGTCAAGGACCCATCCAAAAGGGTCAGAAACAGTCAGACAATTCTGAGAGGAACAGAACATATTCAAAACCAAAATCAACACAGCCATCATTAACTTCCCCACACGTCTCTCACCCATATCTATTTCATTTTTTTCTTTTATTTATTTATTTATTTTTTATTTATACATACAAGCTGGGGTACAGGCCAGAGGTGTGTGGCGGCAAGAGGGTTCACCAGAGACAGAGTGGGGAGCAGAACAGGCAGATCAGAGGTACACTGCTGAGGGGAGCAGTGGGTGAGGCAGGAGAGGTCTGCCACACCATGTGGGATTCTCCCTGGCTGGGCGTCGAACTCGTGTCGCCGCTGCCGACAGCTCCACAGCGCAGCGCTCAACTGCTGCTCCACCGGGGAGGCCCCCAAATCTATTTCAATCAGTCCAGGCCAGTGCAGCTTCTTTACAAGTCTCTCCACTCCTTGGCTTTCCATCCTTCTTCCATCTCCTCCTGTCTTCTGTCTGTATTCTGTGTGTCCTCTGTGTTTGTCTCCTCTGAGTGTCCTCTGTGTGTGTTCCCAAGCTTCTTATCTCCTGCCCAGTTCCACCCTACCTTGGGTGGGACAGGGAACCTGGGACACACCCTTTCTCCTGGGGACCACCCTGTTACAATGCCTCGAAAGTGCGTTAATAGCATGGACAATTTCTGCTCTATTTGTGGGGAAGTGACATTTGCCAACCAGAAGAAAAGCATCACTTCACAAGTCAAGAAGGCTTGTCATCTTTACTTCGGATGCAAGGTTGGTGACCAAGACAAGCCTTGGGTCCTGCATATATGCTGTGTTACATGTACATCACAGCTTTCACAGAGGTTAAATGGCAAAAGACCATCAATGCCATTTGCAGTCCCCATGTTGTGGAGAGAGCCAAGCAATCACATAAAAGACTGTTATTTCTGCTTGGCTCCTGCTCTTTCCGGAGGAATAATGGAGCAAAAGAAGTTGAGAATAGTCTATCCAAACATTCCATCTGCATTGAGACCAGTTGCACATGGTGAGGGACTTCCTATTTCAGAACATTCAGCAGAATAGTCTCTTGATTCATCTGATGGGGACCAGGGTGAGCTGACCTGCTCTTTTCCTGTTCCATCAGCATGCAGTGATCCAGACTTTCACTGTGATGCATCATCAACCCCACACAGACTAACACAGGAAGAACTAAATGACCTGGTTCGGACTTATCCAGGAACAAGACAGAGTTGCTAGGATCAAGACTCCAACAATAGAATCTTCTAGAAGATGTCACAATTACTTTCTTTTTTAAAATTTTTTTTATTTTTTTATTTTTTTAAGATTTATTTATTTATACATATAAGCTGGGGTACAGACCGGAGGTGTGGGGCAGCGAGAGGGTTCACCAGAGACAGAGACAGAGCGGGGAGCAGAACAGGCAGATCAGAAATACACTGCTGAGGGGAGCAGCGGGTGAGGCAGGAGAGGTTTGCCGCACCATGTGGGATTCTCCCTGGCTGGGTGTCGAACTCGCATCACTGCTGCCGACAGCTCCACAGCGCCGCGCTTAACTGCTGCACCACCAGGGAGGCCCCACAATTACTTTCTATCGAAAGTACCACCAGCAATTGGAGCCTTTCTTCAGAAAGGAAAGTACTCTGGTATTCTGTTCCGATATTGAGGGCCTCATGAATGCCTTAGAAATCACTCTGGTTGGGCCTCCCCAGTGGTGCAGTAGTTGAGCGCTGCGCGGTGGAGCTGTCGGCAGCGGCGACGTGAGTTCGACCCCTGGCTGGGGAGAATCCCACATGGTGCGGCAGACCTCTCCTGCCTCACCCGCTGCTCC